>CM030187.1:13009263-13059263 GCA_017639675.1 Aplochiton taeniatus
GCTCTCCCCCTGGGGTGAACTGGAGCGGGAGGAGGAGGAAGAAGAGGAGGAGGAAGGGGAGGAAACAAGGCATGAGGTCTTACAGTTCTCTCCCTCTGGGGTCAACTAGAGCGGGAGGAGGAGGAGGAGGAGGAGGAGGAGGAGGAGGAGGAGGAGGAGGAAACAAGGCATGAGGTCTTACAGTTCTCTCCCTCTGGGGTTCACTGGAAAGGGGGGGGGGGGGGGGGGCGTGCGGGTGGGGCTAGTTAGAAAGGCAAGCACAGCGAGACCAATCGGAGCCCGAACCTCCTCCTTTGGGGCGTGACCTCCTGGACCACAACACACACACACACACACACACGCCTCACGATTCACTAGTTTTCCGTGGAGGGCCATTAGGCGGCCGCACGGTTCACGGTTTCTCACACTCAATGAATTGCTCTGTCTTTTTTTGTTAGCGTTCATCTTTTTTTTATTCCTTTTCTGCCTGCCTTCGTAAGGAAAAAAAAAAAGAAACCGCCGTGCGGTAATTGTTTCATTGACGGCATCATATGCCATCTTTGCCAAATGAGATGTAATTCTAACTGACTGCCTGCCTCTGCGCAAAACATCCTGGCAGAAAATTGCTGCCCTTTCCGATATAAGAGACAAAAATTGCTTTTTTGCGCAATTTACCCACTCTTACTGCACAAATGCCAATCTTTGCCTTCGGCTAGTTTACAAAGACAGACTGATTGACAGACCGGCACTTTGGAAACGTACCCAGGCCTTGCGACATCTGGCTGCATCTGATTAAAGCACCGCCACAGCAGGGAGCCGTTCTCAAGGCAACCGTCTACTGTGTGGTGCCTTCCATAACCAGATCATAGAGATATTTCAAATAGAATCCCTGATGGAGATCATTCAAAAGAAAGAACATGGGTGCTGAGCTTCCGTTCTTGGTCGATTCATTTCATTTCAAAACAAATGTGCTCGCCCGATATATTGCAGGCGGATTTATTTGAAAAAAAAATGAAAAAAAAGATCAATGCCATTCAATGTGGGATGGGAGGGAGCAGTGTGTGCTTTTAAACTAATAAGCACTGGAAACTCACTCCATCAGTTTAAAAGAACCATGACCTTTAAAAGCACTTTCAAAAGGATTTTCAAGTCATTCAAACTGGGGAAATGAACAGAATGCACAATCATCTGCAGAGAATGGAAGGATGGCCTTACACTCCCCCACCCCCCGATATCATCAAGAACTGCTGCGTATTGAACCAGGCTTTTGTGTGTGTGTGTGTGTGTGTTTGTGTGTGAGTGTGTGTGCGTCAACGGCGTGTAGGGAATGATCCAGCCCTTCCTCCCATCAGACAGCCTGTAGTGGAGGGCTCCATTAGCTAGCTCATTAAGTCACATTACAGCTCAGGAGAGATGACTTCCACTGCCTGGTGTGATTGACTGTCCCCACGACATCCACTCTCCATAACCCTCTCTCTCTCTCTGTTCTACACATATTCTACACATTCACACACACACACACACACATAAAAACATACACTCAGACAAACAAACATATACCCACACACAAACAAGTAGACACACAAACACATATCCCCCACACACACACACACACACACACACACACACACACACACACACACACACAGACAGACTTAAACGCAAACACACACTCACATACACACACAAAGACTGACTAAAATATACACACACATAAGTGAGGCCAATACCACTCACCGGAGTCAGAGCTGGCTGACGCCACTGGCATGTTGAAAACCAGGTCCTCCCAAACCCTCTCCAAATCTTATTAGGTGGGCTGCAATGAGGCAGGGAGAGAAACAGACGGACAGGGTAAACAAATGAATTATTGATTCAAATAATAATTGCGGCCGCCCTTGGACAGCGAACCCGGAGATGTTGACTTGGAGCAAAAACAAGGAGAGAGAGAGAGCGGAGCGAGAGAGGTAGAGGTAGACAGCGAGGGCGAGGGGGGGAGACGGAGGGAGGGTAAAAAGACGACGGCGACGCTGAGCTGACCAAGGCCCGACAAAAGATCAACATTGTCTTCATAAAGCGCTGGTCGAGAGCGTCGCTTGACGGAGTCTATTTCAGTCCAGTCCCAGTGTAGCCGCCACGGGCCCACACACGCCGGCATTCTAACTCTGTCAGCGGCGCTCCGGGCTGCGCCCACACCGGCCAACGTACTTCCATGGCACGGGAGCGAGTGTAGGAGGGAGAGATGAAGGGATGGAGGGGGGAGAGGGAGTTAGCGAGGGAGCGAGCGAGGTAGTGAATGGGTGAGCGAGTGATGGAGTGGGTGGGGGAAGGAGTGTTTTCGGGCGAGCGAGGGACCGACTGGAGAGAGTTACTGAGTAGGTGGGGAGGGAATGTTATGTATCGGCAAGGGGAGTTATCGCCTGCGCCAACACAAGCCTTCGGAAACGTTTTGCCGGGGGATTTTACACGAAAACACTGCACTGGGCCTATTACTGCTGAACGGTCCCCAGAGTCCACAGGGAAAGGAAGACAGACCCGGAGAGTGAGAGGGAAGTAAAGAAAAGAAAAGAAAAGATAAGAACAGAAAAGAACAGAAAAGAACAGAAAAAAAGCCAGGACGGAGAGTGTGGGTAACATTGGCTGACAGTTTTCCTTGTAACGTAAAGGTTACATAAAACGGCTGTACTGAAATCAAGAAAAAGAGTTTCACCCAGAGCGGGAGCTAAATGTTGACTGGGAAGGGAGGCGGGGGAGACAACGCTCCGACCAAACTCCCAGAGCCCCTCCTGAGACGGGGCGGTTGATGAGGGAGGTGGGGAGCGTCTTCCAAGGATGCTAATTCCTGGTTGCCATGACGACGCCCTTGCGTAGTGGGGCCGCCAGCAGCGGCAGCTCCAAAATCGCAAAATCCTAAAAGGGACAGTGCGCTCCTTCTGTTTTCCCACGAGGGGAAAAGCTGTGATGACAGAAGAGGCGACGGCTGATTGGAATGGCGGGGTGAGAAACACACACACACACACACACACACACACACACACACACACACACACACACACACACACACACACACGCCGACGCTCCAACTTAATCACCTCTCCTTCCGAATACACGTTTACGTGGGTGTACATTTGCAGAAAAAAACAAGTTTGCGCCCCTCCGCACTCCGCAGGGGGGGGGGGGCCTAGTGCTGGCAGCTGGTCACATTGAGACGCAGCGCCTGTGATGTTGCGTAACACCTCTGATCCCTCTGTAATGCCGCGTACCGGTCGCTCCGGCTTATCCCTGGCCTCCGGTGTTTGCACTGGCAAGTGACAGGGCTTGTTAAGAAAAAGCGTGGCAGCCCGGAGCCAAAGCCGATCGCTCCGGGAGCACTGGCCACGTCTGGGGCTGGGCTGACAGCGGGAGAGGGCGGGGGGAGAGAGGGCGGAACTTTT
This sequence comes from Aplochiton taeniatus, assembly GCA_017639675.1. Taxonomy (NCBI): domain Eukaryota; kingdom Metazoa; phylum Chordata; class Actinopteri; order Galaxiiformes; family Galaxiidae; genus Aplochiton; species Aplochiton taeniatus. The sequence goes on from CM030187.1 coordinate 13,012,674, forward strand.
GCCGCCTTCTCCGCCCGGCTTTCCTCTTCGTTGTTTTTGGAATTGAACACTCAGGGGCCACACCCTCGCAGGCGGAGGGTGTGGCATATTGGGTGTGACATTGTATCGGTGGTTGAGAGGGTTCACGTAAAGCGACGTTACAGGAGGTGAGGGGTCAGAAGGATTGAACTGAATAAAGTTATAAATAACTATTAAGAAGTAGTTCCGTCCATGTGTTCTGACCTAAGGCAAAACTCAACAGAGGGCACCGGCTACGTTCCCAAGATGGCGTCACGACCAGAAACAGTGTCTTTCCCTTCACCGTGTGAGAGAGAGGAAGCTTAATTAATACCAAGTATCATTGTCCAGGTTCACATTCACATTCTCCCATTGATATATCACTCTGTCAATGTTTTTTCTAAAATAGAATGTATGAACTGTGATGTTATTGTTTGAAGGGGTGGTGCTTTGGATGGTTGCTGCTGGAGGTGTAGCAGAATGGACATGCCGGGGTTGGGGCGGGCAGCAGAAACATCCTGTGGACTGCAGGGAGGGCCTTCCCACCTTCCCGTCCGGTTTGTCTTCATTAGGGGCACCCACACAGGGACACAGATACAACCACACACACACACACACACACACACACACACACACACACACATAGAACCCCACACATACACAGGGACACACCTACACACACACTGACACGGATACAACCACACACAAACACACACATACAACTACACACACACACTGACACGGATACAACCACACACACACACTCACACGGATACAACCCCCCACGGACACACATACACAAACACACACACTGACACAGATACAACCACACACACACACGGACACAAATGCACCCACACTAACACGGATACAACCATACACACACACTGACATGGATACAACCCCACACACATACATATACAAATACACACACACACTGACACGGATACAACCCCCCACAGACACACATACACAAATACACACACACTGACACAGTTATGAACTGTTTGGGAGGAGGGCGACACACACACATACACTCATTGACACTATGTGATGGGCAGAGGCACCAACAAAGTATGATGTTAGCACACACAGACACAACGATAGGATCATAAACCCTCACACACACTCTCACACACACACATCAAATAGCCCAAAGGCAGCCACCCAGTGCCTCCGTCTCCATCGCGCTCCCATCATGCTCGGCGTCCTACTGTGGCGGGAGCAGTTCCGCACCACAGCTGCCGTGACATCACGCTCGCAGGCCTGCAATCATCTCCTCTTGGACAACCAATTAAGACGAGAGGCCAGCTGTGGGGCACAGACCCGCTGCCATGAGATACATACGCACGGCCCGGACACACACACACACACACACACACACAATTGATGTACAAGCACTACGCACACAGAAGGAGAATGAAATGAGCCGTTCTTCCGGCACGTTCTCTCCGTGGCATCCTCCGGGAGGCCGATGCATTTCTTTACGTTAACGGACCAGTGTGGCTGGTTGTTTCTATGGTGATGGTGTTTGGGGTAAATTTGAACGCTGTGTGGAGCGAGGCTGTTCCACCGTGACACCATCACGCAGCCCGCGCTGGCTTGTGGCCATGGTTTCCATCGCGGCCAAGTGTTTTTGCCGAGCAGCCTGGAGCGGTTTCCGTGTCAAAGCTTAATATCATAACGAAGACGCACACACACACACGCACGCACACACACACGCACGCACAACAGCCAAACGAGTTCTAATCCACGCGCCGGTTGCCGTCAGGCCTATAAATAGCCGTGTGCTTCCACAGGTTCTGCTCTTCTCATTACTTTACAGGGGAAAGCGGTCGTATCCAAGACAACCGCCATTGAGGAGCTCTTTCCTTTTTTTACGTCCCTGGCTTTGCCATGGCAACAAGGAAAAATGCGTAAAATAATAATAGGGGGGAAGAGGAATTTAACTAAATTAGGGTGATATTAAAAGGAAAGTGGTGCATTAGTAATCATAGGCCAATTTTTTCTTTTGGGTGGGGGGGTGGGCGGTAATTGTTTTTACAACATTACATAGTCGAACATGAATTAATTCCAATGAGCGAAAGCACAAAAAGGCAATATTACCAGCAAACGATTTGCTGCCAAATCAATCAGATGGCAGCATTCCCCCCTGAGGAGCAGGCTTTGGCTTAAAACGGCAGTTTAAGGGGCCAAATCCCAGGTCTGCGATGAAAGAGCTCAATCAATTCCATGAGAGAGAAGGAGGGGAGAAAAAATACACCGCTTAGTAATTGCGCTCCCTAGCCTATGGCCGCTCGACGGGCATGAATTCAGACGACTTGGGTCGATAGGTGTCATGCTTCACTCGATGGAGCGAGGCGCTCGACTACACTTCACAGGTGGGACTCGTCACACCGTGTTTCCTCGGGGGTACCAATTTCGGTGGCTAAATTACAACTCTGGATGTTCCTCATGCATTGAAACGCAGAATCGGCCCAAAGATTGTCGCCGCTCTCTCTCGGATGAGAGCCCTTTCCGGGTGTTTTGCTTGACGGTTTCGGGACCAAGAGTGCCCTGAATACTGAAAGCGAACACCATCCCAAATCCACCTCCAGTGTTGCGGTCTACCGAAGCTTCAAAAACACGCACGGTGAATGACCACGCCGAAACGAGACAGTCGGTTGACAGGGATGGAAAATACGCATGAGAGGTGAGAGCCTGAGTGGAGAAACATTCATTGAAAGAGATACGATCGGGGTAAACCGTTCCACTCTCACCTGGGGCAAATGGATACAGACACACAGGTAAACACACTGTCACACACACACATACACACACACACACACACACACACACACACACACACACACACACACACACACACACACATTCAGTTCAAACACATACACCGTCCAGCATACACACACACACACACAGACACACACACACACACACACACACATTCAAACACATACTCACATTCAAACATACACACATTCAAACACATACACACGCATGCACAGTAAAAACACACTCAAAGACTTGATATTTTTACACCAACCGACTTTGATTCCCCTTCCAAGGACAGCTTTTCACCCAGACATCCTGTAGGGTAGCATCGGAGGAGAAAAATAAAATCAAAAACCAGATGGGTGTTCTATAAGACAGCTGGATTGAAGCATAATGTACTGTGGACTCCTTCTGCCCCCATCACTCCTGCTAATGAAGGTGTATCGGACAGGTAGCCCCCCCCCCCCCCCCCACACACACACACACACACAGAGGCTGTCAGACTCCAGTGAAGCTGTGAGCCAGCCTTGGGGGTGTCCTCGCCTGCCTGCCTGCCTTTCAGTGGAGGTCCCTGCCGCCCCGGTCTCGCCAGCGCTCTCCGCCGCTCCAAACTGCCTGCACACTGATTGAACGGCCCTTTAACTTCCTCCTGGGGAAATGAAACCACACTGGAGTCTGAGGCCAGGAGAGAATGCAGCCGGGCCAATTAAGGCCGACCAATTGTGAAAAAAGGCTGTGGAAAAACGAGAATATTTCATCCAGAGAGGGAGGGATGCAGGTTTTTATGGGGGTTGGGGGGGGGGGGGGGGGGGGTTCTGAAACTGCCGTCGCCATGGTCGCAACCCAGCAGCAGCCAATCAGACGGGGGCTGTCTGCGTTTGAGGTGGCCGCAGGTGTGTATACCTGGGCAGGTCACAAAGGCCTCGGGAGTGGGGGAGGCTGAAGAGAGGGGGGTTGCCGCAAGACGCTGTGAGAGGTCGCTGCGGGAAAAAAATGATTGAGAGCGACCCACGGCGACGCTCGCTTTTCCGGCCCAACGGCGGTCGGTCCTCCTCCTTGTTTGCCGCTGGAATTGTTCAGCGGACAAGAGTCCGACCCGTTTGGAAGCCCAGTGAGGTATCACACGGTCTCGCCCCTCAAAGAGCCAGCCTGGAGAGTAATAAAGGGATACGTGCCATCGTGATACTCCAACCCAGTATTACCTTCACAATCGATACATGCTCGGCATGACACCAAAGATAATCATACAGCCTATCTATCACACACACACACACACACACAAACACTCACACTCACACTCACACTCACACTCACACTCACACTCACACTCACACTCACACTCACACTCACACACACACTCACACACACACACACACACACACACACACACACACACACACACACACAGAGGTAGGACAGGCTTAATGAGTAAGAAAGTAATATTGCCAGTACCTATCAAGTGATTTACAGATGGGTAAATGCCACATGCAGCCCTAGACATAGTAACAAGCAAGTTGCAGTTTTCCAGGAATCCATCACTTAAGGCACCTTAACTATGTCCATGAAACACTGCTTCCAAGTTACCCCTTTAAAGAGCTACTCGGGCAGTGTTTCTTTCAAGCAACCACATAACTACCAAGTTTCTGCCTCCCACAGCTGTCAAAAGCAAGGAGAAAATGCTGTTCCAGCGTCAAGTTCCCCAACGGTGGTCATTAAAAAGCCTCGGGTTCTTTCTGTAAATCCCTGCTAAAAAGCTTGCCAAAATGAGAGCTAGTGAGTCTGGGTTTGATATGCAAATCGACCGCAGGGATTTGAAAAACTCTCAAGTTCTAAAAGCTACTTGAGCGTACCTACCACCTATCCTTGATTCAAATAAAACATATCTTTGTGATTTGAAGAAGACAGATGGAGAGGCATACCAATGTTCCACTGACAGTCTTAGCATTGGTGCCCTCTTCTCCTTACATTTGACTGTATAAAGTGGGGCAAAAGCACTAATGCCTAGATAGGAATCTAATGGGACCATTCTAGTCAAAATGTAGGCTTGTTAACAAAACAGCTTCTCTTACACCTGTACTATTGTCCAATGAAAGACATGGTGGCAATGTACCTTTATCCAATCTAAAATTGCCTGCATGTCATACACATGGACAAGGAAATAAAAACAACCCACAGAGACTAATCCTTGAATTCAATACGCTATGTGGGCATGCGCAATCAAAACACAGGTAGGCGCAAGTGCAGAGTCTAGTAAATTGAGTGTCAATCTGCCATAGACAACGTTTTCTTGTCTGGTCTCTGCTTCAATTTGACTCGCTTAATGACGGAGAAGAGGTGTTGAGTGATTGAATATAAGATATCTGGATGGAATCCAAGATTAATATAACGCACAGTCAATGGACCAACAATAGCAATCAATACAGAATATAAAGTTATGTATTGGGCGCACCAAAGAAACAAGCTACAACTATGGCATTAAAAAAACTTTAATTTGTTGACACGTAGTCTTAAATTAGGTCTACTGAACTATTTAAAAGCTCCAAAATATATCAAAATTGTATTTGCTTGTTACGGAGAATGCACGATCAATCGCGGAAGCTTAGCGAGAGGGTAAGAAGCCCTTTATGCCTTGTCATCCTTTATAATACCTAAGATAGAAAAGCCTGTTCTTATAAAATATATATATATATACCGTATCACAATATAGTAAGTTACAAGTGTTTGAGATTATTAATGGCGCCGTAAAATAGCCACACGTATCACACGCGAACCACGTATCACCCTAAACTAGCGTTAATCACCTATGAAATATGCAGGCAATATTACTCTTATTGGATATCAAAAAGGCTAAGATCAATAGTTTAAATGGCTCACCTGTAACCTTGGTTATTTCGTATTTCAATTGTCACAGCCTTGTACAACGCAGCTCCAGAGAAAAGAAAGGAACGTATTTGACACAGCGCGAGATCCACCGGTCGTTTTAGCAGATGTTGTATAGGCTACTGTGTAGCTGATCTCAGATCTAGAGTATTTCAACGTGTCGTCATGAAACCACATACTAACTGATGATTTTTACTGTGTGGAAAACTTTCTGGAAAATTAGGTACAATTACAGAGAACAAACCAGACTAATGTGACGATGTAATGGTAGGTTGATTTAGGGACTTTGATTGTTCAATCCAAAATAAGCAATTTGTCTGTCCAAATGTATTGCACCATCAAGTTTGTCAGTATGAACTGACGGAATCATTTTCTTTTGCCATAGTGACCCATAGAAAAGTGTATTTTACTACGACATACTGTCATCTAGTGGTGACCAAACATGTGTTTTTGTGAGGTATCCCATCCCTGTTGGAAAAACTGAAGCAAGAGTAGACGTGTCACAATTTAATTGATATTTATTTATTCAAATTCTACCATTCTACACCATTACATTAAAAACATGTAAAATATCTTGCTAATGTGAAAAATAAGGTAGGCTACGCTTTATGCAACAACAACAACAACAACAAAGAACAGAAAGAGAGAGAAACATTTGCATGCACATCAAACACGTATAGGCCTATAGGGCCGCATAGCCCACTAGCACTGCTGGATGCATCTTGAACAGTCCAGGGTGAGTTGACAATAGGGCCCACCACTTTCCAGGGAACATCAGAGCCATAGAGGGGAGGGGGACACGGCGGAGCAAATTACCACTGATCACTTTCCTCAGCACTGAAAGACAACAAAGCCAAGGCTGGATTAATTGTCTGCCATTGTGTTGGCTATACCTCATCAACCCCAACCTCGTCTAAATGTGCAGGGCAAGACATGCTATTGATTTCGGACAACAGACTAATTGCCATTTCCAATTACATAAAACTGTAGGCCTACAAATGAATAGGCCTACAAATGAAAGAATTGTCCCGTGCCAATCCAATTGAGGAGGAAGAAGAAGAAGAAGAAGAAGAAGAAGAAGAAGAAGAAGAAGAAGAAGAAGAAGAAGAAGAAGAAGAAGAAGAAGAAGAAGAAGAAGAAGAAGAAGAAGAAGAAGAAGAAGAAGAAGAAGAAGAAGAAGAAGAAGAAGAAGAAGAAGAAGAAGAAGAAGAAGAAGAAAAAAAAAAAAAGAATTCATGAAATGGAGGAAATAGAGAAGATAATTGTAGTACAGCGTATCCAGTCATCCGTACTGGTTATATTTGCCTGTATAACATGTTCCCAGACAACAATACTGGTTATCTCACCGTGGTTGTAAATTCCAATCTGATTCCCCTCCGAACAACAACCTGGCCACAGCTTTCTCTGGGGTTGACCTCTTTCCATACCTGTATGAACAGGCAAACCAAATCGATGTGTAATCAAAGTCTTTCATTAAAGCCTAACAAGTTTACAAAATGTAACAATTAAAAATACATCAAAGTTGATTTAGGAAACATATATGTCTATACATATCAATTCATTTCAAACCGGAAAATAAAATATATTGGTCAAGTTCAGCTGATCCTGTAAATAAGGTTGCATTTAATAAATTCCAGCAAAAACGTATGCCCTCAGCGCTGAGACTATAAATAAGAACTTAGATCTATGATGGTACTCTATCAGATATGTTTGATGACGTATATGTATCCTATTTAGAATGAGTCACTGTAAATGGCACTCCACGTAAAGAAATAAAATACTAAACAATGTAAATATGTGATATAATGATGCCATCTAGTGGTGATACGAATTAATGTTTTGCAAATCGGGAGTCGGCATCAATTTTCTCTGTGCGCCCTCGAGCTTGAAAAGGGACGTTCTACGTACATTCTTTTGTGTGTCCATCTATTTTCTTATCACTTACAAGTCAGATCGGGTAATTCTCACGGGCAGTTAGCTCAGGGAAAATAGGCTATTTTCAAGGCCAGTTCCCTGATGTTCATCATTGCTCAACAAAGCAAGATGTAGTGGGCACGTTTTTTGAAGGAACCTCCAGATGATCAATGTCTGGCCACTGAAGGGTGAAGCTCACTTTGTGCGAAAACAAAAGAAGACGGACAGCCCATGTATTGTGAAGATAGATCAAGCCGAGTGTAACTACAGGGACACTCCAGTAGCAGGTGCCAGGACTGGACCTCCAATTCGATTATTTGGTTAATTGTCTGTGCGTAGCTGCTGCTGAGTCTTACCAAGGAACCATGCCTACATGCCTAAAAGATTAATATCGTTACGATTTTGTTTATGTAAACCAAATCATGATCATTTCAAATTGTGACACAAAGACGAAAGGGGAAAACGAGAGAGAGAGAGAGAGAGAGAGAGAGAGAGAAACTGCACTCGGCATCGCGGGGCATATATAATTTTCACAAGGAATGCATAAAAATACAAGATAGCTCATCTTAAAGAGTGTTTCACATTTGAATCAATTAAGAGCTCTGCCTATTTATTCAGTCTATGACATATTCATATCGTATAATGGCTGTTGTCTAATGGACTTCCTAATAATGCAAAAAGCATGCCTGCCAGCCCTGAATATTTGGGCCTCTAATAGTCCCAGTGGATACATTACCCCCGCCAAACCTTCTTTTCTAACTATAGTGTGATTCAGAACAACCTCCTGTCATGGGCCTCATATATCGGATAATAAGACAACACAATCCTGACTTCACAATAACAACCTCTACACAGTAATTCATTCCATCTCCCAGTGCATGCATTTGTTTTGGCCAGTTTGGCCAAGTTAAGCTTCTCATACCGTTCATTCTGTGCAACATAGGCAACGAAATCGATGTAGTTTGAGCTCTCACCTCTGTCTTGTGATGAGGTTGACGTAATGCCTGAGCGCTGTGTTATATTTGGCCCATTCCTCCGGTGGTGCGTCGTTTCCCGGAACTTCGGGTTGGGCCGGGTATGCATCCGTATGTGTGCTCAAACAAACCAGCACACATACAACAAGTGCTACCAGAATCATCCATGGTCTAAGCATGTTGGCCATCTGCAACAGAGAAACGTTTTTTGTTCTTTTGTTTTACTTGTGTTTCCACAAAGTGAAAATACTATTGGAGTATTCAATAAGTTCAACGCTTAAATAATAAATATTATCTAATAGGATTAGCATCCTATAGGCCAAAGGCAGCTAAACGCACGATAATAAACGGAGCTGTCCAGGGTCCTGAAATATTTTATACCAAAAAAAAGACGCTCAAAAACTTTCTCCTACATCATGCAATTTAACACACAAATATTACGGTAGCCTACTGCCAGGTGTAAAATGCAACGTAGATAATAGTTTTAACACAACGACCGAAAAACTCAAGCTGACTGGGAAAAACAAGGTTACTCACTTTATTCGCTGTAGTTTTCTCCACAAGTGGTTGCTTCAAAAGGCTGCTGGTCCTTGTCGTTTCTTTCCTTCTTGTTTCAAAGCTTTATATACACTGGATGCCTGGTGCGCACTACGATGCTTTCAAACACACCCCTCCCACTTTGTTTCTTTAAACAACGATGAGGTCAATTGTGGTGACCTTTTTGGTTTGAATTAGGTATTGAGTAATAGGCTTTAAAACATTTTATTGCATACGATGAGTGACGTAGGATTTACGTTGGATACAACCAATTGTGGATGTTTGGTGGTCGCATGCAATCAGCATATCAAGATTTCACTGCAGGGATCTGTCTGGATTTAATGATTTAACCCCATGTACAGGTCATTCAAATCAATAATCATTCGTTATAATATTATACCAGGTCAAGCAATTCTGGAAAAAAAAGACATACCACGCTTATTTTTTTTATTTTTTGTGTTAAATTCAGAGAAATATTTTTGTAATAAGTTTGTAAAAGTTTGCAATGCGCCATCGAACACGGACTTGTGGCAGTGACAGTTTAGGGTGTATAGGATTGGACTCTACCCTTCACATTAACATACATCCGATTGTATCTGAATAGGCCTAGCGCCGTACCCTAATAAGATACTGATGTAAACCGTCACTTCCATAATCAAAGTCTGTATTCAGCACCACGGCTAATGGACAGCGACTGCGTGTTTCGTGCCAATTGTGTTGCAGGTTATAGTTTTCACTCCGTGTTGAGTTAAGCGAACTGAATTGCATAGCGGAAAGATTAATAGTTAATAGCCACTTTTAGTGCCAAAAAAAAGACAAAAGAAGCAGCCATAGGTGTAAACTTCAATGATGAAATCCCTAAGTACTGGCTTGGTCCTTTGTGTCTATCTCTGTGGAAATTTACAAGGTGGGGTGACACTTTTAGAGGAAGAAAGAAAATAAGACATGTTATTGACGTGGCACCTCTACCTGTGGGAGACGTGAATGAGATGTGACGTCACTAATTAGGGTTACGTGCTGTAGGCTAGCTATACGCATTGGCTTTATTGTAATGGTTGTATATTGTTCCCGTGCTCCACGGCTCTGTTTAAATTAATCTTCTTATAATGAGAACCTGCACGTAAGACTTTTGTAATCAGAGTTATCCAATATTTTTATTGACTTAAATCCATTCGTTTTGGTCTGACTAATGAAAATATCTGATATATATATATATATATATATATATATATATATATATATATATATATATATATATATATATATATATATACATATATATATATATTTAGATGTACCAGTAGAGACTTCGGAATTATTAGTATAGGTTACATCTTTGATCCAGGAGATACCTCTCCTGGGATACCTTACCTTGGGATATTGCTTATATCATTTGACCTAATTGTGTGTTAGTGAGTCTGTATTTCTAGCTACTTCCAACAGCACTGCAGCATTGCAGTAAATAGTTAATTAGCATTTATGTAGGCCAAATCCAAACGGCTGTGTGTATGGATTTGAGTTAATGCTGTAATAACTTATCTTTATCGACAATCACCTGACTAGGTAATTTGAGCAATTCAATGTTGCATATTGTTGATTTATGAAATGCATGGTGCCTAAGGAATGGTAAACTTTGTTCGTTTTAATCAGGGCCATACATCACTCCGATATACATTATTTAAATTGTGGTACACCGTCACCCTGTGAGAAGAGCAGACCGTACAATATTAGGGTGACACAGATCAATATATATATATTGATGTTGACGACTGCCTTAACTCTCCTTCAATGTAACCCCCCCCCCCCACACACACACACACACACACACACACACACACAGAGGAAGAGAGAGAGAGAGAGAGAGAGAGAGAGAGAGAGAGAGAGAGAGAGAGAGAGAGAGAGAGAGAGAGAGTTTTGTCCTAAGCCCATTTAGACTGCCATTAAACTCAAGTGCTATGCTTTCCAATGTCTGCAGATAAGATCGGCTACCTCATTCAGTCCAGGTGAACGGGCTCCTGTGTTTTCTAACAAAACGTACATATTTGGTTTCAGCAAATTGACCCAGGCCGTGTGTGTGCGCTCGACGCATTCATCCCTGAGAGATTCTGCACGCTTGTCTGCTTGTATCCGTGGCTCATAAAGATGTTTCAAAGGATAACAGTGGCAATGTTGAGATGAGGCCCCTGTTTGTTCTGTCTTATCTTGACACAGACTACTCAGCCCTTAGGGAATATATTTACCTGGAAAGATTTACAGTCTTTTTAAATATAGCCTTATGACATTGTAGCAAATTCTGTGACTCGAATTAATGATTTATGTTGAGTAATTTTGGAGATCTACCGAGTTGCCACTGTTCTTTGTATCACCGAGAAATAATCTTTCATAAAACATACTGAAGTTATGTCTTTTGTTTCAAGTCTATATCCCAAAGATGTGTTTTCCCACCTTGAGCCTGTTTTCCGTAGGGCCATAAAAGAGGGCAAATTGCTTACGCCTCAGTCTTAGTCTCTCTGTCGGTCTCTAAGCCCAGGTCAGAAAGAGAAATTGATTTCTCGTGTAAATCACTATTGACAGTCCAAAGACAACTGCTTGTCCCGTTGGCCTCAACACCATAACAAGTTGTATGACCGCCCCCCAATGCCAGCAAATAGAACAGAAAGAGCCCCCCACCCAAGGCACATCCTCATTCTAGAATGTAAATAGGTATTAGAAAATTCAATTTGGTCTAATACCTATCCAAATTGAATTTCTAAATAAATGCAAATGGATGTTTTTTCAGAGAATACGAAATTAATAGAAATCTAACGTTAGGAGAAGTAATCAATGGAGAAGATTATATGAATGCCCGCTTAAACACAATAATGGCGAGATCATCACTATACTTACAATGGCCCAGTCTCATAGAACACAGTGCCATTAACAGATAATGATGAGATCATTATTGTCATTGCAATGGCCCAACAGAGCCATTAACCGTAGGCTGTGGATTCTATGGTTTATTTCTAGAAATTCTATAAATTTACCACCTCCGAGAGAGTTTATTTCACAACCAAATAAAATGAAATCGACAAGGACATCACGCAGATAATAGTGATTAATTCCGCTTTGTCTGGACTGGTAAACACATGGGAACAATAATGGTGATCAGTGGAAAAGACAGAGGGGTTTAGGTTTGAAGGACCCCCAATAAACTCCAGTTCATGCTTACCCTAAGACCAGATAAAATAGTGTTCAAGGGAGAAATAATTAGCTACTAATGAAAGCACATGAACAGAGACATAAGCACACGCGCGCGCACACGCACACACACACACACACACACACACACACACACACACACACACACACACACACACACACACTCACACACACGCACACACACGCACACACACGCACACACACGCACACGCACACACGCACGCACACACGGGCTGTTCGGACTTGTCTCCCTGGAGAATGTTGGACTCCTTCCGTTGGCGTAAAAAGGGGGCATGGGAAATGATAATAATGCGATTTTATTTCAGTCTTATCTTCGGAGTGAAGGGGGAACCACTAATATGAGCAAAGTGCTCCGCAGTCAGCCAGGTCTGTTTGCATGACTCAGTTGAACACGGGAAGGAACATGAAGGGCTTGATGAATGTCCACTGTCAGCGCAATAATTCATGAACATAAATGACTCTTAAATTGGTCGCCTGGCGTCAGGCACAGGCAGCCGTCCAGTGACCAGTTTCCAGTGACCAAACAAGAAGATATTTCCCTAGTTACTGGACCATGGCTAGTCTATTGCCAGTCTGGACTCCTCGGGTGTCTTCCTATAGCAGTATCAAAGCTGGAATCAGAGATCATCAGGATGTCACTGTCTGGTATGTGTGGAGACCCCAAGTGGTTGTTTTTGACAGAGAATGACAATTGCTGCATTTCTTTGTCTTTCACAGATTTAAAAATGTAATGGCCTCTCTCTCTCACTCACTCACACACACACGATTGCATTCATTTTCCCAAAATGTGTGTCTTTCTCACGCACACGCACGCACACGCATTAACACGCACGCACACGCACGTGCACGCGCACGCACACACAAACACACACACACACACACACACACACACACACACACACACACACACACACAAACAAGCACACGCACATTTAACTAGCAGTACCTAACATCAGTAGGGGACCCTGGCAGTGGGGCTAGAACCGGGCTAGCTAAACAGATACCAAACCGAAACACACGTAACTAAGGTCACGGATTGACACAGAGAGCGGCAAATGGCAAACGATGAGATTCACCCAAAGCCTTCTAGAGAGCGGAAAATGAAAACAAATTATCTAATTCTATTCTTTATCTTAAAGAACAGATCACATTTTTTACTAAAATGGTGATGTTTTTAAAAATGATATGTACCTTCTTTGGAAAATGCTTGGGCCTTCTCTGAAGGCCTTGAAGACCCTGAGAGACCACCACTGCCTAACATGTATTACTGTTACACCTACAATTTTCAATTTGATTCTAGTTAGTTTGTTTTAAGCTCCAAATATGTCTGGACTTTCTTATACTATATTGCCTTTGGGGACAGATACACTGCTGACTCATCACCCCCAGGCCCTAGATATACAATTTCAATACATGGGGATGCACAGAGGTTCCAAAGCCTTTCGACTCACACATAAAAAACACACCTTCCCCTTGAGAAAGGCCCCGGCAACCTGTCAACAGATGCAATTAGTGACTGACATCTTTTGCAGAAAATAGAGCTGACCAATTACGTCACCATTCAGCCACCTGATACACAAGGATTTGTGCGTTAATGAGAGCTCTGCTTCAGGTAATTACGACGGTTAAGGCACAGAGCACCATGGAGGGGGTAGTTTGCTCATTAGCCAGAGCATTCTAAACAGGAACTATTATTGTATCCTCCTTTTGTAAAGATATCTTCTCAAATAAGACAAAGACAAAGACAAACAGATAGACATATCAGATAGACAGATAGGCAGAGTAAGTCAGACAGTCAGACAGACAGACAGACAGACAGACAGACAGACAGACAGACAGACAGACAGACAGACAGACAGACAATATTAGGGCAGGGTAGGTTAGCATTGGCTAGATTAGAATAGGATAGGATAGATTGGAAATGACCAGTATTACCTTGACAGAGAAATTGCATGATCTCATGGGACTAGTAAAATTGTCCCCTACTGAACTCTGTGTCTCACATAGAACCTATGAATATGTTGTGGTGAGAAACAACTCAAGAGTCATCTGTCCCTCAGGAATTCTCGACAAAAGATGGGGCTGTCAGACACAAATACTCGATGAGAGACAGTTTTCCACAATCAATCCCAATGCTGACGCAGACAGTTGCAAAGTGTGGTGCAGCCGGTGAATGAATGTTGTTTCTCATTCTTGCCTTGAGCAGTAAAAACATGTTTGGACATATTGCTGTGCAATATACAGTATACATTGTACACACACACACACACACACACACACACACACACATACGTATATATATATATATATATATATATATATATATATATATATATATATATATACAGTACTGTGCAAAAGTTTTAGGCAGGTGATGTTGTTTTGAAGGCAAAGGGTGGTCACACAAAATATTTACTTGATTTATTTTTCTTCTTTTCATTCACTTTGCGTTTTGTTAATTGATGGAAACAAAACTATTTCTACTTTTGAAAGCATTCTTACTTTACAGCACCCCCAACCCACATGCCTAAAACATTTGCACAGTACTGTATATATATATATATACTTTTTTAGTATGTTTTGTGCATTATATATGTATACGATATGCGGCATACATTTGAAAGAGATCAATAAACTCATGCCTGCTTTACTTGATCGTAGTGGAAAATAGTGTAGGTCTGAGACCATCACCTGAAAGAGATTACACAAAAGGCCTTTGTTCTCCAGCAAAGAACAGAATGTAAAAACACCCAAGCCATAGTTTTTCTTCTCCATTATACCCTCAGTCTTGCTTTTTTTTGTCTTAGTGGTGGACGGAGAGTGGATGAAATTCGAGAATAATCTCAGTAAACAAGTGAAGCCCCCTTGGTTGAATGGCCAGGCCAAACAGGCTCCAGAGAGCGCCAGGCGGGTAGAATAGCGGGCGGTTTGAAGTAACAATGGGCTATCATGGGCAGAGGGAGGCAGGCGAGTTCACCGCAGACATTCACTGCAAACTCTCCACCAGCTTACAAACTAGCTTGGTACTCTCTCCCATGGCCATTTCAAATGTACTGGTTACTCCTACAACTAGTAACTGTGTCACTGAGGATTTATAGAGGGAAAATAAGGAAATGGGGGGGGGGATTATAGTGCTGATGTTGTATATACACCACAATCAGGCTAAAGCATTCTGTTTGTATGGTGTCCAACTAGGTATGTATTGTAAATAAATTCAAATTCAAAGAAACAAAGAACTTCAATGAGGTAGCCGTTCTACCAATATGTATTTAATTTTCACAGTAACAATAATGAATCCAAAGAGCACATGAAAAACACACATGCCTCACGATAGTCTGACCGTACAATACCAGGCCCTAATAACACTACTACCATCTACCCATTCAAAGTAGATCATTTGATAAACAGGCTTGAACTTTGACACTGCGAAGTGTGGATCTTCCTTTTAACTCCCACGTTAGATCAGATTGGTAAGCGTGCATTCAATTAGGACTCTTCATTGAGCGGAAAAACACACACCTCAGTGAAACAAGCCACAGTCGATCCAGGCCAGAAAGGCTGCCAGAGAGTGTCAAAATGAAGGGTCTTATGTGGATTCTGATGTTTTTGCCATGTTGCTACGGCGCATCTGAAGGTAAGATCAGAGGCTTGCATAACTACCGTGACAGCTTAAATATAAATATGCTTATTGGCATAGTCGATCAGAGAAAACTGGCGTGAAATAGGGCAAATGAACGGTGAATCAAACTGTGAGCCTTTCATGTCTGCCTCACTATGTATAATAGTATATACTGTTGTGTAACAGGAGAGTTTTCAAGCATTTCCATCTCTAAATAGCTCCAGATAGATTTAATGTCACCAAAACTAAAACAAAAAAAATCTCAAAGTGTGCAGTATTATAGTGCCTAGTCTACATACGATAGTGTTTAGTATACAGTATGATAGTAACACGATTTCTCCTAATGTCTTTTTAACAGACATGTTAGGAAAGTATGTGATCTTTCCGGCGGAGTCAGATACAGCCTATGTGAAGATAACACCGGACATGCAAAAGGCCCTCCACACTTAGACCGTCTGCACTCGTCAAGGAGGGAAACAGGTCCTTTTCTCTCTGGCCACCCCCTCTCATTCTCAGGATCTCACGATTTGAAGGGAGAGAACGCAGTACTGGGTCTACGTCAGTGAGAAAGCTGTCCTCTTCTGGGGGCTGCCAGACAAAATGAAAGCGTGGAACTCCGTCTGCGGAACCTGGGATTCCGGAACTAGCCTTGCTCAGTTGTGGGTCAACGGGCACTCGAGTCCATTAAAAGCAATAAGAAGTGGGTCTGTCTATTGCAGGCACTCTAAGTATTGTTATAGGTCAGGACCAAGAAGCGTACACTGCAAGGTTTAATCCGCTTGTTTCCTTTTGTGGTCACCTAACTGATGTTCACATGTGGGACAGAGTTCTCAGTGACTGTGAAATTACAAACTACATGACCAGGAGCAGGTACCTGGCAGGGAATGTTGTGAATTGGAAGACACTTGAGTACACAAAACATGGCTTTGTGGTAGTAAAGACAGAGGTCAATGTCTGCTACGTCTTTTTAAACTGTTATTTGATTGGGTTTATTTAACTTTCATACTTTTGAACACAGTAAACATGACAAATCTTACATTCACAAACCCAGAGAATTGTGATAGGAAAATTAACAATGCTGGAATTTAAAACATTTACTGGCATTCGATTGTTGAGATTATTTCTTGCATACATGTTGGTCCATGAAAGGACAGATAGTGGAGTTACAACCCCAGCACGCCTCCTTAGGGTGAGAGTCCTGTGTCTGAATCCCGCAACCTTTACACTTACTCTGACCCTGTCCTCCTTGTACGACTCGCCCTTTGCCCTGTTGGCTGATAAGCTGCTCCAAAGCTCGCTTGTTCGCCGCGTCGGCACAATGCGCAATGCCCGTCACGGTCACCCTCTTAGGGTCAGCCACACAGTCCTCCTCGTGGCTACCCAGACCTGGGGGAAGCCAGGCGGTATCATACCCGTTTTGATGCCAGGTGGACCACATTTGCGAGTTTTGCATGTCCATCCTCTTTACTCGACCCACTCGGACATTGAGCTGGAACACTACACGGTCCTGGTCCGAGCAAAATCCCGGGTAGCCCTTCGCCTTGGCGATGTCTCGGCTGCAGTACACCCCCGGGCCGAGAGTACCGCCCCCCGAGCACCGGAAACCCCCAGTGATGATGGCGTCGGCGTTGCTACGGTGGGTGCCGTGGTACATGGTGTAACCTCGGCTGCGGCTCGGTTTCTGGCCGGGCTTCAGGACCCTCTTCTTCTCAGAGATGACCTTCCATCCCATGTACTGCACTGGCATCGTTGACCAATAGAGGTTGTCACATACACGGAAGCACGTCTTGGGACAAGACAAGTGTCATTACACAAATAATTTCCTTGAATGTAAAATTCATAGTTCTTACAATACTATGGAGTGTAATGATATTGTTACACGAAATTACTATCGTATTAATGATTGTTTAACTGTTTTTTTTAACCACTTTTCTTGAACATTTAAACCATACCTGCTTATTCGTGAGTCCGTAGAATCTGGTAAACCCCTACTTTCACTTTCGATTCAATGGAATAACTTGATATTCCACTCCCAGTTTTCATGTAACCACTAACCAATAGGATCTCTTTAAAACAAAAGCACAGTAAATAAGAAGAAAAGTTATAAACGTCAAATCAGCCACTCAAGGATTTATCACAGTTGCCATTCAGACCACTTTGTCGCTGTCTATTCCCTCTCAAGACGAGATAAACGATGTTAATCTGAGCGCACGGGAAGCTATGAGCATCCCACCGCTCCGCCTCGACTGGCTGTAATGAAGCAGTCTGCCCCCTCGAGTAATTGCACTCATTCGTCTCAGTCGCATGACCAAAGGCCTCTGTGGATTCAACCTCTACCGCTCAACTTCTCTCTTCTCCTGCCGACAGCGGGCAAAGTAAGCGTATGTGTGGTCTGAATCAGTCAGGGTATTTCTTATAGGGGAGTCAGACAGATAAAAGCAAAGATAGCTAATATGCACATTTATTTGCATATTATCCTTATGATTTATGGTTTAAAAAAACGCTATCTAGTTCATGAATTTCACACAAGTAATCATTGAATCTATTTACTGTATTAAACCGTGAACATGGTTACTTTCCACGTTTATTGATTCAAACCGTTAAAAACGTAATTGATCAATAATGGTTGTGTAGTAAAGTCAATATTGAGATTGAAAGCAACAGGCATATCTCAGTTTACAGCAGAAAAAACTCAAATATACAGACAACTGTAGTGCATTTTTATTTTAAAGGTCAACCAACACAAACCACAACAATTATAAAGTAACAAACTTGAGGATACCAAGACAGCGTAATTATGTTAATATATAACCGCTTTTTCACCACACATTCCTGTGGAACTGTTTCTTAGAAACTCTTAACAGAAAGAAATCGTTCTCCAACTACAAATTAAAACATTTTGACAATTTGAAAATATAAAACAGTCATGGCCCAATTTAATGAATTGCTCACTTTTTCCAAATGAAATATGTGATTATTGGAACGACCCCATTTTGACCACTGGTACTTTATGCCTGTTTCTCCAACATTGTCTCTGCCATTTTGGGCAAGAAAATCTCCAGGAAGTGAAAAAAGTCCTGAAAAAGACCCGCCTTGTCATTCGTTGGTCTGAACTTGATAACGGCCCTGGTGCTCTCTGTCCCGCCCACCAACCGGGCCTGAACCTTGAACTCCAGCGGCTCCTCGTCTTTCGTTTCCTTCCCCACGATGTGTTCGGTTACCTGAGTCTCCAGCTCGGCGTTGCTACCCTCCGGCCTGCAGTCTGCGCCTTTCACCAGCTCCCTCCTCACCTTCCTGCGGCCGGCCCACACCCTGTGGCTTTGAACCCACGACCAGCAGGGGCTGTCTGGCTTGGGCCCGAGCCCCACCCTGGGCCTCTTCTCCTGGGGAGACTCGGAGACATCGCTGCCCTCAGACGACAACCTCCTCTTGGTTCCTGTGGTGGCCTTGCCGCCTGGGCTGCAGTGGGTGGAACCACCGCCGTTCTTACCTGGCTCCCCCTCCTCCATGGAGGACTCCATGGCCTCGTCCCCAAAGGACACGTCCGCGGAGGACCCGGGCGCCGCGCCGCACTTCAGAAC
Organism: Aplochiton taeniatus; assembly: GCA_017639675.1. Classification (NCBI taxonomy): domain Eukaryota; kingdom Metazoa; phylum Chordata; class Actinopteri; order Galaxiiformes; family Galaxiidae; genus Aplochiton; species Aplochiton taeniatus. The sequence goes on from CM030187.1 coordinate 13,032,167, forward strand.
GTCCTGGAACACTCCCTCCACGGCGGAACACGCCCTCTGGAACCAGAGCAGGCGGAAGCCATCGCCGGCCGAGTGCAGGAGGCCCTGCACAGACTCTGGGAGGGAGGCCACCTTGAAGGGGAGGCTGATGGTCAGGTCCCTGACCCCGCCGGACCCCTCCGGGTGTTTGGCGTCACCGTGGGGGGTGAAGAGGCGCACCAGCCCCCACACCTGAACACCAGGGGACAGACAGTGAGACCGGGGGAGAGGGCGTTGATATATGTTGAGATATATAGATATATAGATATATATACACACACACACACACACACACACACACACACACACCATGAATTACGGACAATTTGTTGTTCTGCAATGTTTTGACTTGGTGTGAATGTGTTCCTTATTCCCACAAAGCAAACACTGTTTAAGTAAAGTGATATAAAGCTAAAACAATACAGTTTCCATATGATTTGAGAGAAAATCCTCTCTATCTTTCGGTAACACTTGCTACAGCCCTGTCACCTTGCCAGTCCAGGCCTCTTTCCACTATGTCTACAAGTCTTCTGTGGTCTGATCCTACCTTGCCCTTGGCTGACTTGCGTTGATACTGGAGGCTGCGGCAGTACTTCTCCGCGTCCTGGCAGCTGTTCTGGAAGTTCTTCTGAGAGCGCTCGGTCACATTGCCCGCCACGTTGTGCCGGACCTCAAAGGGGTCCAGGAGGTTGAGTGGCCCCAGTTTGGGGCCTTGGTTCTGGGGTTTTGGGCTGGCTTCCTCCTTCGACGCGGCCTCCTCCATCGCCACCTCCGGGTCCCTGGCCGGGCTGAGGAAAGCGGTGACGGGCAACGCCTGTCCGTCACGGAGAGAGATGACGCAGCTGGCAAAGTCAAACTTGGCGTAGAAGGAGAAAAAGGCTGACAGCAGGATACCTAGGGAGACACACACAACAAAAATAAAACATTGACAAGCAAACACAAAAAGAGAAAGACAAAAAAAAAAACATTTACAAGCAAACACAGGGTTTAAGGTTTCCATTTGATCAATCTGTAGATGGAACTAAATTTAAGTGAGACAGGGTGATTGACACGTCCAACTTTGAGGCGTCCCTTCAGATTCTGCTTGGATGAATAAATGAATGAGAAGGAAGGGAAACTAAACCTTTAGAGGGACATTGCGGAAAAGCATGTATTCAAATCACACGGTGTCCAAATAAGATGTTTGGCACATGACATTTATACCATTCGTTTAAATGATCGTGTGTAAAATGTGTTGGGTAAAACGTTGCGACTGTGACTTACTGAGCTCCTGGGTGTTCTGGCTGGGGGGGACAGCCAGGGCCAGACTGGGGAAAGTGCAGTCCCAGCCTTCGATCACACACTCCTCCTCCTCACCTTTTCAACAAGGTCGCACACGCACACACACACAAATCAATCCCAATCAAACCTCAATCAGCGTGCAAAATACAGTTCAATCTTTACCAAACGCTCGGGGCTATTCCCTCTGAGGAATTACGTCAGGAAAGACGGAACCATTTTATTAGCGTAAATACCTAATCGATCGATGATGTTTCGATTAACCTCTGGCCCTTGGCTACTTTATGATGTCAGTGGCAAAGCACCGGATGATGATTGGTATTGGTAGTTTTGATCATTAACAAAAAACAAAAAAATAGGCTAGATGAAAAAAAATGACGGCTGTAAAGAAGGAACTTACAGGCCATGTCTTTGAGCTGGTTCACAGTGGGAAGGACCGGAGGGTCACAGTTCTGCAGGAAGAAGATCACCAACAGCGTCAGAGCATAGTTGTTTAGCAGCGAACCAGCGCCACTGGGATTCCCTAGGGAAAGATTGACAGACAAGACAGCATGGTTATTTAATACATGTATTGCAAAGAGATACAGATAATAATAATAATCATGGTTATCTTCATATAGATAACAATAACATGTTTATGACAATATAAAAATAGATTAAGATACAGCCTTAGGGAGAATATAAAATCATATTGAATGTAAGGATCTGCTGGCCTCTGCTGGATAAAAGACTGAATGGAAAAACTGGTTGTACCAGCCAGCTGTTTTTGTTTGGCCCAGAAGCGGATGGTGTACACCAGGGGTCTCAGTCTGGCGTCCAGCCCCGAACAAAGCTGCAAGAAGCGGGTGTTTCTCACCGCCAACCTGGGAGAATGGAGGACCAGAGATTTACATTCAGCACAAACGAATCGATTATTTTACTGAACTTTTATCATCATGTTGTAGATTATTTTACAGACAGTATTTACTTTCAGGATACAAACAAATAAAGTGTATTCATGAAAGGAACGAACGAAGGAAAGAAAAGAGGGAAATATATGCAGAACAATGTGTCCATGTCTATACTGTCAAATTGAGGAAATACATTTCCGTTTCATAAAGCGTCACTGTGAAAACCTTCCACAGAGAAACGATTCACATTAGTAGTAACTCACCCACCACACAGCATAGACTGTGTACACTCATGGCCGAACAGTGCAATAGCGCTCATAGTGAAGCCCTAACCTGTTATTGATGGTGACGTCCCCCTGAAGGTTCAGTTCGCGGTGTTGGAACTTGACCACAGGAAGCCGGGCTCCGCAGACGGGCTGCACCTTGTGCACCCCGGGCACGCACTTCCTCAAGATGGCCGCCGCCAGCTCTAGCACCTCGGCCGGCGAGGCTGTGGACAGGTCGATGTCGGACAGGATGGAGTCTTCGGAGCGGCCGTCATCGGACGTGCCTTCCCCTGCCTTGGAGGCCACGGGGCCGGGGGCCGCGGAAACGAGAGGTGAGTCTATATGAAATGCTGCGGATACCAGCGTAAACTAAACAGCGGACGTCATTGCATTTTTCACGTTTAAAAATCGAGCCAAATATGTTTTACCTGAATACGTAACTTAAGAAGAGGCAGCAGGAACAGCGCCAAATAATACACCCACCTGGTCTGTGGAAGTCTTGGCGCGAGCCTGAAACACCTTCGTGTTGTCCAGGTCCAAAAGGAGGTCCAGGTCGCAGGAGTGGATGTCAAAGGTGTTGACGGACGAACCAAACGGCAGGATCCGACTTTCTGCAAAACAAAATATCGTGAATCCGTATTAATCATGAATGCATTAAAACGTGTTTATCGATTTACACAGACAGGCAGTGGGTGTGTCATCTGCTTCCTTGCGGGTCTGTCTCAGAGTAGCGGAGGAATACCTGGGAAAAACTCTGTGAAGACCTCCTGCAGGAGCTGGACCAAAAGCTCCCGAGCCTTTTTCTCGTTCTCCCCCAGTTGAAGCCTCTCCAAAAGCTTCTGCATCTGCTCGTTCACCTGCATAGACAGGGAGACAGATCAACAAATGTGCGAACAGAGCCGGGTGCACAAGCAACTTGTTCAGTAACTGTCTAATTATATAAAATATATTTGTGCAATGATCTGTGTGTGCACACATTCTCCTATCTATCCTTTTTTTTTAATTTCTCCATTAATTTACATTTTCCCTGCTTTTAACCAGACAAGCACGTCCTATCCCACGCAGCGTGATGATCTATGCCACTGTTGAGGAATATATGTAACGGTTGTAATTTGCTGGGTTCTGAATTTTGACCCCCGTACTAGCGAGAACTCGCACTTCCTCCCCTATTTGTCACTACCAGGGGTCTCGCCAGCACTGGGGTCAGTGTCCTTAACCGCTCGGCCGTGGGAAAAGGTACCCCTTCACACAATCTAGCGATCGTATTTATACTGAGGATGGTGAGTTTCTACTGGTCTGTGTCTGTTACATATAGTTAGGTTGTATAAAAAGACCCAAATACGTACAGATGCTGCCTGACAGAGCTGGGGGCTAAGCCGCTCCAGGACCTCCTGGAGGTTGTTGTAGTCTGGCCTCTTTTTGGGGATCAGCTTGAACTCTTTCTTTTCCCGGGGTTTGACTCGGAGCTTCAGTCCCTTCATGCAATGCTCCATCTGAGACAGGGCTACCTGCAGGCTGTCAGTCTCGCTGAACTCCACAATGGCGTAAACACCCTTTGGAAGACACGCAAAGCACATGCATCAATACCATTGTCAGTTGAGTCAATTATACAAGGACCTCTATTATCATCTGCAGCTATTATCCTTGTATTGTTAAGTCTGACAATAAAAATAACCGTGTATCAGACATTGCTTGCAAAATACTTTTCAACCAACATAATGGCAGGAAAAATACAAAATCATTATTAATGAGAAACATTAACGTAGCGTGCCTACCTTGTCCTTGTCCATGATGACCTCTGACACTGGTCCAAACTTCTCGAAATACTCCGTTAAGTCTGTCTGAGAGGTATCAGGTTTCAAGCCGCTCACGAAAACGCTGTTCTCCTCCTGGGCCTTACGAGTAGCCCGAACAGTGCCCAGCTTTTGGTGCTTTCGGCCTTTAACATGATCATCCAAGCTTGGCTCTGAATGACAGATTACACAAACAGTCATTTTGAAGAAGCATAACAGAAAAAAAAACGATTTGGGGTAAACGTGTGCGGAAGCGGTCGTGAAGTATTGAACACAATATAAACAGGAAAATGACAAATGATGGACATTCTGTTTGTGCCATGCAAGAAGAATTTTTCTGACTATTCAAGCTGGTTAATTAGCTAACTAGTTTTCAAACTCAAAGCTACTTTAATAAGTAATGTTTACATGACAAGCTAGCGTATCGTTATCAACTTCACTCGAGCTATTATGCCACTTACTGTTGGGAATGTTCACGTTGCATAGGACGCAATGAAACCCTTTCGACGTTGTTTGTATGTCTTTGTCCAACTCCATGGTGGGGATACCAAAATAAATTTGAAAAGCGAAGTAAACGTGATCGCTACGATCCACTGCGCACTAGTCAAATCTCCCTCCGTCGCCCACCTTGCGTTTCCATTACGTCCACCGGCAACTTGCTCCGGGTTGCTTTGAACGGTAATAAAAGGTTCCGTCTGGTTTGATGTCAGTGATCATTAAAGAACCAGACGATTTATCGCTTTTTACTGAAAATTATCTGAAAGGGCTGAAATCCATTTTTAAAGCAAATATTGCGGAGTCACGACGTCTGTCTGAAGTAGAAAGACTCTCAGAAAGCAATTTTAGGTCAATGATTATACAAACAAAAAACACTACATTAAGCATGAGTCTGGACTCTTTATTAGAAATAAACTGACAAGTAAAAAGTATACATTTAGTATTGACCATACATAAATATATCATGCTAATATCCATATTAATTTCTTCCATATGACATTATAAAAGGCAAACTAGCTTTTTGGTGTGAAGTGTGGCTTAATACATAGTGCAAAACAACATTTGCATGTTTTAATGTGTAAACAGCACATGTAGAAAGATGACATCACTACAGAAATCGTTTTGCTTTTATCTGAAACTCATGCGCCATGTCCTTTAGCTCTTGGAGATGTTCTTCATCCTTCTGAGTAGCCTCTTGAAACATCTTATTTGACCTTTTGTAAAGGTCTGTCAAGAATTTCTGAAAAAGTCACCATATGAACAATTTATATATATATATATATATATATATATATATATATATATATATATATATATAGTTCATATTTCAATTGATAAGATTCAGTGTGAATTGCTAGCAGGGGATAGCTCTACAGTATAGGTAGGAAATGCTCACCTCTATGACGGTCAAGTGGTCAGATGCCGAGCTCAGCACAGAGATGAGGTGGATGCCAACCACGCGACGCTCCTCTGTTGTTTCTTGTATAACAACTTGACATCTGTACAAAAAAAAAAAAAAGTTGTCATCCATTTTAAACATATGCCTCCATACACCAAGGGTACATTGTCTACTGATAATTAAATCATTGGGGGGGGGGGGGGGGGGGGGGGGGGGAGAGAGACGACAAAAAATATGTTTTTGTTGTTACTCACCGCTTCACTGCTAATTTCTGCTGCTCTACAGCATCGTCATAGCCACGGTTGACTTTACTCTCCAGCTGTTTCTTGTGGTTCTCCGCAGACTCCAATTCTGCTGCCAATTTATTGTCCTCTAGAGCCAGCTCCTTGACATAAAAAAAAAAAAAAAAAAAAAAAAAAAAAAAAAAAGTTAAAATAAACTAATTAGCTACTAATTCCACTGGCAGATCTGTGTAAGTGTACCAACAACATTTTCAAGTCACACTAGTGGGAATAACACAACCAATCAGGGAAACATTATTTTACAGATGTTTAGACTTGAGTTGTAGCTGTACAGTAGCCTATGCATCCAACACACTGTGCCTGCCTCCAGTGTTCTTTATGTGAAATATTTAGGACTTTTGCAGGCCATGTGAAACATAATATTAAAAATAGCTATGACTTAAGAGCTAGCAAGAAACTCAGAGAGTTCCATGAGCACAATAACAGCAGCATGACTTATCAGTTTATATATAAATAATCAGTTTCCATGAATCAGCATTCCAACCTCCAAATCCTGCTCGAGCTGCACATCAATTTTGCGAATTTTCTCCTTAAGTTGCTTGATGTCGTTGATTTTATCTGCAACGTTGGCACTGACCTGAAAGCCATCAAGGGAACGAGGCACTCGCTGTATAAGTAGGCTAAATGAATGACACAAATGTTTGGTAACACAGCTTCCAATTTCACAACCTGTTCCAAATAAACTAAATGTGAATCTATTCTTGTGGTGTTTGTTCTATTGTTTATTGGTACAACGAAACCTTATACAGAGCACAGCCATTAAAAACATACCACGCCGCCGCCGCCGCCCCCCCCCCCCACCCCCCCACACCCACACACACACACACACACACACACACACACACCCCTATTCAAGGCTCCTATGTGACATGCTGGGCCCTATCACTACAGTGTTGGTTTCATTTGTTCTCATAACTTCTCACCTGTTCCCTGGACTCTTCCAGTCCTGACTTGGAGTTTGACAAGCGATGACATTCCTCCTCCACATCAGAGATCATTTTCCTCAGGGGAATCTGACGACAACACAGCACGTTTTCTCAATTCAGTCATGTACATGCAGCTGTATCATTGAAGCTTAAAAGCACAATCAAAGCTGAAGCCCACATACTTCAATCTGAGATTTGTATCGAGTCACTGACAACAATCCGAAGTCCACAGTCTTCTTGATCTCAAAGTCGCGGCCACAAGCGTTGGCCGCGGACGCTGGGATAAGCTTCAGTTTCCGGGCGAGCTTGTTGAACTCCATCATCTTCAAATCAGCCTGGAGGGGGGCGGGGGGCTTTTAAGTTTAAAAGTGAATAATATTCAAACCCCAACAATTATGTTAGCACTACAACCGCAAAACCAATTTCTCTATTGAGGAAACGTTTTCTGAAAAGCAAAGTGAGATACAGTCATCTCTTCTCACAGACTCCTTAGCTCTAGCCATAGCGAGCTCCTCGTTCCACATCAGCCTTTGGATGGCCTCCAGGCTTTCCGTCAGGCTCTTCATAGTGTGCTGGAGCTCCTTCTGGTCGTGGTGGATCCTCTGCACATCTGCTGGGGTGACCTTTTGGTGGTCCAGTACGAGTTGCAGTTTGCCCTTCTCTTGTTTCAAGGTGTCCAGTTGGAGACCTGACGTAAACATGGGATTAGAATTTAAAATGTGGCCATACTATCCAATTAATTCCCAACTAAAAGGAAAGCAAATTAAGGTTTAGTAAGAAGAAAGGTTTTCTTTCCGTAGTAAATAAGACTGAATCTATTAGACTGCCGACCAAGCGCCAATGAGTGGCCAGCCCCTCATATAAAACGTAAAAAAAATAGAAGTGAGTTACCGGTTGCCTCCAGTTCCTCTGCTAGCCCAGCGGCTTGGCTCTCCAGCTTCCCTTTGTAGGTGACCAAATTAGCGCCGTAGCTCTGAAGTTTCTGCATGTCTGCCTGAAGTTTTAGCTTCTCCGTCCGTTGGGGCATCAATACATCCTGTTCATATGAATGATCCTCGTCAACATACATCACGTCACCTTTACTCAGGGAGTCCATGACAAGCACAATTAATAGGACAAACTGTGTGAGCGTCCTTCTCCAGCCTCTCGACCTCCTCAGTCAACATTTGGAGCCTCTCAGGTAGTTCCTTGAGAGCCGCTGCGTCCACGTTGTAGAGTCTTTCTTCAATAACCAAAACATACAACTGTCATGAAATCCAGCCATTTTAGGCTTTTTGTACTGGGGATTAGTAAAGTGACAGGCCAAAAAAGTGTAACCAAAAATCACACGACCCAGAAGTTTAAAACCTACTTAATTTGTCCAGATATTCATGCTCTTCTCGTTGAAATGTGTCAGCTCCTTGCATGAACTTATGGTAGGTTTCCGAAGTAAAGTCCATGAAGAGCTGTCGCACAGGGAGAAAGAGTCAAAGGTTCCCAGGGTCAGGATATTGGTGAGTGTACCCTACAGGTCGGTGTTTCTCAACTGGTGGGTCGTGACCCACAAAAGCGGGTCGTGGACTTGTTCTGAATTGGTCGCGGAGTGTGTGGTCAAAACAACAGTTCTTGTGGGTCGTCACTCAATGACCATGAGAAAATGTGGGTACCAAAGCCAGACCAGTTGAGAACCACTGCTATAGGTCCATTCACAAACGCAACCTGGACATCTCACCTTGTTTGATTCTACACTCTCATCAATGTCTGCACTGCCATCGGAGAATTCCGAGAAAAGCAAGTCCTGACCACTCAAACATTGAAAAATCTGCAAACAAATCACGACATGAAACAATTGTTGGAGACGTAGTTGCATCAATTTCACACAGGGTAAAAACACAAGTCAAAGAATATTTAGGTACAGTTTCAGCTTGGCAGTTCCAGTAAATAGTAAATGGTTTCTCCATTAAAAAAAATGATTAATCTCTCCTTTGTGCCAACTCACCTTCACACTGTCAATGAGCCAAATCAATGCCACCAGGACTTGTGGCCATGTATGAGGCGCTCCAACAGAAAACATACAACTCTTAGACAAAGGAAATGGATACCTTGAATTAAAGACAAGGACATCATGATTGGTTAAATGTATTTAGAGAGAGAGAGAGAGAAAGAGAGACACACACACATACACACTACACCAAAGTTCTAACAATTGTAATCTACAGTAAACCACTACTTTCCCAGGGGGTTCAGGAATTACCCCAATTCCCTGAGGATCCTTGGAACCTCTTCCTCAACTTTGGATGTGGGCATCTGGAAACTTGAATCCAGAAAGCTGTAGATGAACTCAAAGATTTTGAGGAAATCCTTGGTGGATGGAGACTGCAGGGTTTTCATTGTCACATTAAAGGGGTAACCTTTCTCGGAGAGAAACTATGGGAACACAAAATTAATAGTTTCAGAGGTTAATGACCCTAGGGGAGGTAGTGCCCAGTCAATCTTGGTCATCGTACATTTCCGATGTGAACAACTTGCCACCATGTCACAATCACAGTCACACCAAATCTTATCATATGGTTAAACAAGTATGATTGCGAGGTCAATTACTGTAGGGTAATACTTAAAACTGGTGAAATCATATCAAGGCATGCGGTTTTAGAACTCACAGAACACAAGGTTGATTTAAACAAATGTAACCAGTGTGTAAGTAAATAACAAGAACACTTCAAACCTCCAAGAGCTGCTTCACACACTGCTGGATATAGGCCTTATTATGCAAGGGTCGAGGGTCCTTCAACTTCTCACAGCCTCCTGGGCCACCATACGAGCTGTTTCGAGCCATGCCTGCAAAACTTGTTCTACATGTACACAGTGTAGGTTAGTATTAACAAAAAAACACGACTATTTCCCCATTCAGTTCACAGCTCACCTATTTCCAAAGAAGCTAGTTCTTCTCTCTGACACTCCTGAATGGGGCTTGGGTATATCCAACTTCCCAAAAGCATTAGCTTTGCTGCATCTCAGTCAAATAAACATAATTAAAAGACATTACATTTGAATCGCATATGCATACATCATGCAATTTGGAACTTTACCCCTGTGGCGTTGACATTGCAGACATTCTGTTGTCAACTCTTTGTGGTAGTTCTGATTGTCTACCTGCGCGATTCGTTTTAGACGTTCTAGGAAGAAAACGGAAAGCGTTTGCTGAACATGATGAATGCATGTTAACAATCCAAACGGTAACCTAAATTTGAGCCACAGCATTTGAGTTTTTAAACTTTGATTACTACAGGCATGTTCAATGAAGTTTAAACAATGGTGTACTAAACCAGGATAATAATCTGTTAAAACTACGCTGGAAAGCGTGGGCCGGCGTTAAATATTGCCCCCAAAATGTGTTGCCCTCGAAACTAGTCAACATATTGTGCAGCATAAAAGTTCAACTCACCTGTCCATTTGGCAGGAATACGTTTTCCAGCTTTACGAAATGATTGCGGCAGTGGAATCTGAGCTTCAAAACAACTGCAGGACATGGAAGCATGCAATCAGGTGTATCGTCTTCTTCAGGGACTCTCCTTAAGTAGCCCGGCTGAGCCGTGATTTCATCGACAGCTTGCCAAGGGGTTTCCCATTCACTCTCATCTACTTTGTTCCAGTAGAGGACGCTGGTGAAATAATTATCAGAAAACACTTGTAATTCATTTTAATTTTTAGGTCCGTCAGTAACATATAATGTAGCTGCCAAATGTATGTCAATCATCCTATATTTGGCCAAGATTACGAAATAGGCATATTTCTAAGACAAAGGTTTTACACGAGCAGCGGAGAAAACCTCAAAATGCTGTCAGCACATAAGCACATCAGTTTAATAACTGTCATTATAGTTTTGAACGCATTCAATATTAAAACATCATTGTCAGTATGAGTGTAAAATAACGTCACTACAACTACAAATTAATTTTTACTTAAGTTTGCGGAAGTATATTTTCCAAACAGTTGATCAGTTACATGTGTGGCTGGGGAACTGAAGGTTCTCATTAAGTGTATATATGTAATTGCCAATTAGTAAAATGCAGTATATAAATAACTGTAGACTTTATGAATCCTTTTTTTATTGAATCAATAATGTTTTTCACAATACAAAATATATATTTTTAAAAACACAAAATCAAAATCCTGTAAAAAACTATCAAAATAAACAGATTAAGAACAGGACCCATAATCGATTCTTATCAGAAAACAGTGCTAAACGTTTCCTCTACAACATCCAATCTAAAAGCAATCAACAAAATACATATTTGCAAACTATTTTGCATTCACTCAAGTTAAACAGCGGATCCACGCTTTTATTTCTTTGCTGCAGCTGTTCTTCCTCTGCGCACTTTGGGCTGCTCCTCGGTCTTGACCGTTTGGTAAGTCTCGGTTGCTTTAGATACTGGAGCTTTTCCCTTTCTAGGTGCTCTCCCTTTTCCTTTAGCAGGTGCAGGTTCACAGCCTTCGGGGATGGACTCAGCTAGGTCTTCACTACCGGCAACCACCTCTAGGGGCTCTGCGTCTGGGGCCTTGGCCCCCCTTCTTCCTCTCTTCACTGGAACATCTGCATCGGAGATGGAAGAATGGAACGGACTGAGGTTACAAAATAAAGGCACATCGACGTGTGATAGTGAGCAAACTATTTATACAATGCCATTCTTTGAAAAACAACATTTTAAAATAATAATTCAATAATCTACACATTCAAAGATATAAACTTGTGACCGCCACGATGTCATGTGTCACATCATACAAAAAAAAAAAAAAAAAATCGGTGTGTTAATCACCTGTTTCAATATTTAGATCTTCTTTAGCTTTGCTGGCAGTTGCTTTTCTTTTGTTTACAGGCTTGGAAACGGTGACCTTAGGGGCAGTCGACTCTTCAGACTCCACTTTAGTACGGCAGGCCTTTTTAGTGGCGGTGGCTCGCAAAACGTCATCTCTCTCGACTACCACTTTGAGCCTTTTGCCTCGGACTCCCTTAACCACAGGAGAGGCATTCGTCTCTTGTGCGACTTCCGAATTGGCTTTCCAGTTGACCGATTTTTTGGACCTCTTGGTTTCCTTCGCAACGGGTTCCGGGACGTCTCCGGCCTCGCTTGCCTCGTCGCTGGTGATCTCCGCCACGGCCTGGACCTTTCTCGGGGTTCTACCCCGCCCTCTTTTGACCTCCACAGGAGCGACGTCAGGCTCGGCGTTGACCTCAGGTTCCTCCGGTGTGCTCTGAGAGGCAGGTGCCGTGGCGGTGCCCTCCGCCAAGGCGTTGGTGGATCTTGCCGTCCTTCGGCCCTTCTTGACGGGCTCTAATGGAATTTCGACGGGCTCTGCCGCAACCTCTTTAGAGTTGACGTTTTTTTCGGCTCTTCCCCTGGCTCGAGACCTGGCAGGGGGGGCAGGGTCCTTGGGGGCAGCTGCCGTCTCCGGGACGGACTTGGTTGCAGCTTTACGGCCTCTCTTGGCAGGAGTGGCCTGGGAAACCTCCTCTTTGGCGGCAGACTTCCCCTTCCTTCCTCTCACGGTTTTCACAACGGCTTCCTCTGGCTGCTCCTCGGCCAGGACACCCGCGTGTTCGGATTCGCCGTCCCGAGCGGGAACGTCGCCGACCGCCTCCTCTTCCTGGGTTTGATTTCTTTCTTCCGTCGCCTCCGTGGTGAAAACCACCTCGTTCTCTTGCTTGGTTGCTCTCCTCCCTCGTCTGGGTGCCGCGGTTTCTGGCGCAGCGACGGGCTCCGGGACCTGTTTGGCCTTGCGACCTCCTCTCTTGGGCTTCTCCGCGACCTGCTCCTGGACCGCCACAGTTCCTGCTCGAGCTTCGACGTGCGCGGGCTCCACGGGCTTCTCTTCCACAAACTCCACTTGTTCGACAGACGGCTGCTTCACCACTTTCCTGCCTCTTCTGGGCTTGGCAACCGGTTCCGGGGACTCTTCTTTCTCCAGGGCTGGAGTTTCGTCTTGTTGGGATTCGGTTGCGTTTGTCTCCTCCGTCTCGGGTTGCTCCTCGGAATCCTGTTTAGCCTTTCTGCCTCTCCTTGGTTTCACACTGGCTCCTTGCCGGACCGCAGTCTTAAGTGGGACGTCGACAGACGCTACTACTACCTCAACTTTCCTCCTTCAAGTCCTGGTTGGTGGTCCTTCCCATCCGGCTTTGACGGGGACTTGTGGCTCTTTCTCCGCAGCGGGGATCGGCTCTCCTGAAGCGTGGGTTATGTCCTCGACCACCATCTCTGACTGTTCAATGGATGCTTGCTTGCTCTTTCTTCCCCTTCTGGGTTTTTCCACTACAGCCGTTTCCTCGCTGCCGACACTCTCCTGCGGAGGAATCTCCTGCGTTTCAGGTTCTTGGATGTCCTCCTGCACTGCCTCAGCCGTCTCCTCAGAGGCCTGCTGGGGCTTTCTCCCTCTCCTGGGTTTCGGAGGGACGGGTTCTTCGGCTGCATCCTCCTGGGGAGCAACACAGTCCACCGGTTCGACTGGAGCCTCTGCTACGACGACAGACTTCTTCCCTCTTCTTCCCCTAGCAGGCGTCTCTGAGGTGTCAGGGTGTTCGCCCGTCTCCACCGCCGCCTCACGGTGGTCTCTCGTCTGTGCCTTTCTGCCTCGGGTAGGTTTCTTTTGTGAAACCGGGACAACACGGGTCGTTTGAACTTCTGCGACATCGCAAAGCCGATGCGACCAACCTACCGTGTTCTCTTTGGGCGGGAGACGTTCCTCACTGGACTCTTCTGATTCTACGGTAAAAGAGAATGTACTTGGTGATTCTGCCGACTTTCCCAGAAACATTATTATTCAAATGATTTCACCGACATTTAACAGGGCCAGGAATATTCTAGCAAATAAGGAATCCAACAAATGCAGCAACTTACCTTCCGTTGTGTCTGGTGCAACAGCGGGTGAGGTTTCCCTCCTCAGCTGGCTGGGGCCAAACCTCCATCTTGATAATGGCAGAAAAGAAAGCAACAACTTTACATTTAGGTTAATATTCGGTAATACATGCAGTTCCAGACCGAATTTTTTATGTGCACACCTTAAAAAAAAAAAAAACACGAAAAACAAAAACGCAAAAAAAAATAAAAAAACACCCCACCTTCTGTTGCCATGTTTGACTCAGCATCTGCAAACACATCCTTGGCTTGCTCCACACAGGTCACTACTTGTTCTAGAACAGAAAAAAACATTCATATTACAGACGCGTCTGCCCTCCCAATCGCATATCGTTCAATTTATAATAACTTTATTGTAAACAGCTGTAAAACACAATAAAACCAACTGACCTTCTGTTGTAACATCTGAACCAGCATCAGGAGAGGTTTCACCCTCAGTCTTGGACACATCCTCCAGTTGTTCTACAAATGGCACCTCTGGTTCTGAGGAATGTCGGTAAATATCACATTTAGAGGGTGTTACACTTAGCAATAGCGTTCAATTCAACTGTTTGGACATAGAACTGTGGCATTTCAGTCAATTCGAATACCTTGTTAAAAGCCAGGCTCCCACACAATTAAAGACATTTTAATGTGAAAGAACAAACATTTCTATTGAAAGAAAAGAAAAAAAAAAACATCCCACTTCTGTTTGCCCCATTTGACTCAGCATCTGCAGACACCATCCTTGGCTTGCTCCACACAGGTCACTACTTGTTCTAGAACAGAAAAAAACATTCATATTACAGACGCGTCCCCCCCAATAGCATATTGTAGATTAATATTATGGACCTTGACATTTCCGTTCAATTTCTAACAACTTTATTGTAAATAACTAGAAAACAATAAAACCAACTGACCTTCTGTTGTAACATCTGAACCAGCATCAGGAGAGGTTTCACCCTCAGTCTTGGACACACCCTCCAGTTGTTCTACAAATGGCACCTCTGGATCTGAGGAATGTCAGTAAATATCAAATTTAGAGGGTGTTGCACTTAGCAAACGCATTCAATTCAACTGTTTGGACATAGAACAGTGGCATTTCAGTCAATTCAAATACCTTGTTAAAAGCCAGGCTCCCACACAATTAAAGACATTTTAATGTGAAAGAACAAACATTTCTATTGAAAGAAAAGGAAAAAACATTCCACCTTCTGTTGCCTCATTTGACTCAGCATTTGCAGACACATCCTTGGCTTGCTCCACACAGGTCACTCCTTGTTCTAGAACAGAAAAAAACATTCAAATTACAGACGCGTCCCCCCCAATAGCAATATTGTAGATTCATATTATGGACCTTGACATTTCAGTTTCATTTTATAATAACTTTATTGTAAACAAGTGTAGGAAAACTATAAAACCAACTGACCTTCTGTTGTAACATCTGAACCAGCATCAGGAGAGGTTTCACCCTCAGTCTTGGACATATCCTCCAGTTGTTCTACAAATGGCACCTCTGGATCTGAGGAATGTCAGTAAATATCAAATTGAGAGGTGTTGCACTTAGCAAACAGCATTCAATTAACTGTTCGGACACAGCACAGTGGCATTTCAGTTTGAATACACAAGTTAAACGCCAGGTCCCACACAATTCATGAATTGTAATTGTGAACAGCCAAATACAACATATCCTAAAACCGTGGCCACTCCAGTGAAATGTTCAGTTTTATAATAATAAACTGTAACACCACACCTTCTGATTACCATGTTTGCCTCAGCATCTGGAGAAACATCTACACAGGACCCATCCTCAGCCTGTGCTCTACACAATGTCCCTTCAGGATCTAAACAATTTCAGGCGAAAGCAAATTTACAACATTGGCATTCAATATTCAACACGGTTAAAGCCGTGTCAATTTTAAACCCAGTAAACATTTTTTAAAAAGACCAGACCCCACACACCCAAAGACAAACCTTGGGCTTGCTGATGATGTGGGGGTTTTCTCCTCCGCATTTTGGTGTCCTGCAGTAGTTCTTTCACGCCACCCAGGCCAGCTTCTTCAGAGACTTTGGGCGCCCTCGGAGTTTTCAGCAGTTTTCCTCTCAGGTCTTCCACGGGCGCAGCCTTCTGTTTTGGCGTCTTCATGATCCTCCTGACTCCTGTGAGACACTCGGGCTGTTCAGGCTTTTGTTGCCTGGGGGTTTTCAGCAGTTTCCCCCTGAGGTCTTCCATCGGCGCTGGCTTCTGTCGCGGCGTTTTCACGATCCTCTTTGTCCCTGTGAGACCGTCGGGTTTCTCGGGCTTCTGCTGGGGAGTGGACGCCGCCGTTGTGGAACCCGTGCACTGCGGTTCCCGTGGATCGTCGGAGCTCATGTCGACGACGAGGGCTTCCCTCGGGGCGGATGGGGATTCCTCTTCGGGGGACATTTGACTGACGAAGCTGGCCTCTTCCTCCTGAAGGAAGCGGGTAACTGCTTCGCTGCTGTACTTGCCTCGTGTTGCCGTGGAAACCACACTCAGCGGCGACACCACCATCTCGCCTGAAACGGATAATTAAACGGTAAATTTGATATTTAGCTCCATTTACTGCTTCCTTTTCAATCAAATATTACATGTTTTAACTACTTTATATCGTTTCCATTTGCCATGTATACTGGGACACTTGTCATCGTCTTTATCAAAGAAGGGCCTTTACCAGTTTCCTCGGGTGTGTTCATTCCCAGCATTTCATTCACGCATGTGGACTGAGACATCATGGGAGTCTTGGTGGCACTCAGCGTACGGCCGATAGATTTAGTTTGCCTGTCACTCGCGGGGGTGTTGAATATCTCTGCCACCCCTGAGAAAGCCAAACACGACATCAACCAAGAGCGCATAATCTAGACACAAAACCTGTCTTTAATATCTGAACAAAACACAAGGTAAGTGCATTGTTGGGCGATACAAAGAAAAGTGTAATTACCAGACAAGTCCTCGTCCATCTTCATGTTCTTTTTGAGGACAGCAATGTTGTGGACCAACGTTGGGGCGGCACAAACAGGCTGGATTTCCCGTTTGTGAGCTTTGCCCACAACAATGGTGACAGGTGACTGGGCATGACCAGTGCTGGCATAATCCTTAAGTTTTCTTGCTGGGGTCTGGAACAAAGGCCAGAGAATTGCATCAACCAGCAATTAAAGTATAGCAAGCAAATTTGAAAATGCTGAATTTATTTATTATATATATAAAAATAAATAATTACAATTATGTAGTTACATATATGCTTAAATAGCTGAAAGGGAGTCTGTCATGGGGACATTATTTATTTTTTCATTGCCATATCTTACCTTAGGTTTGGGTACAACAGCCTTCTTTACCTTCCCTCTGGTTGGGATCTTTTTAGCTGGGACCACACCTTTGGACTTGGTTTGCCCAAATTTCACAATATCAGCCCAGGAATTCACAACTTCAGGAAACAATGAAAGTAGTTAGGACGTATAAAAACGTGAACAATGTACAGCATTATTTAAGGTCATGCAGGAGAAAATTGTACCGGTTATGGATATTTACTTTTCATAGATGCCCGAGAAACGCCACTTCTCCTGCGCAAGACCTCTACGGCGTTTCTCATGACATTTATTGAGGTTTTCTTTGCGGTGCCTTTCATGCTCTTCCTCCTCGGGGTCATTTGTGGGGTGGCAGTGCCAGCGGTTGGCGGGATAGCATCGGCCTCCTGGTCTGCAGCGGGGGGACGGGGTGTTAACACGGGAGATGGAGAACCGGCCTTGCACCGTCGGTGTCGAATTCAAGCTCACTGGGGTTTCGGCTGCTGACGCAAGCATTTTTGACTGCCGTCTGGGAGCGGGTGTTTTCTTACTGCTGGGTGTGTCGACGGGCTGAGACTTTGCTGGTGATGGAGACCTGCCTCTAGCAGGTGATGGAGTCTTGGCTTTGGAGATGGGGGATTTTTCTTTACTCGGAGATGGAGTTTTAGCCTTGCTCACAGGGGTCTTCTTGGGAGATGGAGTTTTAGCCTTGCTCACAGGGGTCTTCTTGGGAGATGGAGTTTTAGCCTTGCTCACAGGGGTCTTCTTGGGAGATGGCGTTTTAGCCTTGCTCACAGGGGACTTCTTGGGAGATGGAGTTTTAGATAGGCGCTTCGGGCTTTTATTTCCTTTAGGGCTGGCAAGACCAGTCTTGTCATCTTCAAACTCCTAGAAAAAGCAGAATTTGTATGATTATACTTTGCGTTTCAAATACGTAACCCTATACAATATGGTAGAAAGTCAAACGTTTATATGGTATAGCAAGTCTTTAAAAGATAGCCGTTGAGATGGCTTGTTAATAAGGATTTTTTTTTGTATTCCAAGTCAGTTCAAATATAGTTGCTCCTAACAGATCAAAGGAGACATATTTAACTTACCTACGTCAAAGTAAGCAGGTATTTTTTTCTTTTAAAGAAGAGAAATATGTTACCTTTATCAGGCCTATGACAGATGCTCGTCTGAGTAGGGACTCTCTGCGTTTTGGTTCACACAGGCTTCGGCGGGGGGCGGCACCTTTGCGTAGCGGGGAGTCAGAGGGCAGGCGTTTATCAAACAATTCTGGGCTGAGGTTCCCCCCGAAAGACACACGTTTCCTCTTCGTCATCGGGGAGGAAAGTTTGGTCTCAAGGTCTTTACTCTTCCGTTTCTTTTGCTTGGCTAAAAACACGATATAGGAAAAATCCAGATTTTAATATAACAGTATACTTATTAGCAAAGATTCTTAGAAGTATATTGAGTTTCTTTTTGTACACACATTTTCATTCCTCTAATTTTACAACAAAAAAAAACAACTGAGTCACTAAATGCAGCTTTAATACAAACTCTGAAATTCAAATGATTATCACAGCTTCTTACAACTGGTGGGTGCTGCTGCCAACAACGCATTGACGACATCCTGAACCTGCAGCTTCCGCTCCACTGTCCTGGGCGAGGTCCTTGGGGAACAGACAGGCCCCAGCTTGGGTGTGGCACCTGGGGACTCCGTGAGGTCCTTGACTTGCTCTGCACTGACGGGACCACCGTCTTGTGCGTCGGTCGACGCCGGTTTGATGGGAGTCGCCTCTGTGCTCCTCCTTCTGGTGGGTGTCTTGGGCGTGGCAGCAGAAGGACAGCCAGTAATCTGCTCGATCACCTCCGACACAGTAAACTTCTGTGGGGTCCCCTGGATCATTTTCTTCTCGGAAACGGGGGCCGAGCCGTGTTCAGCGGCGACGGGCGTTTGGGGTTTTGAGGAGCGCCTTTTGTTTTTGGGAGTTTCCTGAATGGGGGTGGCAAGCTCGGGGGTTTCTTCAACCTTTTTGTCATCTTCTGGTGCGGTCATCTCCTCGCACGCAACTTCAATGGATTTCCTCTGCTTACGAGCAGATTTGGGAGTGACATTCTCGGATCCGTCCACAGTGCTGCCATCAACTGCCGTTTCGCCTGATGTGGTTGGAGCTGCCGCCGTTTTTGGTGTGCTTTTGACTTCGGCTACTTTCTTGACTGAAACCGGTTTGGGAGTGCAAAGGCTTGAGGCTGGCGTCTGAGGTTGACTGCCGAATGTTTTCCATGGCGTCTTGGAGTCCAGGTTCTGTTTGATCATTTGATACAGCTCACAGAAGGGGGAGCTGGCCTTGCTCTGTTCCAGACTGCCCTCCTCCTTGGGATTAACCTCAACAGATTGCTCGAGGGAACTTTGGAATTTCTCACTGTTGGTTTCATCTTTTAAACAGGAGTCTGGAAATAATGAGGGGACACAAAGAGAAAACGAAAACTTGATTGTCGATAGTAATGTGCGAATTAAGGCTTAACTAATAAATATTTTTCACCAACTAGTGTTCAATTTGATTTTTGGACAATCGTCACTCCCTGACAGTGTGAATGAAAACGGTCTCTAACCCCTTTGAACACACACACACACACACACACACACACACACACACACACACACACACACACACACACACACACACACCTGTGGTCAATTCCAATATCCTTTTTTCTCCAGAGAGAACTGTGCTGGTGTCTCTAGTTTGCTTGTCTTGTAGCACCTATATAAAAACAGAGAGAAACCAATCACTATTATTACATTGTTGTTTACCGACGTTTGAAAATATGAACTACTTGATTTGCTGACAATACCTGTAGGGTTTCACTTCTGCAAGTTGTGGAACTCCGTCTCTTCTTAGGGGTGGGTGCTGGAGGGTACTCAAACCTGTAAACCATTTTAACCACCGTTAAATAGGGGCCAACATGGGAATGACGTGAGCCATCTGACCAGTAATGTACATTTTTGTACGGTTTCATTTAGCAACAAAAACATCGCAGTTAGATTCATCTTAGTCAAATATTACCGCAATGTTTCTATCTCTACCTTATAAAACCACGGTTACTTCAACAAAGACAGAAATGCTCACCTGAAAGAACGATCAATAATTGTAATTAAATCTCCATGTTTCAAGCGTTCAGATTGTTGTAATACTTCCCCATTGACACGGGTTGGGTTCACTGAACTCAAGTTGGTGAGAATAACCTGCGGATGAGAAAGACAAGCAGGTTTGTCAACAAAAGTACCCAAATATGTATGAACGATTTAATGTTTGATCCATGAGTATTAGGTGTACCTCTTTATTTTCATTAAATTCTATCTTGCAGTGTTCCTTTGACACTTGAGGTAGCTGGATGCGAATGTCGCAATCAGGTTTCCTAGATGATAGAAAATAAAGTGGGAAATGTTATGGAAACATTAAACCAAGTGAAAAATCATCAACACATTTATCAAAGAATACGATTCTGATAAAGTATACTTCATATATTTAAAAGTATTGATACTATAGAATGTTTGACACACAATACTTGTACTTTGCCATTTCCAAACATCTCAACACCACTGTAAGTACATTTTAAACCCCTATTATTCATATGCTTACACACAAGAGGGACATTAACTGCTAATCATATAAAGAAGTGAAGCTTTTACAGACGATCATTTATGGTATTGTTTTTTTTTTTATCAACAGTACCATACAACCACTGTATTGTTGTGCAAGGACCCAGTTGTAGTTATTTAGCATTGTTTTATTTCATTTTAAGCAGGCTTAGGGGTTTGGTCAACAAATAAATGTCAAATGTACAGTTTCAAATGGGCCATCCATCATCAATTCGATAATAAAACAAGAACCAACGACATTGACCGGCTTTCAAAATCGTACCGAAATCTACCATGAGGCTAGGTGACGTCGAAAGAGGAAGGCCGCCCGGAAACATTTCAAATTACCACTAAACGTCAAACTTGAACCTCCACATGTGGCTTTTCACTTGTCCAGAGTAATAGATGTAGCTTGTTTACTACGTGTAACGCATTAAACCCAATAAAGATGCATATTGAATCCATATGTACAAGATCAAAAACTGCAACGTTGCATGGGCTAACAACGGACCACGTTTTGTCTTACCGGCCAAACAAACAGGATGCGGTTAGAGGGAATTCAGTTCCATCTCCCCCACTCCTCTTGATCACAACAATCTTTCCGTGTAAAGGCATCATAAACTTCAGTTACCTGGAAGAAAAATAGGACCCAAGATTACTACAAGAATAAGTCTGAACAAAGCCATTCGTGGATAAGTTTGCAACAGTAAAAATCAAGTTAATGTAGATAAGACATTTGCCATGCAATTTTAACGCTCTGAAAAACGCAAACGCACAGAAGTTTACTTGCAATTAACATTGACGTTATTCCACTGAGCCATACAAGTGCCTTCATTATAGTTGTATTGCAGGTTGTCTTGTTCGGTAACTGTTACTACTGTACTGGATTGTGGGAAGCTTATCGATTTGGGGCGTCGTTAGTTAACGTTGCTCAACATATTAACGGCATGAACTGTACTTTAACATTAGTAACTTACTAGTAACGTTAGGCAGGTCAAAGCCATCGAAGGCCGTTACATTACTAATGTCATTATTAGTTATGTCGGGATCTATAACGTTAATCAAAAGACCTCAAATTATCTCATGCCAGATAAATAAAAATAACTGCCAGTCATGGGATTTGTTAGATTGGAGATGTGCAAAAACACGAAAGTAAAAGACAAGTCTAGGTATCGTGTCTTTTGAATTGTTAATTTTAGTTTAGCATACCCAGGACACTTGTTTTAATGGTAGACTTTAGCACACGTTACACGCTAGCCAGACATACAAGTGGTAAGTAACACTAGTTAGCTGACTCCGCAGAGAAGACAAATGCCGTTACCTGGATACCGTTCAAAGATGGATATAATTGTTGCTCCATAAACGTCTTGAGTGAAATCGGTAACTTACTGCTAGATAGTCGTGTTTTAAATAATCTATTATACCAAAGCTAACGAAATCCCTAAACCATTTAATGTTAGCCCTAACTAAACGTGTTACTAGCTAGCTGAACTGCATGGTTAGATCGCAAGCTATCGTTAACGCATCGAAGTATCCTGTGCACCTTTCGATTGGTTTTCCGAAAAAGTTTCATAGGTAAATATCCCTTCGCCAAAACAAATTCCGCAGTAATGGGATAGTTTAAACAAGTTGGTTTAATATGCAATCACGTATATAATATATGTTCTTACGAATATGTTATATTTTATTTATTGCTAAATAACTCGGGCAACTTGTTTTCAAATATAAGGGACTATTTTGTTTGTAATATACGCGGAAGAAATGTTCCCAATGAACAGATCACTGCCACAAAATGTTTGAAATTCCGCGCGAAGACTTTTCATTGGTCCAATATAAGAGCCAATTAAAGTCAGAGGGTGGTTCATTTTGATTTCTGCTGTCTTTCGTTGTTCTGGCTACATTGTAATACAAAACTGAAACGTGTATTTTAACCATTATTTATTCATACAGCGTCAACCAACGTAGACTGTTGCTTTAGCCAAAAGCATCAGTACAATTTAGGAAAATCTACATTTTGTTTTACTTACCTGAAGACACCTAGGAGTAGGAGGCACTCTGAAATGCAAAAATAGCTATAAAATAGGCTGCCACATATAGCCTACTTCGCTTTGCAATGTTGTATTTTCTGTTAATTAGCTGTTAATTGAATATTAGATTCATTCAGGTGGCCTTTCAGTTATTCCAATAAATTGCATTCCTTATTGTAGTTGGGAATAGGTTAATTGTATTCAGAATATTTTAGATGGATAGGCCTACAATTTTAAACTGGATTAGGCCAACATATATCTGGTTCATATTTTTATAAGGTGCCATTTGGCCTTCATAGCTTGGTATAAATATTACGTTGATTTACCTATATTTTAATGTTCTGTTATGTAAAGGACATATCTAACTTGCTGAAAAAACGATTGGTCGAGCTCAGGCACCTAAAACATTATATATTTAGATATATTAACATATGACACGCCGAATAGAGCCACCCTGTTAAGGGCATAGACAAAACTGTTTAAATGTGTTTCCAGTGCATGCTTACTATTAAAATTACTTTTTTATATATATATAGGATTTGTATGTCACTAACTCTAATCAGATCGTTCTTTAATAATAATTTGTAAACAGCATATCATTTGGAGAAAAACAAGTGCAGCTCTTTCACAATTTTTCTTGATTATAATAAGAATTACTCAAAGTTTCTGGAGTATAAAATCAACCTCTCCCAGATCTTTATGTAACTACAAATACACACTTGATATTTGGTCATTTCATTTAACTATGATAGAAAAACATCAACATAACAGGGTGGACAGTAAGATCTTAAGCACATCTATCACAATCTATCAGTGTATTTCATCAGTAGAAATATATCTTTTTACCTTACATTCCTCAATATCTCAATTTCACAGCACAGTAAGTATAGGTGAAAATTTTGACAGGATAACCTGACCCATTGTATCTAGGACCATTGCTTTGCCCCATGCTTGTCTTGTATGTAATTAACAATACAATTATGTACTGAACATACATTGACATGTCAAGAAGACTCCCCTAAATGGCACATGTTGATTATATCTTGTTATCATTGATGTAGAAATTCTCATTATTAAAGAAAATATGGTACCTTTAGTTCAATACGTACTTACTGGGCTACTATATTACACAATTCTTGTAAAACGCAAAGGCCCACTACATGCCATGGGCCTATAATTGGTGGGTACAATTGTTGCAGATTTCATTGGTCCTCATTGCATGATTGAATAAAGGTGTAATATAATGAGCACAGAAACACAATATATAATTATTAAATGTTTTTATTTTTTTAAGTCGCCTGATATCTTGACAAAAAAAAAAAAAAAAAAGATTGCAACACTTTTCATACTTCTCAAAACTGAGGGTGAGTCTGTTGCTATTCCAGATTAGCCATGTGGAGGAAACTTGTGCGCTGTTCCGGACGTGTCACGCCCTGATTGATGAAAGCAGCTTTAACCTTACAAATAAAAAAAAAAGGAACTAAAAACCCAGTTATGACTCGGAGAAGGAGAGCGAGGGAGAGAGAGAGAATGACTCCCCACTGGCATATTGTGTCAAAGCACTTGCTGGTCATGCCCTTATCTCTCTGCATAAGCCCGGTCTCCCAGGTCTGACAAAAGTGAGTGATACAGGAAGTAGGGGCTCAGTAGCAGGGGTGTGGAAAAAAGGCGTGTTTGTGGAGAAAAAAAAGTTGGTTGGTGTGACGGATGCAGCACAGAAGAACAGTTACAAAGAACAAGCGATAGCACACAGAATGATTCCTTCCTGAGACATCGGTGTGTGTGTGTGTGTGTGTGTGTGTGTTTGTATACAGTATCGATGGTCTGAATAAGATGCGGGTGAACTGTAACGGCATTTGGCTAAAGTGAATCACAAGTGTCTTTGCTCTGGATCCTGCCAATGGTCTCGTTGTACTCTCTATCACGTTTCAAGGGTTTAGGAGGGACGAGGTGGGGTGTAAGGGCATCGTCACATTAAGCCACTCCTCGTATGACCATATCAACCGACGGAGCAAAAGTCTCTTTTTTTTCACCCCACGTATAGTCATCTGTTCTGAGATTCCTAGCGAGAATCAAGTCCTATTGAATACAGTGTGAACGTAGAAGCCATCCTTGGCTTCCATTTGAAACCCTGCCGTGGCGCCTAGCCTGTGCATGGCTAGTTAAAAGCACTTTAACATTGGCGTCGCCAGTCACTTTCTCCTCCTTCTGCTACATGCTCTAAAAAAGGTAAGCTCCATTTGAGTGCTACTTGGTTATTTCTGTTGTATACGGTTTGATTTAAAGTGTATACGTGTGTGTGTGTGTGTGTGTGTGGGTGTGTGTGTGTGTGTGTGTGTGTAGGAGGGGAGGGGGGGTATTTGCAACTGTGGATCACAAAAGCCACATTAAAGTTCTATGGACCAGTCCGTTATGCAGAAGGACACAAAACATTGATGCGTTTCCTTCAGTAAAATGTGGTCAAAAATGTATTTTTTTTCTTGAAACACAAACCTATAAACAAAACACATAAAGGTATTCTTTTTAAAAATCAGGTGAAGGCTAAACTCTTCATAGTTTTAAAGAAATGAATACAGCTTATATACACAAACTCAAAGGCTACTTAAAATACACCTTAATAAAGAATCTTCATTAATTTGATTTCTTGAAAGGACCTGTGACCATATCATACAACCAAGTTCATACAATCATTTTTTTCCATTCCTTTTGCAGCAAAAAAAGAAAAAAAAAGAAAAAAAAAAAACAAAAAAACAAACCCAGCCTGGAATAGTATGTGAGCACAACTCTTTTTCTGTGCACATTTGTTTGGGTGTTTGTGTATGTGTGCGTGTGTGCGTGTGTGTGTGTGTGTGTGCGTGTGTGTGTGTGTGTAAATTGAAGAGTAATTTCATCGTCTTTACTTCTGTTAATTAGAGCAACATGTGATAAAACAACTGGACATCTCTTTTCAGATACCTGACGAGTATGAGAAGATTCAAAACAGTGGAGGAGTAAAACAGTTCTTAATCTCAGAAAACGTTAGTTTTTTCGTTTCGTCTTGTTTTTTGTATTTTTTTTAACATCCTCTCATTTCACCATGAGCAAAGTCAATCACAATAGTTCCTTAACGTTTCTATATATATTTATATATCTTTTTTTGTACGAAATCTGTTTTGTTTATTTTCGAAGTTGGAAAAGGAGGATGGACCCAGTCTTTAGGTGTAGGCGGCGTCTTTAAAAAAGCCTTTGCCCACGGTCGGTCCACCTCGGAGATCAACAACAAAACAAAACAAAAAAAGTGTCGGGTGTTGCATGTCGGTCTGCATATGTCGCCCTGTCCCGTCCCATCCCGTCTGTTGACAGCCCCCTTGCTCTGTGTGAGCCCCGTCCAGTTTAGCTCCATAGGCCTTTTGGGTCCAAATGGGGCCGGGGGAGGAGGGTGGGGTTGTGGAGAGAAAAGAGGAGGAGTCGAGGATGGACGAGAGGGGGCGCCCTGCGGGAGATGTCACCAGTGCTTCACATGGCAGTCTCTGTGAGGGGATCCAGCTGCCAGCCGCCTCCCGGGGGCCCCTCCTTCATGTCTCAGTGTGTCTCAGAAAAGCGTGAGAGGGGGGGGGGGGGACAGCAGGAGACGTTGGGGAGTGTGTCGGAAAAAGGTAGAGGGGTCAGAACACACCGGCCTCTCGTGTCCAGTTGGGGGGGGGGGGGTTCAAAGCCCACCGTTTTTAAAGGCCTGACAACACCACGGGATAGGGTTTGGCTGAGAGAAGGGGACAGAGAGAGGGCATGAGAGAGAGAGAGAGAGAGAGTGCGAGAACAAAGAGAGAGGGAGTGAGAGAGAGAGAGAGAGAGAGTGCGAGAACTAAGAGAGAGGGAGTGAGAGAGAGAGAGAGTGCGAGAACAAAGAGAGAGGGAGTGAGAGAGAGAGAGAGAGAGAGAGTGCGAGAACAAAGAGAGAGGGATCGGGGTGGAAAGAGAGGACTCGCTACGGCGACTGCGTGGCGGGACTGCTTTGGGCGGAGCTGGGCGACAGGCTGGGGCTGCAGCTGCCGGGGGGCGCGCCGCTGGACCGCCCGCCCGCCGCCCCGCTCTCCAGCCCCTCGGAGTTCTCCAGCATCTCCTGGATGAGGGGAGGCATGGAGCCCGGGATCTCCATCTTCAGGGTGATGACGCGCTCCGCTCCTGGGGGGGGGGGGGGGGGGGGGGGGGGGGGGGGGGGGGGGGGGGGGGGGGGGGGGGGGTGGGGGGAGGAGGAAGGTGATCAGGATGATTCACACAGAACGCTGATTAAACTGGACCCCCCACGGCATTGCAATCCTCCTTATCATTTACAGATTATGGCAATTAAACTGATAATACCAGTAATATTCATTTCTGATGTGTGATATAGGTAGGGCAATGCACGCACACACACACACA
>CM030187.1:13061763-13071698 GCA_017639675.1 Aplochiton taeniatus
GGGGTGTGTGTGAGTCTGAAAGTGGGGTGCAGTGGGTGTGTGTGTGTGTGTGCGGAGCGGGTGGTGATAGATAGATGGGTGATGGAGCCATCCATAACACTGACAAATTGCCACTGCTTTCATTAGGGGTCCTGGCTAATCTAATAACATAATATGACAAATTCCCAGGCGGTAATGGTTAAAGGGCTGGGCTGCAGAGACCACGGCGGAAAGGCCCGCAGCTCGCTCGCTCGCGCTCTCTCTCTCTCTCTCTCTCTCTCTCTCTCTCTCTCTCTCTCTCTCTCTCTCTCTTCTCTCTCTCTCTCTCTCTCTCCCTCCCCCTCCCTCCCTCCCTCCCTCCCCCCTCCTCCCTTATGTTAAGTTGCTGTGCCATTGCAGCCTTGCTGGATGAAATATCTTTATCTCTTTCTGCAAGCATTTCTTTCTTTCTTTCATTCTTTCTTTATCTTTTTACTTTTCTCCCCCCTTCCAGACCTCGCAGTCTGTCCAGTTGTTGGCCAGCCTCTATCACTGTGTATCAACGCTGTAGGCCCCGACCTGGGATCAGGTCAGCCTGTCTCCATCCTGACTCTAAGCTATTAGAGAGAAGGCAACTCAAACTGACTGGAAATCAGTGTCTGTGACAGAGGGGCCTGGCCCAGGGCCACCGCGGGATGCTCCACACCAAGGGGGACTAGGCTCATTAATCAGCCTGCCGACAGGCCTCCCTGGCTGGGATAACACAGAGGGGGAGAGGGGGTGGATCTGGCTGTCTGATCCGACACTGTGCCAAGACGAACCCCCCCCCCCACCCCGCCCCCACCCCTTCTCCTGTGGCTGAGAACAGAGGAATACCCGCCACAACAGAACAGCACAGCGTCTCGTTGTCCAACCGATTCATTTTTTGCAAGTGACACGTTTTCCACAGAGAGTTCCCACTTAACAGGCAGCCGACTTCCCGGGGAGCCAACGGAAGCAGAAGCCAGGGCGCATCCGAACGTCCTGCCTCCAGTGACACCGAGGAGAGCGTGTCCGTCAGCCAACAGAGCAACCCCAAAAGGTCTCCATCGCTAACGTCTCTGTTACCGCTGGCAACGGCGAGCTGAACGCTGGGTGACGACGGGGCTCTGTGGGGGGGGTGCCTCTCGTCGGCAAAGCGAGCTGTTCAGACCGCTCAGACAGGCAGCGGCGCCAGGTGAGGAGGCCAGGGCTACGCCCTGCAAAAAAAACACCAAGCTCCACCCAGCCACTGGGGACGTCAAAACAACCTCTGATAGAAACAGAGAGAGAAGAGAGAGAGAGAAAGAGAGAGAGGGGGGGGGGGGGGGGGGGTACAGAGAGAGAGCGAGAGAGAGACAGAGAGCGAGAGGGATACACAGAAAGAGAGAGAGACAGAGACAGAGAGAGAGAGAGAGGAAGAGAGAGACGTCGAGAGAGGAAGATAGAGGCGTCGAGAGAAAGAGATGGAAAAGGAAGGAAAGAGAGCCCCTGTAGATGTTAAATGAATTCCTAAATCAAAGTGGGGCATCCTTAACGCTGCCGAGACGCTGCCCCAGCCCACAAATTGGCAGCGCAATCATAAGCCACACAACACAATTTAATGAAGTCATTAAAGAACTATTAGCCGCGACTGGCGATCAGTCATGGCGAATTGCTGGGCGTAATAAATGGAAGGGGAGATCCATGGCGGGGGAGAAGAGGGAAGGCACACCATTCTTCCCGCATTCTTTTGTGTGTGTGTGTGTGTGTGGTGTGTGTGTGTGTGTGTGTGTGTGCGTGTGTGTGTTGGGGGGGATGGGAGAAAGGACAGGGAGCAAGGAATGTCTCTGGCCACGGCCACAATGCATGGCGTACAAAAACAGATGAATCTTATATTTTTTTCATCATTGCATCCTAGATTGTCCTGGAAGTGTGTGGTGGCCTGTTACAGGCTAGCCCTTCAACGGGAGCAAAAGTGTGTGTGTGTGTGTGTGTGTGTATGTACTTTAATAGGCGCAACACGCTATGACGATACATGTGCGTGCACCACTCAATCTGTTATGGTTCTCATGGATTTGATATTTATTTATATGTTTCTGTGTGCCTGCGTTGATTTTCATAACTGTCATTATTTACGTTCCTGTCTTCTACCGAGTTTGTGTTGTGTCAGTGTGTGTTTACGTGTGTGTGTCCAAGACCAGAGCGAAGTGGGTCCGAACAGGATAATTCGAGGGAGGAAAATGAAAGCGCTGGCAGCTCGTCCATCACACAGATTAAATTCAATGGAAAGATAAAAATGTCAATGTTCCCCAGCTCCTGCCCCCCTGCCTCCTGCCCCAGAGTAGCGTCACAGACATTGATGAACCCCCCCCCCCACCCGACACACACACACACACACACACACACACTCACACTCTCTCTCCTTCTCACCCTCTATAATCTCTCTCTGTCTCCCTCCTATTTTTTCTCCTCTTTCAATTCTCGATTTCGACTCCCTGTGGCCAATAACGTCCATCTTTTCCACGTCCGTCACCTCCTCTCTCTCTCTCTCTCTCTCTCTCCTCTCTCCTCTCTCGTCTCTCTCTCTCTCTCTCTCTCTCTCTCCCCATTTCTCTCTCTCTCTCTCTCTCTCTCTCTCTCTCTCTCTCCTCTCTCTCTCCTCTCTCTCTCTCTCTCTCTCTCTCTCTCTCCCATTCTCTCTCTCTCTCTCTCTCTCTCTCTCTCTCTCTCTCTCTCTCTCTCTCTCTCTCTCTCTCTCTCCTCTCTCTCTTCCTCTCTCTCTCTCTCTCTCTCTCTCTCTCTCTCTCTCTCTCTCTCTCTCTCTCTCTCTCTCTCTCTCTCTCTCTTTCGCTGACGTTTTTTCGCCGTTGATATATTATTTCTCCTCCCTCTTTTTCCCCCCACCCCCCCCAACCTTTCTACCATACAGTCAACGTATTTCTATATCGACCATGCAAGGGGTGGGGAATGCACTATACAGGAAATGGGGGGGGGGGGGGGGTGAAGGGAAGGGAAGGGAAGGGTTTGCGGTGTAAGATAGAGGAGATGGAGGGGTTTCTGTTGGGGGGGGTTTGAGGGAATTGGGATAAGGAGGAGGAGGAGGATGGGGGTTATGGTGCCAGCTTACCCGGGGGAGCCCCGTCCGCCCCAGTTTGTCCCCTCCCGGTCTCCAAGGGTGGGGGCAGCGCCTGGGCGCCCGGTGCCATCCCGCCTTTGGAGCTGGAGCGAGGAGCTGGGGCGACAAGGAGGGGGCACATGTTTACCCCCCGAAGAAATAGTCAACAGGGCTCCCCCGCAATATCATGATGTCTAATCTCTACCCCCCCCACCCACCTTACTCACACACCCCTAGAGAAGAGAAGTAGAGAGGGACAGAAGGGATGGTGGGGTGGGGTGGGGTGGGGTGGGGTGTTGCTATCATCCACTGGTGTCCTAGCGTTAACCAAGCCGTCTCGGCTCCAACTCCAACCGCTGGTGCGGTACACATGTACACATATTACATTTCAACGGACGCAAAACTCGCTTCAACAACGCACGTTTCAGGAGCAGTCTCCATTCTTAAAATCCACATTCAACGCTTGGTTGGCTTTGTTTTTTGTAAGTGAGCTCTTGCCAAAGGTGTCAGTCATCTTGCGTGTCTGCCAGCACAAACAGCAACATTTGAACAGGAAACAGACTTTACCTCACACCCTCGGAGATCTGATCAGCGTTAAGGCTTCTCCGACCAGCCAAGCCTTTGGGCTGGTAGACCCTCAGACACACACTCTCTAACTCTCTATACTCTTTCTCTAAATCTCACTCCCCCTTATTCGTTCGCAATCTCTCTTTTCCACTCGTTCTCTCCTTCTTTTCTCTCGCCCTCTTGTTGTCTCTATCGTTCTCTCCTCTTTTCTCTTTCATTCTCTCCGTCGTGCCACGACCAGCTGGCATGAAGGCCTGGCACGGTTGTCGGGGAGCTGTCGGCAGATGCAAGGTCACCAAGACGTCCCCCAGCACTAGCAGGGCGCCCAGCTCTTGCCTCGTGTGTGTGTGTGTGTGAGAGAGAGAGCGCATGCCTGGGCTCCCTGCTGGCCCCAGATGGCCAGTCTCTCCTGCCCGACACAAAGTGACTAGTTTCCTCCAGCCAAAGTCATCGCGGAGGACGCCTAAACTGAGCGGCCAAACCCCTGTTACTCCCAAACTCATCCCAGCCAAACGGAGCCTACAAAAGGAGCATGGAAAAACAGCGAGAGTGTAGACAGTAACATCCCAATCCCCCCAAAACTATTACGATGAATCTCCCGCTGAAATCTTGACTTGCCCTTCCCAATTGTTAGCCGCCCGTCTCAAATGGGACTCCCGCCGTGCAATTCCCCCTCTCACCACCAGAGGGCACTCCAACCCAAGCCCGACGCCTGTGCCCCAGGTGCCGCGTGTGAAGAAGACCCTGCCTCGCGCGTGACGTTCCAAAGTATGATTAATGAGCCCCGTTCCAAAGGTAAAGAGCTCTGAGGGTAGCTTCTTTTGCGGTGGCCCTCAGCCCAGGCGCACGGGGACCTCTGGGCACCTCCTACTGTACGCTGCAGACAGGGTAATCAAAGGAAGCGTGACGGGCCAGTGGACGGGGCGAGGGCAGGTGAGCAAAACTGACAGCGGGCGTGTGGGTAGGGGTGGCAGTATCACGCCAGGTAGTGGTGCCATGGAGACTAACATTTTGTATTCAAAAAGGAAAACATCCCGTGTCAATATTTGCCTTTCTATGATTTACCACATTTTGATGTCAAATCTGTGTGTGTGTGTGTGAGTGGGTGTGTGTGTGTGTGTGTGTGTGTGTGTGTGTGTGCATGTGTGTGTGAGATCAGGCTGAGGTAAGGTCCCTCTGGCTTCTGTGCCTTGTTCTCGCACCTCCACCAATTAGTTCATCAGGGCTGACAGTGTGTGTGTGTGTGTGTGTGTGTGTGTGTGTGTGTGTGTGTGTGTGTGTGTGTGTGTGATCACACAGCCTGCGGAAGGCACTGATGGGAACGGACGCCTGCTCTTTCACTCTCCACAGGTGAGAACAGATTCATCACCAAAGTCTGCCAAGCTCCACGACACCCTCACAATTACAGCCAGCGCACGCACGCACGCACACACACACACACACACACACACACACACACACAACACACACACACACACACACACACACAGTCAGACTGTCCCACAACACACACACACACACACACACACACTCTCTCTCAATCTCCCTCTCCCTTACTCAGATGCATTAGTGTGTAAACAAGCAAAATTAGAGAAAACCCAGAAAATTCCGCCGTGGCTGACCTGAAGTGCCAGCGGACGCAAAGTGAATCAGACTAGGAGCGCCGGGCAAAGCGAAATACAATTGACTGGCAAAAGAAAGAAACTTTGTGGCCACACAAGCGGGGACCCCCCCACCCCCCCCACCCCCCCCCAACCCCCCCACCCCCCTCTCCCCCTCCCTCAACAGCGGATGGGCTCAGGACGCCGGGGAGTGTGGTTAATGTAGTTTCCGAGACGTGCAAACTACTTACACTCCTTGGACATGCCCACTTCCAGACACTTCTGCAGCCGGCAGTACTGGCAGCGGTTGCGGGTGACCTTGTTGATGATGCAGTTCTTCTCCCGGTGGCAGGTGTAGACCATGTTCTTCTGGATGCTTCTCCTGAAAAAGCCCTGGAGGCCGGAGAGAGAAGGAGATAGATACAGAGGAGAAAGAGAGAGAGAGAGAGAGAGAGAGAGAGAGAGAGAGAGAGAGAGAGAGAGGAGGGATAGATAGGTAGAGAGAGAATGAGAGAGAGAGATGGAGAGAAGGACAGAGATGGAGAGTGAGATATAGATTGAGACAGATAGGGAGATAGAAAGAGAGAGAACACTCTGTTAAAGCCACAAGCTACCACTATCCATGAGCTACAAACCACTGGAGGCTAACAACATGGGCGAATCAATATCATCAACGAATCCCCAATTCAGATTTCGGAGTAGGGAGCCATCCCACCCGCCCGTTCGAGGGTGGCGTGTGTGGGATATGTAGTTCATAAGAGGTCAGTGAGGTTAGCGAGGTCAGTGAGTGAGCAAGGCCACTGTCTCCTCCTCCACCTCCACGTCCTCCTCCTCCTCCTCCTCCTCCTCCTCCTCCTCCTCCTCCTCCTCCTCCACCTCCTCCTCCACCTCCTCCTCCACCTCCTCCTCCTCCTCCTCCCAGCTGCGCCCTAGTTTAGATCGACGGCAAAGAGCAATGCTGGAACGAGGCCGAGCGCAGCATCATTACAGAGAGAGAACATTGGCTTAAAATGTTTGGAGAAAAACACAAAAAACACACTCGTTCACGTTCACGTCCACACACACACACACACACACACACACACACACACACACACTTGTCCACGTGTACACACACACACACACACACACACACACACACACACACACCACCTCCTCCTCCTCCTCCTCCTCCTCCCAGCCTGCTTTTCCCTTTTCAACCCACTGAGATCAGTGCGGATTGGATCGTAAATGAAATGATAGGATGGGGAATTGAAGCCTGGGGAAAGGGTGGGTGGGGGTGTCCTGTTTTCCGGTCTCGGATTTGGAAAAAAGACATGGCCTCAGAGAGACGCTTGTTTATGTTTTGATGTTTTGTTGGTCGTGGACATCAGCGACGCTGAGGGTCCCAAATACGCTGCCTGCTCCAAAACAAACAATAGGGTTCTCGTCCTCAGGGGCTTACTGCACAACGGTGAAAACATGAAGATGATGAGGAGGTTTACTAAAATGGCCCAGTTTGGAACCAGACAGGCCAATTCTGTTTTCAGTTTACGAAACTGAACTGAACTAAATGCCCATGTGAATGAATATATCCTATTTTTGTATCACTCTACATTCGCTGTACGCACACCTAGCAGTCGATGACGACACACCTAAAAGTGTGGTTTCGGTCACCAGCGGCATGCGAGGGGTTAATGTGCTCAGTGCCAATATTTACGTGTCACTGGAGAGAGAGAGAGAGAGAGAGGGGGGGGGGGGGGTCATGTTTTGCCGGGCAGGGGAGTACAGGAGATTAGCTTGCTGCTCGGCAGATGGCCATCGTAACGTAAAGACTTCGGGCTTGTCCTTCCCGGGTTGCCGCCAGGTCTGCCCTTTGTCACGCAACCCAGCTCTCCTTCTCCTCCTCCTCCTCCTCCTCCTGCTCCTTCCCCCTCTCCACTTTCCCTTTGTGTTCCGTGGGGCAGCGGGTAGCTGCTGAAAGAAGGCGACATGTCAATTTGAGCAAATCGACCCTCATCGCGTCACAGCGGAGAGAGAGAGAGAGAGAGAGAGAGAGAGAGAGAGAGAGAGAGAGAGAGAGAGAGGAGAGAGAGAGAGAGAGAGAGAGGATGAGAGGTTATGTGATAATCCAGGACGACACGCGCACACCCACGCAAACGCACACAGGCTCGGGTCGTGTGTGTGTGTGTGTGTGTGTGTGTGTCTGCTCCCGCCTGTGTAACTGTGCTTCTCTCTCACCCTTTGATCCGTTGGTGACCTGACCCTGACCTCCGGGTCACCAGGGATTGACCTTCTCGGCTCTGACATGAGGGGCTTAGGCACCCTGAAAGCGGTCGCTTTTGATTCGTCCTGGGCCGTCAACACCGCCCCCGCCCCTCCCCCCCCTCTCCCTGCCCGACCTATTAGAGTCATCGCTTCCTGCGGGCCCATAAGCCTCTTTTTGTATCAGCGGTTAATCCGCCCGGCGACAAGGGCCCTCAGTGGGTCTGAGCCACCCTGCAGTGCTCAAACGAGAGGTGTGGAGGGGAGGGAGGGAAGGAGGGAGGTAGGGAGGGAGGGAGGGATGGAGGTGGGGGGAGGGATACAGCATGTGACGCATGAAGCATGCACCAGTCGGATACGTCATGTGAACTGTCCCCGCAGTAGTGTCCCTCACATTCTACGTTGTGTGTGTGTGTGTGTGTGTGTGTGTGTGTGACACAGAGAGAGAGAACCCCAACGCTTGATTAAGTTCGGAGGGGAGTCTTGCTCGGAGAGTTCACAGGAAAAGCAGGAATCCTCTCATACGTGACTTTCACACGCTGTGCCAAGATTAAGCCGGCGTTCCCAACCTCCCACTGGGGGTCCTGTCAGTCTCCCTGTGTGTGTGTGTGTGTGTGTGTGTGTGTGTGTGTGCCCGTGTCTGAGTGAGCGTGTGTGAGTGTGGATACTTTGTGTATTTGGGCCAGCAAGCAAGTGTGCAAATGTGTGTGCGTCTGACACCAAAAGTGCGTGCGTGTTAGTTTCCTTGACACCAATCCTCTGATTGTGTGTGTGTGTGTGTGTGTGTGTGTGTGTGTGTGTGTGTGTGTGTATATGTGTGTGTGTGTGTGCACCCGCTGAGCAGCGACACGAACGCGACAGACATTACAAGAAACGTGGATCGGGTAACGAGGCCATCCAAAGTTGCAGGCACGGAGAAAAAAAAAAGGAGCAAGCTCGTCTCCCATAGACACCGCTTTCAAAACAGGAAGAAGAGGAAGGAGAGAAAGGAGAGGAAGGAGAGGAAGGAGAGGAAGAAGAGGAAGGAGAGGAAGGAGAGAAAGAGGGGCCGCATGCTGCGCGCTCTGATGCCTCGGAGACAAAAAAAAACAACAACACATAAATACGGAGCGGAGATCATGCAAATTTAATGTTAAAGGGTTCATCACTGGAAGGGGAGAAAACGGGGGAAGAGAGGAAGAAAGGCGGTGCAGATGGAATGTGAAAGAGAGGGGGAGAGAGTGAGAGAGAGAGAGAGAGAGAGAGAGAGAGAGAGAGAGAGAGAGAGAGAGAGAGAGAGAGAGAGAGAGAGTAGGAAAGAGAGAGAGACAGAGAGATAGAAAGAAAACCCTTTGCTTCCACAGCAAACAAACAAGCTGTCTCTAACTAGCTGGGTTTGTCCCTTGGCCCGTTCCCGTCCTCGCCCTAAGACAGGGCTTTGTAGTCGAGCCGAGGCGATGCTAACGTTGCTAACCCCCATCTTACCCCGGTCTCCCGTGAACGTGCACATACATTCAAAACGCCTGTACCGTTGAATAATTGAGCGCGCTAGGCTAACGCTCCTCAGAAGTCAGAGATACCGTCAGTGAGGGAGGGGGGGGGGGGTTCAGTGTTCAGCGCTGCCTGTTCTCTTCGGGATGCCCAACTTGGGAGGGGGTGACTAGCAGCAGCAGCTACCAGCGATCCCATGGAAGCATCGTGTACAGATGTGAAACTTATTTTCTTCCCCCTCTGTGCTGTTTGCACGCACAGAGACGCCCATCCTGAGTGCAAGAACTCCAATCAGAGTCAGAAGAACAGAGCGAATAAATTCAATGGCTTGACGACAGAGATCCTCCATGTTCCTTCACTGTTTCATCCACAGCAGGCCGGTGAGGAAGTGTGTGTGTGTGTGTGTGTGTGTGTGTGTGTGTTGTGTGTGTGGGGGGGGGGGGGGGGGTCGGCTAACAACGGCATAGCCTAGCCAGCACCACGGACTGTCAAACCCCCGTGCCAAAACCACAGATCTGGGAGCTATGCTTTCACACCCCCAGACAGACACACACACACACACACACACACACACACACACCAAAGACAAGTGTTTCCCCCTCATTATGGCTCCTATTGCCCGATTTAATCGGCTCCTATTAGACAACAGGGAGCTGTGTTAAGAGGCCATGTAAACGCTATTCAGGACGTTCAACAGGCAACTGACCAACCAATGAAAAGGGCCAGGGTTCAGGGTTTCTTTCCTTTGTTAACTCTTTATAAGTCTGCTTTAAAGGGCAGGTTAAGTTTCACAGACCACATTGGGGGGGGGGGGGGGGGGGGGGTCCTGTGTGTGTGTGTGTGTGGTGTGTGTGTGTGTGTGTGTGTGTGTGTGTGTGTTTTCTGGTCGGCTAACCCCCCCCCCTCTGTCTCTCTCTCTCTCTACCGGCCTCTGCTTCTCTCGGCCTTCCTTTTGGCACCTGGTTTCGGTGTTTCCCTCT
>CM030187.1:13071898-13084398 GCA_017639675.1 Aplochiton taeniatus
TTATTTTCTTTCCCTTTCCTATGACGACTCCACTGAAATAAAAAAGGGACCCGCGGGCCTTTCTTCCCTTTCAGGATTTTAGACAGTCAATTTTTCAACTATTGGCACAGGAATTGGCAAAACTTTAACTTCTTCTCAACACCACCACCTCCCAAAAAAAAGAAGAAAAAGAAAAAAATCTCCTTTGAGTTTTGCTGACACATACAAAGTGCTGTGGTCTCTATGACGACGTGGACGGAACCATCTGTGTGGTGAGGCCGCAGAGACACAGAGAGGGTCTCAATGGTGGGTAAATAGTCCATCACAGCGGTGAATAGCGCCTAAAGGGAGGATCATTAGCTCGCCAGACCACACCATTCTCTGTGTGATGCTGGGTGGGTTGGGGGGGGGGGGGTTGATACATGAAGAAAAAGGCCTGATAATATTTAACCAGCAGTGAGAGAGATCATCAATCTGGACCCCCCCATCACCACTCTCTCTCTCATCACCCCAGGGTCTGCTCCATTGTCATACACCCCCCCCCCCCCTTTCACTCTTAACTCAATATTTCTCCTCCATTGTCCTCTCTTAACCTGCCCCCACCGAACTACATTAGTTTCTCCCACTCAGTCGTCAGTGAAGGAGAGCAGGGGGGGAAAGACAGAGGGAAAGTCAGACAACATAAGACATGGTGGTGTGGGGGGGGGTGGGGACAAAACTGGCATGGGTGCCTGTCTTCACACACACACACACACACACGTGACAGACAGACAGACAGACAGACAGACAGACACACATACACATACACACACACACACACACACACACACACACACATGGTGACCCCTTGGGCCTGAGCAGGGCTGTGTGAATGAGACTCATCCTGGACGATGCAGCCTTAACACAACACAATTTATTCCCTACACCTCCCTGACAGCATGATGAAGAGTTTTTCTTTCTTTCTTTCTTTCACTCTCTTTCTTTCTTTCTTTCTTTCTTTCTTTCTTTCCACTGTCCCTTTTTCTTTTTTCTCTCTCTGTCTTTTCATTTATTCTTCGCTGTATTTTCCCTCCCTTTTCTACCATTAGGCCTCCCTGAGAAGTTAAGGTTAAGCTTCTGTACCCGTGTGGGTCTCAGTGTGTGGTGTGTGTGTGTGTGTGTGTGTGTGAGTGTGTGTGTTTAAGGATGTTTATTTTATTTAATTTTTTTTATTATTTAGTTCTACAGGGACAGCACAGTTAAAAAGTAATCGCAGCAGAGTTAGCTAGCAGCTCATTTACATCTGTTGTCCCTGGGCAGATAAACAAGAAACAACCCCAAAACAGTAAAACATGTCTGTGTCTCAGTGTGTCCTTGGAGAACACATCCAGTGTGGTCTAAGCACACGCTGCTGCTCCCGATTTGAAATGGCCAAATGTCTCCCCTCCACAGAAGGGAACACCCTTTTCGCGGCAGCTTGGGGGGTTCACATCCTGCCCGTTGAGAACGGGAATCTAAGGTGGAACCCGGAATTTCCAGTCTTTCCGGAGAGCTAACTGAGACATCATCCCTCTCTCTCCTTACTGTCTTTTATCTTTCATTTGGTTAGGTTTTTCTGAATCTTTCTCTCAATCGTAGCACAACGCATCGCTGACATTTGTTCTCGTCTGGGAACTTTTTGTTTTTGGCTCCTTCACCACTCATGTTATTCTATCTCACTCTTTTCATGTTATCCCCCCCCCCCCCCCCGCGCTCTCTCTCTCTCGCCCTTATGTCACAACATTCCCTGAGGAATGTATTTGCTCTCTCTCTCTCTCTCTCTCTCTCTCTCTCTCTCTCTCTCTCTCTCTCTCTCTCTCTCTCTCTCCCTCTCTCTCTCTCTCTCTCTCTCCCTCTCTCCCTCCCTCTCCAAAGGAGAGGTTGGCACGCCGCCCGTCTGTTGTTTTGGCAAAGTGCCCGTAGTTGTGTCTGCCAACAGGAGAACTCCATGTTACGCTAGGCTAGGCTAAGCTAACAGCACTGGGGCGAAGTAATGCTATGCTACGCAAACAACACTAGGGTGAAGTACTGATATGCTAAGCTAACAGCAGTAGCACAAAGAAATGCTATGCTAGGCTAACAGCACTGAAGATACACTATACCCTGCTAAGCTGCTAAGGAGACGCAGAAAATTTGACATATTTCATTCAAAGGCATAATAATCAAATTGATGTTGATGAATCGAGCCAAGACCACAGACATGGAAAACAAACTTGAGAGCAGAACAACACATAATGATGACGCACATTAAGCAAATGGAAGGGGCCAAAACTATGTTTGAGCTGCTCTCTCATTGAATATTGCATTTGTGACACTAACACACACACACACACACACACACACACACACACACACACACACACACACATACACACACACACACACACACACACACACACACACACACACACACTCTAACCAACAAGGCTAAGAGCTCTTTCATTTTGACCATTTTCCTCTCTTCTTTATCTCCTTTCTCGAGGTAGATCTTTCATCAATCCCTTCCCGCCCTTCAGAGAGCATCCTGGCCCGTTTTCATCAGCCTGCTGTTGAAACACGCCGCACACGCTGTTCCAGGCCGGTGGCAGGGTGGTTAGGTTCGCGTTGAGATGGCAACGCCAGGGATCAACACGCCACCTTATATCCGAGTCTTTTCTGAGTTTAGCAACAAACTGGCCGGGGGGGAAGAAAAATGACTCTGAGCTTTGCTGGGAGTGCAGCTCTTACTTTAAGGACCAGGACACCGTATCATAAACACCCCCAGAGAGAGTGCTGTCGTTCGGGGTCGTTTATGTAGTCCTGTGGCCAGTACTCTCCCCCTCTGGGTCTAAAAGAGGGTTTGTCGTGGAGGTGCTAAGACGTAGCCTGTGTGACTACAGAGAGGAGCGGAACGCTCTGACGGCCCCTCTCCGACACAAAGTCCCTCCGCTGCAAAATGGCTGCTGGTTTATGAGTCTCCTGACTGGATATAACTCATGTTGGGTGGACGTGTGTGTGCGTGTGTGTGTGTGTGTGTGTGTGTGTGTTCCTGCCTGGTAGGATTTTCCACTACCTGTTCCAGTTGA
This sequence comes from Aplochiton taeniatus, assembly GCA_017639675.1. Classification (NCBI taxonomy): domain Eukaryota; kingdom Metazoa; phylum Chordata; class Actinopteri; order Galaxiiformes; family Galaxiidae; genus Aplochiton; species Aplochiton taeniatus. The sequence continues at coordinate 13,074,961 of CM030187.1, forward strand.
TTTAGCCCTACAGTTAGTGTGTGTGTGTGTGTGTGTGTGTGTGTGTGTGTGTGTGTGCGTGCGTGAGTCAGCACCAGTAGCTGGGAGGAAACAGGCGGATAGACCCTTATTATAGCTCACACAGCCAGCCCAGGCTTATAGCTAAGGACAGTACACACACACACACACACACACACACACACACACACACACACACACACACACACACAGCAACAGAAACAACAGAGCTGTGTGCTTTACATGTCAGACCCCCAACGGCATCAATACTGTGTGTGTGTGTGTGTGTGGGGGGGGGATAGCGACCGTGACACAGGTGAGGAAATGGTGTGTGTGAATAATTTATGGAGAGATGGAGAGAGAGAGAGAGAGAGAGAGAGAGAGAGCGAGAGAGAGAGCGAGAGAGAAAGCGAGAGAGAGAGAGAGAGAGAGAGAGAGGAGATCTGTGACACAAGACACCGCTGTTCATCTGTTCTGTTCATCTACCCATCCCTCCTCACATCTATCTCTCTCTCTCTCTCTCCGTCCGTCCGTCTCTCTCTCTCTCAGTCGCTCTCTCTCTTGTCACTCCCACCATTTCTTTAATCATGCTCTCTCTTTCTTTTGCCTATTTTCCATCTGTTCAACTCTCTCTACTTTCCGTCTCCTTCTTCATCCCTCCATCTCTCTCTGCACTGGGGAACGTAGATAAAGGATAATGGATCTGCTGACATTCAGCTGTCCCACATAAAGATTCTCATTAAATAACCCGGTTAGGAGGAACACACACACACACACACACGCACACGCACACACACACACGCACACACACAGGCACACACACAAACGCACGCACACGCACACGCACACACACAAACGCACGCACACGCACACGCACACACACAGGCACAGAGACCAACACGCATGCACAAGAGAGACACAGCTGTGACAAAGCCCCTTTAGCATCCACTTGCAGTTCATTGAAGTGTGTGTGTGTGTGTGTGTGTGTGTGTGTGTGTGTGTGTGTGTGTGTGTGTGTGTGTACCCGCCTGTTCAGCCAATGTGATTAGCCCAGTGAAGTGGTAAAGCAGTACACACACACACACACACACACACACACACACACACACACACACACACACACACACACACGCCTTGAAGGGGTCCCAGCCCAGCTCTCTACACCTCCGAGTTCAGGAGTCAAATGTTGGGAATTAGACTGAGTCCTCTAGGCAGGGCGCCGTGGCACTGATCCAACCACAATATATATATATATATATATATATCAAACTTCTGGTGTCACAAACTGTTTGCTAATGAACACACATAAACACACACAAACACACACACGCGCACAGATAGCTGGCAGGGTGATGGGCGCTGCAGTCCGACAGATGCTATCTAATGCTAAATGCGCTCTAGCTGTCCTGCTCTGTCATTTCCTTAGCCAACATGAGACTGTACAGACACACACACACGCGCCAACATGAGACAGGAAGCCAAACGCTGCATCATGGATGACCAGCTCATTTACTGTCGTTTACTGTCAATGACATTAACTAGACACTCCAACGTTTAGCATGGAACACAGGGAGACAACCAACACAGAGGCAATGAGAGGCAGACAGACACACACACACACACACACACACACAGACAGACACACACACGCGAATACACACAGACAAACACAAAGACAGACACAGACACATACACACACACCCACACACACACCCACACACAAATACACACACACAGACACGCGGACACAGACACACGCACAAACACACACAGACAAACACAAACACACATACAGACACACACACCAACAAACACAAACAAAACACAGCATCAGCATCAGCCTCACGCACCTGCACGATCATTCCAGCAATAAGACAATGGGACCGTCTGCCTGTCTGTCTGTTTCTGTCTCACTCATGGGTTATGTATATATGTCTCTCTCTCTCTCTCTCTCTCTCTCTCTCTCTCTCTCTCTCTCTCTCTCTCTCTCTCTCTCTCTCTCTCTCTCTCTCTCTCTCTCTCTGTGTGTGTGTGTGTCTGTCTGTCTGTCTGTCTGGCCCTGAAACCCAGTGATCTGGCAAAACAGCTGAGTGGGGCAGCGCCAACGTGACAGCCAGCTCTTTTATTTACAACAGGCGGGGTGAGAGAGTAGACTGGTTCATACTCTGCACACTATCACTGCATGGCTGGCTGGCAGACTGGCTATCGGACTGACTGACTGAGTGACTGGCTATCTAAGAGATTGACTGACTGACTGAATGGTTGGCTGGCTGGCTGGCTGGCTGGCTTGTTGTCTAACAAATTGACTGACTGATTGACTGACTGGCAATCTGAATGACTGACTGGCAGGCTGGCTGGCTGGCTGGCTGGCAGACTAGCTAAGGGAAGTCATTCTCCTCCTGTCTTGACTTAGGAATGAGGAAGGATTGAATAAGGGCTTCAATAAGAGCTCCATCTACTTCAATGCTAAATCCAATGATACAGCAGAGCACAATAATCAGTAATATCTGACTCTCCATAACTTTGTGTTGAGCGGAGCCTTTGCCCAATCACGGCGTAGTAAATCATTCCCAATCATCTATAATTCATAACCCCCAGCTTAAGACTAATGACACGCCACAACCCGATTGTTGATCATTCAAAAATAAAACGAGCCAACAAAATCTGTGGAGGGGGTCATGTCTGTCTGCCCCCCCCCCCTACCCCATGCCGAAAGCAGCCCTGAAGCCACACTGTCCAGCGGCCCTGTCAGTCAATCCCGGGTTTGAGTTAGCGGGAGGGTAGGCTGTTTATTTTACACCAGTGTGCTGAGCATAGCTGACGAGGAGGAGGAGGGGTGTGTGTGTGTGTGTGTGTGTGTGTGTGTGAGGGGGCAGGAAAGAGGGGGGGGGGAGCGGAGGGCGAGGGGTTGAGTTATGTGCCCCCTGCGCAGGAAGACACCTCTGATCTCTGTTTCCCTCTCTCCGTCTAGCCCTCGTTTTTACTGCCTCCTTTTCTGACCCTTGCTCTCCCTCTCCCCCTCTCTCCTCTCCCTCCCTCTCCCCCTCTGTCTCTCCCTCTGTTTCTCCTCTCTCTCTCTCTCTCTCTCTCTCTCTCTCTCTCTCTCTCTCTCTCTCTCTCTCTCTCTCTCTCTCTCTCTCTCTCTCTCTCTCTCTCTCTCTCTCTCTCTCTCTCTCTCTCTCTCTCTCTCTCTCTCTCTCTCTCTCTCTCTCTAACCCTATCTGTATACCTTTCTTTAGCTAAACTCCCCCTCTCCAGCTCTCTCTCTTTCTGAGGAAACAACGCTACCCTCCCTCCTTCCGCCTCTTTCCCCCTCCCTCTCTTCCTCTCTCTCCCTCCCTCCCTCCCTCCCTCCCTCCCTCCTCCCCTCTCCCTCCTCCCCTCTCTCCCTCTTTCCCCCACCCTCTCTTCCGTCCCTCCTTCCTTCCCTCCCTCTGTTCCACCCCCCCCCACCCATCCCTCCCAGAACAGCATATCGAAACGGCTATGGAAAGCTATTAGCCGGCCTGGAGAAGAGCGTAGCGCCTGGCGGGTCAAGCCGTCTTGCCACGGGAGGCTGATTAAGGAGGCACGCGGAGACGGCGTGTGTCAAGCCCCGTACGAGGGGGTATAAACAACCATAATGAAACGGAGGGCCACCGGGAGGAGGCCAGTAACTAGCCGTAATGAGACAACAAGAGCCACGAGGACCGACGTGTGATCCGAGGCGCCATGAGCGGCCATAAAGGGTTATGAAGAGCCATAAAACAAGGAGGCGAGCGTCAAAAGCCATGGCTTCATCGGCCGGGGCTTTCTCTCCGACATCGATGAACTACTTAGCCCTGATCTGATTAGATCTGTGTAATCAACGGTTATGAATATCTGTAAACGGATGGGGGGGGGGAGAGCTAGCCCATGTCTCCTGTGCTGTGTTTGCCACAGTGCCACAGTTTGAACCTAGCTTCACTGAGCTGCTAACCTTGTGTTTTGGTGACAGCAAACGCACACACATTGCACCCCACTTTCCCACCAAGCACTGGGGGGGGGGGGGGGGGGGGGCAGTGCCGACCCCATGGGCAGCGTCTGCATCTAACAACCTCCAGAGAGTTAAGACTAACCTAGACCCCAGAAAAGATACAAACATGGGGTGGATGGAGTGAAGGATGGAGGGATGGATGGAGGGAGGGATGGATGGAGGGGAGGATGGAGGGGAGGAGGTAGCAAGGTGGGCCGGATTGTCGACCCTTGCTCTGGTTTGTCACCGGTCAGCAGGACATGACAGGAGAGGACCTGAAAACAGACGCTCACTGTCTGTCTGTCTGTCTGTCTGTCTGTCTGTCTGTCTGTCTGTCTGTCTGTCTGTCTGTCTGTCTGTCTGTCTGTCTGTCTGTCTGTCTGTCTGTCTGTCTGTCTGTCTGTCTGTCTGTCTGTCTGTCTGTCTGTCTGTCTGTCTGTCTGCCTGCCTGCCTGCCTGCCTGCCTGCCTGCCTGCCACACTTTACTCCCTTCCTCCCCCTTTTAAATTGTTGAAGCCTCCCTCACTTTCTCTGCAACTTCTTTTCCCTCCCTCCGTCCCTCCCTCCCTCCCTCCCTCCCTCCCTCAGGAGGCTATGTGCCAGTGTGTGGACTTTTATTTGGGGTAATTTACATCTCCTCCATCACACCCCCCCCCCTCCATACAGCCCAGCCCCCAGCCCTTTAGTTTTACAGCAGCCTGCCTCTCGTAAAAGCAGACCCTCTTTATGATAGTGAGAGGAGAGAGAGAGAGAGAGAAAGAGAGAGAGAGAGAGCGAGACAGAGGGCGAGGGGGGGTCATATGAGGGCCTGGTAGGAGCACCTTGCCTCCATGCTGGTGGGGGGGTCTGCTGTAAATACAACACTTGGGATACTTCAAGGGGGAAAGGACGCACTGGCCAACAGTGTCACGTTATGTGAGGGTGGGACAACCCAGGAAAAAGGGTTGGTAATGTGTGTGTGTGTGTGTGTGTGTGTGTGTGTGTGTGTGTGTGTGTGTGTGTGTTAGAGACAGCAAGAGAGAGAGAGAGCACAGCCTAGCACAGTAGTGATTGATAGGGACTATCAATATGTTAGTGAATGAGTTGTCTATATGTGTTTCAAAAGAGAAAAGGAACTTTCACAAAGTAAGATTCCCCCTTTAAGGGTTGCAGTCGATACAAACGTGTTCATGCTAGTACTGGCTTCAGACCAATCCAGAATGCTCAAAATATTATTGGGCAGTTATCTGTGGAGCTGAGGTCACCATGGAGACCAAACAGGTTGCAGTTGCCAACCACTGATGCCAGCCAGACCCAAAATAAAACACCTCCTCCACCTCACCTTCACAGGGAAACAAAACAGTGGAGGTGCTAATTCCATTTCATCACTGCTCTAATTTCACTGAACAAACTATGTCAACAACTTGCTCTAAACTAACATGGTGGATTCTAAATAACATATCTTATGAAGATGACGAAAATAAATAAAAAGAAAAATCTATCAGCAGTGGCATGGAGCATCGACAGCTGTAGGTCTGGGGTTCATCCACTTGACGATGCGGGTATCTAGGCAGGCGTTGCCGAGGGCGACCCTCCTACTGTCATAGGTCGAGTCCACATGGAGCCGCACACAGAAACGCCGGGTGACCTTCGATTCCACAATCCACTACTTGACTCCTGACCTTGAACTTTGACCCTTGACCCCCTCCCCTTTTCCGCCACCCTCTCCGTCCCTCTGAAGAGAGGGTTAAAACGGAGCAGACCAACCCATTCAATGCAGGGTGGACAAAAATACACCGAGAAAGAAGGGAGGGACATAAAAAGAGAGAAAAGAAGAGATTGTGAGCTAGATGGAGGGAAACAGATGGAGAGAGAGAGAGAGAGAGAGAGAGAGAGAGGAAGAAACCGGCAAGAGAGAGAGAGAGAGAGAGAGAGAGGAGAGAGAGAGAGAGAGAGAGAGAGAGAGAGAGAGAGAGAGAGAGAGAGAGAGAGAGAGAGAGAGAGAGAGAGAGAGAGAGAGAGGGAGAAAGAGAGGAAGAAACAGAGCGAGAGAGAGAGACAGAAGGAGAAAGAGAGAGAGAGAGGAAAAAAAGAGAAAGAGAGGGAGAGAGAGAGAAACTTCTCTGAGCCAGAGATAACTGTGATCCTGCTGGGCCTTCCTGCGGGGCGGTGCTCCCAGCTGGGGGAGCAGGTCGGCTAGATGTCCTCCACCTCCACTGGGGGTCGGGCACTGGAGAGAGGGCTAGCACAACTGTGACCCCCAGTGGACGGAGCCACAGCTCACTTCAGAAACAGAGGCCCTGTGTGTGTGTGTGTGCCGTGTGTGTGTGTGTGTGTGTGTGTGTGTGCCGTGTGTGTGTGCCGTGTGTGTGTGTGCGCTGTGTATCTGCACACATACTTTGATATAATACGTTCTATCAATGCTGTGTGAAAGAGTCTAATCAGTGCCCCAATCTCGTCAGTGGTGGACTGATGTTTCTCTCTCTCCCTCCCCCCCCCCCCCTCTCTCTCTCTCTCTCTCTCTCTCTCTCTCTCTCTCTCTCTCTCTCTCTCTCTCTCTCTCTCTCTCTCTCTCTCTCTCTCTCTCTCTCTCTCTCTCTCTCTCTCTCTCTCTCTCTCTCTCTCTCTCTCTCTCTCTCTCTCTCTCTCTCTCTCTCTCTCTCTCTCTCTCTCTCTCTCTCTCTCTCTCTCTCTCTCTCTCTCTCATGTAATAGTGAGTCTTTAAAAGGATAGGCACTATGAGGTGGAAATATATACCAGGCTTTACATATGAGCCTAACAGACAACGCACATACTACACACACAAGCATACTCTATAGATTCTTACTTAGAAAGGTCTCAGCCTTGACATTACATACAATCATTACCATAGTGTCTTTTCAAAGACAACTCAGCACCGTAGAAAGGAATAGAACGAGGGAAGAGGGAGGGAGGGAGGGTAAGAAAGAGGCGGTCGACATTGCCTTACAGCAGCTTGAGCAGGGAATAAAAGGAGACAGCCTTGAAGCTTGGCAACGACGTAATTAGCAGAGGGGAACATGCATCATGTGTCACCCGTGATTTTCATCTGCCCCAATTTAAAGAAGGAAGGAGCAGAGAGAGGGACAGAGAGAGAGGGGAGAGAGAGAGAGAGAGAGAGAGAGAGAGAGAGAGAGAGAGAGAGAGAGAGAGAGAGAGAGAGAGAGAGAGAGAGAGAGGGGATAGAGAAGTAAAGGTTTAGTGGGGAACTAACTTGACTATTTTTGGTGTAGTCTGTATGTTCTCTGAGAGATGAACCCTGAAAACACTCGCTAGACACACACACACACACGCACACGCACACGCACTCGCAAAGCCCATCATTCATCATAATAATCTTAAAACAGCTCTTACATAATACACATATTTTTTTTTAAAACACAGCTCTGAAAATAACAAAGTCCTTCCATAATGCTCCATGATGGTGGAGGGTGAGGAGTCCACCTTGTTACCCCGGTGTCAGGATCCTCTTTGCGGGGTGTTTTAATCAACGCAGCCCGGCACCATTAATTATTCACTAGGTTGGTGGATTGGGAGGCCCAGGGGCGGAGGGAGGAAGGGGGTGGGGGTGGGGGTGGGAGGGCAACGCTCTGATTAAGGGCTTTGCCGAGGGAAGACGAGGAGGAGGACAAGAAAGCACGGGAAGGAGAGCGGAAAAGAGAGGTATAAAGCGGTGAGATTAGGCGGGGGGCTACACCTATTGGCCTAGTTCCTCTTATCCTCCTGATGCTGGGGCTGCAGTGGCTGGATGAAATAGAGAGATCCAGGGGGAGGGAGGGGAGAGGGGGGAGGGCCGGGGATGCTAAGCCTGAGGGGAGGAATCGAGGCAGGGGGTAACAGAGCCAGGGATGTGGGAGGGGAGGTGGAAGTGTGTGTGGGTGTATGTTTGCGTGTGTGTGTGTATGTGAGAAGGTTGTGTGTGTGTGTGTGTGTGTGTGTGTTTCAAATTCAATACTGGGGGTTGGCTGCATGATCTAATTCTTGCTGGTGTTTGGGGGAACAGGGGCCCTGTGGAGTGTGTCCCCCGCGGGCAGGGTGAAACCTGATTGGTGCAAAAGAGAGCTGATGGAGGAGTAGAGATAAAAGAGAGAGAGAGAGAGAGAGAGAGAGAGAGAGAGAGAGGAAGACAGAGAAAGAACGAAAGAACGAAAGAAAGAAAGAAAAAGAAAGAGAGAAAGAAAGAAAGAAAGCAAGGTGGGAGGGACGGAGGGAGTGAGGGAGGTGGAAAAGAGAAGAAAAATAGAGAGCATAGAGATGTGAGAGAAAAGAGAGAAAGATAGATAGAGAAGAAAGAGAGAGAGAGAGGCCTGCAGTGATTGCAGTGTAATCATTAGCCAGGAGAAACAGCAGCGAGAAGACAAGGGCTTGGCCTACTCCGAGTGATGCAGCATCGTCCTGGGGCAAAGACTGCAGATGATAAACAATGTGTGTGTGTGTGTGTGTGTGTGTATGTGCATTAAGAACATTGTGTGAAGGGTGTGCGCATGTTTGTACCTCTATATGGGTGGGTCTATATGTGTGTGTGTGTGTGTGGGGGGGGGGGGGGGGGGGGGGGGGGCCTGGTGTCACAGAAAGACGGTTTGGGGGCCTTAAACCTTAACACGGGAATGCTAGGGAGAGCGAGGGAGAGGGTGAATAAAGGAGAGAAATGGAGAGATAGGGAGATTGAAAGAGGGAGATAAATGGAGAGAGGGAGGGATAGAAAGAAAAGGAGGAAAGCAAAGCGAATGTGTGTGCCACAAAGAAAAACAGGACAAGAGCACGGATCATAAATAGAAAAGGAGGGTGTTCCAACTCACTGAGAGGGAGGGAGGGATGCACCCCCCCCCCCCCACACACACACACACACACACCCTCTCAGCCCCTGTACAAGGGGGATATCCCAAAATAACAGTAGATACCCAGCACATCGCTGAGTCAGACCGTGTACACCCTCACTGCCTCATAACCACTGCGGCCCTCTCCCTCCTTTTCCTCTCCCTGCTTCTTTCTCTTTTTGTCTCTCTCCCCGCTTTCTCCACAAAAGGTCCTGCACACCCGCTCTGACATCGCCAATTCATTCCTCCCATCCTCCGAGGTGGAGAAGGAAGAGGGGAAAAGAGGAGAGGAAACCAAAAAAAGACAGCCATGGAGTTAGGAGAGACGCAAGGTGAGGAGGAGGAGGAGGAAAGGGTTAGGGTGGAGCGAAGCCCAAAAACACACTCCAGTGCTGTATAAATAATTTCAGCCAGGGCCAATCTAAGTGGGTTTTGAAACCATAAATTGGTTCTCTGAGGACACTTAGCGTTAGCCCAGAACAACCCACTTGGCCATGGGACAGAAGTGGGCCTGGGCAGACATGGCTTCAAGAAAAGAAAACTTCAGGTAGCGAGTTAGCACACCAATGATAACTGCTGACACTGACAGGATGGATCGCAAGTATAAAGTTTGTGATATGGTCAGAAAACATT
>CM030187.1:13089398-13094398 GCA_017639675.1 Aplochiton taeniatus
CAACCCCCTTCTCCCTCCCTGGGGGTGATCAATCACCTGTCCCTTCCCTTGAGATAACATCTCCTTCAATCCTCTCCTCACGCTATATCAGGGAGTGCCTACAAGGCCATACCTATGTATGTGTGTGTGTGTGTGTGTGTGTGTGTGTGTGTGTGACAATTAACAACTATTACTCAAACACAACTCACAAAAACTCAGTGCTTGGGTTGGCAAGATTTGAATGGACTATATGTACACTATATGGCAGAGAGAGAGAGAGCGGGCAGAGAGAGTGAGAAAGAGAGAGAGAGAGACGAGGGGGCAAAAAGAGAGAGAGAGAGAGAGAGAGAGAAAGAGAGAGAAAGAGAGGCCTGGGAAGACTGAAGCGTGGAAACATCTGCTTGGGGATAGTACCGGACAAGACCAGACCTCGACTCAACAACACACACACACACACACACACACACACACACACACACACACACACACACACACACACAAAAAAAAAGGGGAAGAGTATAAAAACCACGGGAAAAACAGATCAGACAGACAGAAAAGTTTCGAGACAGTCAGAACACTCAAATGAAAGCATGTTCAGGAGATAGAACGAAAATGGCGTCTTCTTCACAAAAGTCCACGGCCAGGGAAAGAAAGCGGAGGACGTGTTCGAAGGGGCGAGTGGGAGACATGTTAAGAGCGGTTCGCTGTACCACTAGAATCGAACAGTCGTTTCAATGGGCTGACACACACATAAAGGTCCTCTATAAAAACTGAAGGATGTGTACAAACTACACACACACACACACACACACACACCCAGCCACTCAAACAGGGCTCCATGTGGGCGTCCATTTAGACCATTTAAGGACACCTTGATGTGCTGGCCTCACAAACACAAACAAATCTATCAGAACACAAGGAAAGGATTTCATGAAGGGCAACAATCATAATTTTCCATTTTTATTTACTTCTTACGACAGGGTGGAATCTGATTTGAGTTACTTGGTTAAGTTAAGCACAGATAGATATTATTAAAAGTTGTGCATTCTCGGCAGAAAAGTTGAGCCCATTCACCAGCCCCCTCAAGCAGGTGTTTGAGACGATGGTTTTGAAATCAAATCTGTAGTATAATGTACATACGCTAAAGTGGCTTATAGCAAATGGAGTTGTAAACTGTGCTGCCTCTAATAGAAATTGGGTGCATGACGCTTCTCTGCTCCGAGACCAAGAACCACAAGCATTTTGCCTAGCTAGCCTATTAGCATTATGCTACACGTAGCTAAACGCTGTCACGGTCCCATTGTTTCCTCCAGTGTGAGACGGCTACATGCTAACGCCAGCAGACAGGCCTGAGGTAAAGCGTGGCCAGAAGCCCCGCTAATAGAGCTGCCAAGCACTAGCTGGTGTCCCTACAATCTCAGCGGCACTTTGGCTCTGCCAAGCTAGCGCCTTTGTGCTAGCCTGAAAAAGCGCATTAGCTGCGGGGGGAGAAAAAAAAGCCCCTTCTTCTGACGACAAGCAAAGCTCTGCTTGATAATTCAATCACTCTCGAAGCTAGGAAGAAACAACCCCCCCCCCCCTTCTTATCCCCAGCACCCTTTCAACCTTTACTCCGCTCTTTTCTTTTCTTTTCATCCCTTCTTTCTTCTCCACCCTTAGGTAACCGTCCTATATTCCTACAGTGACCGACATTTCGCTCTCAAGAGAAGATGGAGTGATGACCACATGAGAGAGAGCGAGAGAGAGAAAGAGAGAGACAGAAAGACGAAGAAAGAAAGAAAGAAAGACTCATTGACATTTGATTGCACGGAGCCGTGAGTTACGACTGAGCGCCAGGCATACATTAGAAAGGGCATACGTTATGAGGCTGAGCGAGGGATGAGGGGGGGTGGAGGGAGGGAGCAGAGAGGAGGAGGAGCAGAGGAACTGTGAAGGAGCGAGAAAAAAGGATTAATAAAGAACAGCGAGGGGAAAAGGGGGTCAGCGAGCGAGATGAAGGAGAAGAAGGAAAGCGAGAGAGGGAACGAAGTAGAGAGAGAGAGAGATAGAGAGAGAGCAAGAGGCAAGACGTAGAGCGAGAGAGAGAGAGAGAGAGAGAGAGAGAGGGGGGGAAGTTCTTATCTCGTTTGCCCTTGTCTTGACTCGCGCGTGGAGCCTTTGAAGAAAGCAGAAGAAAAGGGGGCTTGCGCACACAGATCAGAGGGAGAGGGAGAGATTTAGATTGGGCCTCTCCCTGATGCTGCCTCGTGGCTACCAGCGAAGAGACGGGTGTTTTTTTTTAAGTTGTTGTGGCCCAACCATGGCTGGAAGCGCTGCTCGAAATATACCACACACACACACACACACACACACACACACACACCACACACTCTCAGCTCAGTCCACAGCGAGACTGAGCGAGAGCGAATGCGAGAGCATGTGTGTGCGTCAATGTGTGTGTGTGTGTCTGAATGTGTGTGTGCGTGTGTTTCTGTGTGTGTGTGTGTGTGTGTGTGTGCGTGTGTCAATGTGTGTGTGTTTTCGTGTGTGTGTGTGGTGCACTGAAAAATGGAGCCATCCACCGGATTATCAGGAGACAGCTCTATGAAAAGGAGGGCCCTCATTTGCATAAGCGGCTACAAAAAAAAAGCCCTTTAGAAATAAAGAGGGAGCAGAAGAGAGAGAGAGAGAATGAAAGACAGGGAGGATGAACACTTAGAGAAACAGAGGGAAAGCATGGGGACAGACTAGCATTGTCAAAGAGAGATAGGAGAGAAAGAGAGAGAGAGAGAGAGAGAGAGAGAGAGAGAGAGAGAGAGAGAGAGAGAGGGGGAGAGAGAAAAGAGAAAAGTAACCAGATACCGAGGGAGGGTAAGGATTGAGAAACGAGGGGGTCTAGGAAGCAGAAGACGAGCCTGGGTTTAGACCCACTATTGTGGGCAGCAGTGATCTCTAGAGCCCCTGGAGCTAGATGGTCAGGGGGGTTATGGGGAAAGGAGGAAATAGTGGGAACGCAGTGTCACCCTCAGAGTAGAGGCAGGACAAAGGGATGGAGGAACTGAAGGAAAAAAAGGAATGGGAGGAAGAGAGGGTGCTAGAGGCGATATGGAATGGAGAGGAAGCACGAGCAATTGGAAGAGAAGAGAAAGAGAGAGAGAGAGAGAGAGAGAGAGAGAGAGAGAGAGAGAGAGAGAGAGAGAGAGAGAGAGAGAGAGAGAGAGAGAGCCTGGAGGAGGGAGTGCAAAGAAGAGTTTGACAGAAGAGGGAGGGAGTGAGGGAGAGAAGGAGGGATGGAGGGATGATGAGGACTGCAGGCTCTTGAGCGAGGGAAGGAGGGGCGTGAGGGGAAGAGGGAGATCCCTGTTGGCTAAGCTGCTGGTGTCTTGGCACATGGCGACAACAACACAGCTACTACCAAAGCCTGTGACTGAGTGTGTGTGTGTGTGAGAGAGAGAGAGTGTGTGTGTGTGTGTGTGTGTGTGTGTGTGTGTGTGTGTGTGAGAGAGAGAGACTGTGTGTGTGTGTGTGTGTGTGTGTGTGTGTGTGAGAGAGAGAGGCTGAGTGTGTGTGTGTGAGAGAGAGAGACTGTGTGTGTGTGTGTGTGTGTGTGTGTGTGTGGTAGTCTGCTGCATCTGCACAGTGGGCTCTGCCCCCCCCTTTCTCTCTCTCTCTCAATTTCCTTCCCTTTTCTATCTATCTGTGTTTCTTAGGAAGTGTTATTAGTCATTATCTCTGGATATTTACTTGGTTTCGTTTCTCCACAGGTGGTTTACGGTTTACGTTCTTTTGATACGGAACTTCCTAGCGGCTGCTTCCTTCTTACCTCCACTATTTCCAGCCGCTCTCTCTCTCTCTCTCTCTCTCTCTCTCTCTCTCTCTCTCTCTCTCTCTCTCTCTCTCTCTCTCTCTCTCTCTCTCTCTCTCTCTCTCTCTCTCTCTCTCTCTCTCTCTCGCGCTCTCTCTCGCTCTCTCCCTCTCTCTCTCTCTCCCCCCCCCTGCTCTCTTGTCTGGAGGTGATCTCCCACTTGCCCTAACACACACACCTCTATCACTACAGTAGACTCACAGGCCCAGCTATCCCAGCATTTCACAACACATTTAGTTTGAGGTGGACACAGTGCAGGGGCCATTGCTAAGGCAGGCCTATGCTAAACCAAACAACACTCTATACATTGCAGAAAGACATTTTTGCAAATTGCTTTGAAATGAATTCCCCCCCAAAACCCGAATCGATACCTAGCAATATGAAATGATCCCTTCCTCAATGCTCGTTAAGGCCTGCAGGCGGTGTAGTTAATTAAACCGGTCGTTACGTCGGCATGAGCGAGCCGGGCGTAGGGGTGTCGAACAAGGCGGGCTTTAATGACCATGGATCCTCTATCGGCAGACGTCAAATGACTTTCCAATAATGAACACCATCTCCTCACCGCTGCTAGGGGGGGATTCTGGGGGGGGGGGGGGGATGGGGGAGGAGAGTGAGAGTGTGTGAGTGTCTAAGAGAGAGAGAGAGAGAGTGAGTGTGTGTGTGCATGTGTGTGTGTGTGTGTGTCTAAGAGAGAAAGAGAGTGTGTAGTTATTTTTATGGTCAGCAGTGTTCAATGGCCTATACAGTCTACCCTCTGTTGCTAGTGGTGTTTTGAGTGGGGGGTGGAAAGAGCAGGAGAGAGTATGTGTGTGAGAGACAGAGAGAGAGAGAGAGAGAGAGAGAGAGAGAGAGCGAGAGAGAGTGTTTGTTTGTGTGTGTGTGTGTGTGTGTGTGTGTGTGAGTGAGAGAGAGAGAGAGAGAGATAGTGTGCGGTTGTGGTCAGCAGTGTTCAATGGTCTATGTATGTCCGCAGGGCAGACTTGTGAGGGGAGATAAGAGGAGCATGAGTGTGTGTACATTGAAGGAAACACTTGACACTGGAGTGGGTCGTTTTTGGCACTCAGGGTCTGTGCGACGTAAGTGTGTGCGTGTGTGTGTGTGTGGGTGGGTGAGTGTGTGTTGGAATTCAGAGACTTTGGTGAGCTGCCAGGGAGTTGTTTACAACTTATCAAAACAA
>CM030187.1:13104398-13108970 GCA_017639675.1 Aplochiton taeniatus
TTTGACCTCCCCTGTACTTACAGAAACACACACACACTCTGACCCCGCCCCCCCCCCCCCCCCTCCCACACACACACACACCCCCACACACACATACACACACCCACACACACACACATGCAGGCGATTACTCTCATCAACGTCAACTCGTCCAAACCACGACGTTGCCGTGGTTAATGCTACGGAAGGTCACAGGAATTAGCGACTGTGCCAGGAGGCGCGGAGGGGTGAAACATGAGGCTGACCCAACCATGGATTTAAGCAGGCCGCCCACACCATGGGACAGCATTGGCTAGGCAGGGCGCACAGTGCCATGCCAGCTGTAGAGGACGGCCCTTGTGGCCTCCCCCAGATCTGTCAGGACGAACGCTAAGATGATTCGCCCCCCCCCCCCTGGTCGAGGAAAGCCGGACCTCGATGAGCTGTTCCCAGGGCAATGCTGTCGCTAGCGGAAACCATCGCTGACACTGTAAAGTATTATGCAACACGGTGAAATAGGATGGAGAAAAAAAAACAGTCCGGAGTGTTCAGGCCCATTAAAACAATTAACCGACCTGCCTGAGTGCAATCACGCACCACTTTGACAAAGAACCCCCCCCCCCGAGGTTAAAAAACGAACAGTAAGCAAAACAAAAATAACATTTTATTAAAATCTCAAAAAAACACTGGCCGTGTTTCCCGCCAAAGGTAGAAGTGCAGGCTGTGCGGCACAGGCGGTAAGCACAGGCGGTAAGCACAGGCGGTAAGCAGGGGGCCGAGCACAGCCGGCTTTGGAAGGCGAGTGGAGCGGACTGGTGTCAGCTGTTCCATGTAAAAAGCTTATTGTACAGAGAATACTGCTGAGCTGAGACACACGTACGTACGTACACACACACACACACACACACACACACACACACACACACACACACACACACACACACACACACACAGTGTAGCAAGGACAGACACTGAAGCATGATGCACTGAAAGTTTTATGAGGAAGGGCGGAGTGGGTGGATTCAAAGCAATGCATATACGTCCCGAGTGGGAGGAAAAGAGAGGGAGATAGAAAAAGAAATAAAGAAAGAACCACAGACGAGGCACACACACACAGAGAGAGAGAGAGAGAGAGAGAGAGACAGAGAGAGAGAGAGAGAGAGAGAGAGAGAGAGAGAGAGAGAGAGAGAGAGAGAGAGAGAGAGAGAGAGAGAGGTGGAAGAGAGAGAGAGAGAGAGAGAGAGGTGGAAGAGAGAGAGAAGGTATAAGTCATGTGTAATCTGTTATTGTGTGCGCCTATGCAGGCGTCGGATGGCCCTGTGTGTGTTTGCGGTACATGCACAAAACTGTGTCAGGGAAAGAGACTGTGTTGAACCCAAGTGTGTGTGTGCGTGCAACTGGAGTGTGTGTGTGTGTGTAAGTCATGTCCCCAATTACACATCCATGTCATTTAAACCTCCAGGGGACTGCCTCTGAGCACACCACACTGCTGCATATTTCTGACTTGTATGTCCTAAGCCGTAAAGCCCTCTGGGTAATGTAGTTATTCTGTTGGGCGGGTCCTGATCAGTAAAAGCAGCTAAAAGTTGTTCAAGGAGTTGTTCAAGTTGCCTCGATTTTTAGGGGGGAGGAAAAAATTACCTGAGCTGGTAAAAGAGTATGCCGTTTGTATGGTTAATAGACTAAATCTTTCTAATTGTTCTTATTTTGTTAGCCAGGCAAAAAGTCAAAAATAAGAAGGATAATAATAGAGGATTTAGTATTACTGACAGTTGCAGTGAGAGACTAAAATGTATTTGCCTGGCACATTGACTCTACGGCATATGCTATTGCATGTACGTACAGTATGTAAGGAACAGTGTGGAATACCATTCAGGAGGAGAGTCGGGTTATAAACATCCAAAAGAGCAAACAGCTAGGCTACGCTCTGCTCAGCTAAAAGAGCAAACAGCTAGGCTACGCTCTGCTCAGCTAGGGGAGAGGCAATAATGGGAGAGGTTTTCTCCTCTTTAGCCGTCACACACATACAGGGGCTCAAAGATGTTAAGCCCACACCAAGGGCGCTGAGAATCGTCCTCCATTTTGTCCGGGACTCCCCGCAGGGAGGATACACTTGTCAGCAAAGAGACCTGGGTGACATTTCTGCCTCCCATCAAAAAGGTCACTACGTAATTATCTCAAATGCCAGTAAGCATTGTACCTGCCCAGGATTGAAGTGTGTGTGTGTGTGTGTGTGTGTGTGTGTGTGTGTGTGTGTGTGTGTGTATTCACATGCCCACTGTTGCATGGGGGAAAGACACACACATTTGCACACGCCCAGAGTGACAAAAGCCCATCTAACAGCTCGCATCAGCAGCACCGATGTCAGGAAGCACATGACTACACATTCAGCGACTTCCCCCACATGTCAACAGCAGTCTTTTATTGGCTGACACGGCTGGACAAGGTATTCAACGCGGTCTCAAGTATTAAAATAGTTCAATAAAACATTTCCCTGCCAGGACCATGACATGACATAACAGATGGCAACCAAGAAAGAACGTGTTTTGGGAAGTGTTGCTCCTGTACAAAACAGAACAACTACATTACCCAGAGGGCTATAGCTTGAGAGCAGCAGATTGTAGAAACATAATATATATAGGTGTAAACCCAATGGGTTATTTGCAGTTCTAGGAGATGTGTAATTAGTTCCTTGATTTCACTTCTCCCCTGCTTCATGGTTTTTTTTCTTCACATTTTGTCAAATTAGATACAGCACCACTTCAATGAGAGGAAAACGTAATTCCCCCGAAAACAGCCAACACCACGTAAATACGACCTGGGTGAAACGCCAGGTGACACGGAAATATGGTAAGACCTCAAAATAGTGAACTGATCCTTTAATCAGTCAACACCGGCGGGAGAGCTCGTAGCGTTATCACCGCCCGCAGTTAAAATAACTCTCAAATCTCCCAACGTTTGCCATGGGAGTTCCGCAGACCTGTTAGTATCGCGGCGTTAAAATGTGTCTGCTGATAAAGCAGACGGTGTTTTCCCCCCCCGGCTATCTGGCAGGGCGCAGCGAGTGGCGTTTGCTTACGAGGCCCACATCGCCGCCGCTCAGACAGGGTCAATATTTGTGGGGGGCTATGGGAACGGAATACTTCCACACCCACATAAACACGCTGGGCCACATCTACAGGCAAACACTCACACTGACACAGACACAGACACAGACACAGACACAGACACAGACACAGACACAGACACAGACACAGACACAGACACAGACACAGACACACAGCCAGAACAGCAGCACCAATAGTCCCCCCACACACTGAGAGACAAAGGACTGTAGATCAAGGCTGTGAGCGGACAAGCGCTGGCTGTAGCCGACAGTTAGTGTTCCCCTCCTTCTGTCCACGCTCCCCCCCCTTCCCAGCATTTCTCTGGCTCTGAGAAAACATGGAGGGGCTGGTCTCCCTGTTGACACAGCTGGCTCCATGGAAAGGATTGCTTAATATGAAATATGAAGACAGCGCAGAGGTGAGAGGGGGATGGGTGGAGAGAGAAAAAAGGAGGAGAGCAAGCCAGGAGAAAGAGAAAGGGATTGAGAGAGAGAGAGAAGGGAGGAGGGATGGAAAAATGACATATTAAAATAAGAGAGAGAGAGAGAGAGAGAGAGACGGACGTCAAAAGAAAATGAAGAGAGAAACATAGTAGACAGAGAGAGAAAGAACGAGAGAAAGAGACAGAGAATATAGAGAGAAAAAGGGAAAGCGACGGAGAGAGAGAGAGAGAGAGAGAGAGAGAGAGAGAGAGAGAGAGAGAGAGAGAGAGAGAGAGAGAGAGAGAGAGAGACATGAAGAGGCCCCAGCCCAGGGAGAGCATGTCAGGGTGGCTGTGTTCATGTGGGAGTCGTGTGCCTGTGGTCTGGGCCTCTTGTTGTTCTTTCCCCACAGACACGGTGGGGGAAAACACAGTGCTCTTCGTCTGCAGGCTCTCCTCAGCCCAGTCCTTTCCTCCCCTCATTCTAGCACTGTGGCCCTGTCCTAATAGCCTGCAGACGCCTCCTCTCCTCTCCTCAGCTTAGCCCTGTGGCCTTGTCCTAATAGTCTGCAGACGCCTCCTTTCCTCTCCTCAGCCCAGCCCTGTGGCCCCGTCCTAATAGTCTGAGGATGTCTCCTTTCCCCCCCTCATCCTAGCACCCTGCCGGCCAGCCTCAACCTTCTCTCCTAATGAAGTCCATATTTCTCAGCTCAACCCCAGGGCCCGCTTGCTAGACTCAACAGTCCCACGCCCACCGACACACACACACACACACACACACACACACACACACTTAAAGGACCCGTCCTCTCACAAAACTGATCTACAGTATGCTCTCTCTCTCTCTCACACACTCACTCAAAGACCCGTCCTTTCACAAAACTGACCTACAGTATGCTCTCTCTCTCTCTCTCTCTCTCTCTCTCTCTCTCTCTCTCTCTCTCTCTCTCTCTCTCTCTCTCTCTCTCTCTCTCTCTCTCTCTCTCTCTCTCTCTCTCTCTCTCTCTCTCTCTCTCTCTCTCTCTCTCTCTCTCTCCTCTCTCTCTCTCTCTCCTCTCTCTCCTC
>CM030187.1:13109170-13111670 GCA_017639675.1 Aplochiton taeniatus
CCCCCCCCCTTGTTTTCTATCCCTTTCTTTTCTCTCCTCCCTCCAGTCTAACGGTTGGTGTTTCCTGTGCCTGGGTCTCATCCCGTCCTCTTCTCCTCCGCCCGCTCCTTCCACCATCCCTCCATCCATGACGTCATCCCACTCTTCCCCCCCCCCCCCCCCGTCCCGTCCCATCTCTCCGTCCTTCTTCCAATTTCTTCGTTTCGTCTCTCCCCTCTTCGTCCATCAAGGACCTACTTACTAGACCCCCCCCCCACCCGCCCCGACTTAATGCTCCTACTGCCAATTTACGTGTGTGAGCTGCAGAAATGGAGCATTAGGGCCCAGAGTACAGCAGCATTATGGATCGTCCGAGAAATTGTCCTGTAAAAGCTTTTCATTACATGGACATGGCACGAGCGGCCCCAACCAAACCAATTACGAAGACTGCGGGTCCACCAAATACGTCTGTTGAGGAGGGGGGGTGAGGAGGGGGAGTGAGGGCGGCACAAGGTTGTTGTGTTGTTGTTCCGGTTTTTTTCCTCCGCCAAAGAGATGTGAAGAGCCGTGTTTTCCACTCACAAAAGACTGGAAGGGGAGACTCAACGGGAGGCATGAGTGCAGCAACTCCTGCCAGGGAGGTGGAAAGAGTCTCGTGGTGGTGTGTGTCTGTGTTAGTGTGTGTCAGTGTGTGTGTGCGCGTGTGAGTGTGTGTGTGTGGATGTGTGTGTGTGTGTGTGTGGATGTGTGTGGATGTGTGTGTGTGTGTGTGTCTGTGTTAGTGTGTGTCAGTGTGGGTGTGTGTGTGTGTGTGTGTGTGTGTGTGTGTGTGTGTGTGTGTGTGGGTGTGGATGTGTGTGTGTGTGCGGATGTGTGTGTGTGGATGTGTGTGTGCGTGTGTGTGTGTATATGTGTGTGTGTGTGTGTGTGTGTGTGTGTTACTACACAGCCTGTCGTGATAACACACACGCTGCTAAACAGAGGGATGTCTTCATAGATGCACAATCTACAAGCATGCGCTCACCCACACAGACTAACCCACACACATGCTTGCGATCACACACACTCACACACACATCGTATTTATTCATACGAAGCCCAGCTGAAATGCCAAGGGACCCACTAGGAAATCTGGAATCAACCCCTACAGAAGAAGTGCAGCTGGACGGAGGAGGGATGGAGAGAAATAGAGAGAGAGAGAGAGAGAGAGAGAGAGAGAGAGAGAGAGAGAGAGAGAGAGAGAGAGAGAGAGGCAGAAAGAGAAACAGAAGGAGAGAGAATGTAAGAGAGAGAGAGAGAGAGAGAGAGAGAGAGAGAGAGAGAGAGAGAGAGAGAGAGAGAGAGAGAGAGAGAGAGAGAGAAAGAGAGGCAGAAAGAGAAACAGAGAGAACGACAGAGCAAGGAGGTGTACAGGGTATAATATCTCTCCCTATCGGCTCCCTCCCATCCCCCTTTTCCCTTTCCCCTCCCCCCCTAACCCCCATGGAGGGATGTGGATGCTACGCAGGACAATTACCGGCTGACACTTCATCATGGGCCCGGGCGACAGCCACTGACGGCCCCCGTCTAAACAAATGATGGTGGGGTCGAGGTTGCCGGGGCCCGTCTCTGACTGGCTGGCCGACTGGCTGTCCCAAAGCTGCTTAAGCCATCTCGAACAGCCCCGACACACACACACACACACACACACACACACACACACACACACACACACGCACACCCACCCACACCTCCTCCATCGCACCATGACCAGTGCTAGAACCACTCCAGAGTCTTAGACCGCCACATTAAAGACACACTTCTCAACCAGACTAAGATACCTAACCCCCATCTCTCCCTTCCACCCTCCCTCCCTCCCTCTCACCCCCCGCCCTTAAGAAAAAACACATTAATCAGTGGGGGAAGAGGGAAAGATGGGTCATAGCAGCCCCCCCCGGACACCTCCCTCAGGAGCTTTATCATAGAGACACACACACACACACACACACACACACACCATGCCTTCAGAACTAATCAGATAATGGGGTTAAACGGCAGTTTAAAAAAAAAAAAAGCCAGATAGGCAAAAAAGGAGAGTGTGCGTTGGTTAATTAACCCAGCGTGCGCTGGTCCACTGGTAACGTCATGGCTTCAGAAGAACACACACTTTCAAACAGAAACAACACACACTCAGACAGCAACATTGTGGTTGTGATCAGCTACGCATAACCACTGTGATAATCCATTCCCTAGCCTTGGGATTTTTTTTTTTTGAAGCGCCACTAAGAATAGATTTGAAAAAGTAGGCCAGAGACAAAGAGAGAGAGAGAGAGAGGGAGAGAGAGAGAAGAAAAAAAAAGCTCCTAAAACTAAACGATCTTGTGAAGGGTTGAGCTTTTATTTTGAAAGTGGAAACATCGTGAAGGGTTGTGCTTTTAGTTTGAAAGTGGAAACATCGTGAAGGATATTGGAATATTTGAAAAAAAAGCTAAACACGATGACGGACAAGAACGGAAAAGTACAAATCACACAGGCCGCTACT
>CM030187.1:13116670-13119170 GCA_017639675.1 Aplochiton taeniatus
ATTCTGTTTAACACTTTCAATATCTCAATCCCTTTGTCTGAATGACAGCGAATTGCTCAGTTTATCAGACATCCACCCAGTGAAGGACACACAGCAAAGTTTCATCCTATGAGATGGAAGTCACAGCACAACTGTTGTGAAGAGAATGGACACTAACTGTACGTTTCTCTCCACCAAGTAGGGCTATCTGTCTTGGCGGCAACGCATTAAAAAAGGTCCACCGTTGTGCACTGGTAAAATAACTTCAATAAGATCATCTGTGAAGTTGTAACTTTCAGCAACACCAGATACAGACGTATATTAATTGCTTCATATTAATTGCTGTTCTATGAAAAGATGGAGCAATATTCTTTCACAGCAATCTTACACACTAACATGCATAAAGTTAGGCTAATTTATTTATGCCCGAGGGCGCATTTATGCATTTGAAGGGAATACATTTTTACTCCAATAAAAACAAATATTGCTCCAAACAATTGAAGAGAAGGGCAGTGAAAGTCAAAGTTGGAGTTCTATAATCCACTTGGACAATCCTTTAGATAGACGTGACACTGCAACAGTTCATGCTGGCACACACATGCCTCTCTCTCTCTCTCTCATTTTTCCACCAGCGGAAGAGCCCCTACATAAATGTATCTAAAACATCAGAACACACAGCCATTAATTTCTCCTCTCTCCTCTGGGGGGATGGTTGGTGTGTGTGTGTGTGTGTGTGTGTGTGTGTGTGTGTCTCTTGCCATGGCCTGTCCGAAGCACATGTGTTTTTATTTACCTTGCTCAGAGCAGCTCTATCAGCCGGGGCCCACAGACTGGAGCCTTTGTCTGGGGCTCCATTAATCAACCGTCTTTTAACCAAAACAGAAAACCAGATGAGAGACAAAAGAGATGAGACCAGGGGGGTGGCCCGGCCGCTCGCTGTGAGGGGGGGAAGAGGGAACGAGAGACGGATAGAGAGAGAGAAAGAGGGGGGTAATGGTTGACCCAGATCCAGACCTTCGATAAATCAAGCGGCAACAAAAACAAGCAAAGTTTTCACGTGGCTCGATTGATGAATCCGTTTTTTTCAGTGGGGGGTGTGGGGCGGGGAGGTGTGTGTGTGTGTGTATGGGGGGCGGGGGGGGGGTCTTCCACACGTCAATCTTCCCTGTTTTCATCTGCGGCAACTCGCCAACCGCGAGAAGACGAGGAGGAACGGAAAACAATCGCACGGCTTCTCTAACGGTGAAATGATGTCTCCACGCGATGGAAGGCCAGGAATTGGTTCATTTGCTCTTCTGTCAATATTGTTTCACGAATTCCTTTGTCATGTCTGTTCTGAAGTGACCGGTTCACAAAGCTCTCAAGGTGTTCTGCAATGGTGTTGTAGACAATTGCGAACACTTAAAAAAAAATGTCATCTCTTAAAATTGAACTTTCATTCACATGCTTTTCTATCCCTCATCATGACTGTTCTATTGTAACCAATAGTTGACTGTTGACAATCATTTCTGAATTGTCTAAGTTAAGTCAAAATCATTCAGTGTCCACAGCAATGCAGGATATATTCTTGGGAATACAGCTTCACTTAAAAATGTAAAGGAATTTCTCCCTGTGAGATAAAATCACCATCACAAAAGATGTGCAAAGTATGCCACACATACATACATTGTGTGTGTGTGTGTGTCTGTGTGTGAGAGAGAGAGAGAGAGAGAGAGAGAGAGAGAGAGAGAGAGAGAAAGTGATTTGATTTATCACAGACTGTAAATATGCATTCAAATGATACTCACACACCTACACTTAGACACACACACACACACACACACACACACACACACACACACACCCTCACATAGACGCAAGCACAGGTAGCCTTGAAGCTGTCTACTAGCACGAGATGTCAAAAAGCCTCCAGGGAGTGTTAGCGAGATGCCGATCGATGGTCATTGAGTGTGGACAAGGAGGGCCGGGGATCGATAGGCAGCCATTACGGAGATGTGCGCACTGGGGCCTGGAGTACAGCTGGGGCACCTCTTCTTTCTTTCTTTCTCTCACTCTCTCTCTCTCTCTCTCTCTCTCTCTCTCTCCCTCCCTCCCTCCCTCCCTCCCTCCATCCCTCCTTCTCTCTCTACTTCTCCCTCCCTCCCTCCCTCCCTTACTATCCCCCTCCTTCTTCTCTCCCTCCTTCCATCCCTCCTTCTCTCTCTACTTCTCCCTCCCACCCTCTCCCTCCCTTTCTATCCCGTTCTCCTCCTCCTCCTTCTCTCCCTCCCTCTGCTGTCACTATGTTGTCTGCTCTGAGTTTTACTCCACCGGAGCAGGGAGACTACACCCTATACAACATTAGGTGTGTTAGGTCTTAGCCTGTTTTAATAACCATGAGCATGCAAATAACATAAACATCAGAGGACAGTGTTATCATATAAATATAATAGGTTCTTATTTCAGCTTAATGATCATGTTTATGATCTGCACACCAGAATCATTTTCATTTACAGCACTCACGCACTCACATACACACACA
>CM030187.1:13121670-13149170 GCA_017639675.1 Aplochiton taeniatus
AAAGCGGCCATTTTGGGGCCTCTTAAGAACAGTTTCCTCTCTGCGGGCCGAGTTTGAACGGCAAGGGGGGGGGGGGGGGGTCCCACACACAGCCACACAAAAACACACAGACACCCGAGGGCGGAAACACACACACCGGTCCGTCAGGATGGTGGACATGGAGAATGGGGCTCGGACGAGAGACTACAGCCGAGGGTCAAAGGTCGCACAGCACAGGCCTGTGGAAGGCCTCCTTCTCTCTAAGTCAACAGGTTCGCTTCACCTGCGCTCCGTGGTGGAGACGGCCCTACCCAGTCTCCACACACACACACCCACACCCACACCCACACCCACACACACACCCACACACACACACACACACCCCAACCCCTTTTTGTTGCTCTAGACTATTCCCGGAAACCTAGGTTAGCGGTTGAATGCGTAAGGAGATATGAGACCGTCAGCTATTCACACCAACACACTCCAACACAGTGAGGCACGTCTCCCGTGCAGCGAGCAGGCGGATGTTGATCCAGGCTCGGCCATGTTGGCCTCCATATCTGGACCTAGGTTTCAATGTTTTGTTACCACGGCGTTCCCGTTTCCACCGTCGACGAGACGACGACACAAACGTCTGGGGAAGGCGAGGGGAGCTTCCACACCATCAGGGCCAGGGGCGTGTGTGTGTGTGTGTGTGGGGGGGGGGGGGGCAGTCCGTGTGTGCGACAGTGAAAGAGCGAGGTGTTTATTTGAGTGACAGTGTGAGAGTGAGATCTGTGTGTGTGTCCAGTCGATGTGTTATTCAGTTAGAGAATGAAACGTGTGTGTGCGTGTGTGTCTCTGTGTGTGTGTGTGCGTCTGTGTGCGTGCGTGTGTGTGTGTGTGTGTGAGTTTCCGTGAGAGAGTGAAGTGTGTGTATGGGTGTTTGTGTGTGTGTGTGTGTTTCAGTGAGAGAGCGAGATGTGTCTGTACTGAGGAAGGAAGGTCAGAGAGGGACAGGGGAACAGGGGCAGACCGCAAATGGCAAGACAGAGGAAGAGAGCGCATGAAAGAGAGAGAGAGAGAGAGAGACAGAGAGAGAGAGAGAGAGAGAGACTGCCCATGCCTTCTTCCAATTCCATTTTCTGTGCCTCCATATTTTTCTCTCTCTCTCTCTCTCTACGATCCTTCTCTTCTCTAGGCCCCGCCCAACGGCAAGGCACGTCTTTGATTGGTGCTTATTTGTCTGGCTGACAGGATGTAAGAGGCTGGAATAGGCTTTCCATCGATTTGATTGGCGCACCCTGTTTCTGCCGGCACCAATCAAATCAAGCCAGATTCCCCACTTCCGCTATTGGCGTGCAAGTCCCCTTAGCCGAGTGAAACAACAATCGGCAAGCTCCGAGCTAGCGTCACGCTGAAGATGGCAAGTTCTGAAGAAGTTTTGGATCGTGCAATAAGGCAGGTCTGCTTGGTTCTTTCTGTAAATGTTTGTTAAGTTTTACAGAGAATATGTTTAGGACATTTACAGGCCAACAGGGACGTTCTTGCACGTTTGCCCAACGGTTTCGAAAAACGTTTTTATAAATCCAGCTCCCCACAAACATTTTTACAAGGGCACCGTCACTGCATCCTGGGTTTAGCTCCGCCCCTGGCGATTGTGATTGGTTCCCTCATTGAAGCCCCTGTGTTCCAGAATGTTCACGGGAAGGTGCCAGACTTTTTTCCAGCGGAGATCTGGAAAAGGCATAGTGAGACTAGGTACTTAATAAACGTCACTCACTCTTTGGTGAAACCCTCCCCATTTCAAGACACACCCTCTTCCTGGTTTTGTGTGACTCTGTTCCGAAATGGGAGAGCGCCTAAGCAGTAAGCCTCTCTGTCTATGGAGCTCCGCCCCTTTCAACACTTCATTGGTCACTTTTGAACAGTCACACGTTGCCAGTCTCCATCATACGGACTTTGACGGTCAACCTTCCACAGGCTTTCAGCTTTCAGTGTGGAAAGCGTGAACCGAGGTTACAAACACCCTAACAAGGTCAACTCTATTCAAAGAAAACACAACCGTCCTCTTCCTTCAACAAAACAAGCACAATCCTTTTAGGACATGCCGTATAACATGTCCATAAATCATGCTGCAACAACTGGTATTTGACAGCTGAAGGCTGAAGCCATTCAACGCACGTGCACTACTATGTGATGAAGAAGTGAGAATATGCAGTTATGAACGTTGGAAGGTGCTCAGAACAGAAACAAAAGATCAGCGCCCACAAAGACCTCTCGGCTTTCAATATCCGCTTTGAATGAAAACGCAGAATCCTTCTATAGGCGTTGAAAAAGTTCACAAAGCAAAGCTAGATCTTTCAAAGGTAATTTCAAAAGGGATAAGAATTGACTAGCTTTTACCACTGTTCACATAAGAAACCACACAGGACAAGGAAAGGTCAAAGTGTCAAGGCGGTTTGAAAACAGAGTGTGCACGTCCATCTTCCTTAAAACAGTGACGTATATAAAAAGGTACTTTCATACAATATCGAGGGCAAAAAAAACTGGACACTGGACAGCCGACCAACCCACCAACTGCACTGCTAACGCACACACACACACACACACACACACTTACGCATACTCACATGCACACACACACACACGCACGCACGCACGCACGCACACACACTCGCAGGCAGGCAGGCAGGCAGGCAGGCAGGCAGGCAGGCAGGCAGACACACACACACACACACACACACACACACACACACACACACACACACACACACACACACACACACACAGTGAGTCATTAGGCGCATGTGTTCCACATGAAGAACTGGGAGCGGCTTGCTCTCAGACTCCGTGGGTCTCATGTGAATGTTGAATGAGGAGACTGGGAGTTTAAAAAGAGTGGCTTTGAACAGATCCCACGACCTAACTCACCAGCAGGCACACAGTAACCCTCCAACTAGACATCTGAACAAGAAGTATAGTTATTAAGAAAAACGTCTCAGCGGAAAAGGAACAGCGTTTCTGAACAACAGGCCCGAACACATTTGTTGAGACACAATTCCGAAAATGCAACAAGTAAGGAGCAAACGTAAATAAAGGGGGAATATATAAAAGCTTTGTTGGAATAATAATCCCACTCCGTTCTTCCCCGGCATGTCCCTACCACGCTAAGAGCGAGGGATGAGGGCTAAACACACAGGACGACTAAAGGAGAACAGAAGAAAAAGAGGAAGCTGTGACCAAGAGGAGCCGTGCCGTGTCTGCTGCTTCAGAGAGCGTGTCTCCCCGACCACCACGCCCTCCACCCGCGTGACTGTGTGTGTGTGTGTGTGTGTGTGTGTGTGTGTGTGTGTGTGGATAAGCACGCGTGTGGTAGTCCGCGTGCATGTTGGTGTGTTTTTGGTGTGTGCGTGTGTGTTTCTGTGTATGCTAGTTGCCGTGCATTTTAGTGTGTGTGTGTGTGTGTGTGTGTGTGAGAGTGTGTGTGTGTGTGTGTGAGAGTGTCTCTGTGTGTGAGAGCACCAGGCTGGCTGCCCCCTGGGCGTGGGCAGGCGCCACCCGTGTCCGCCTTCTTGCCAGCCCCTCTTCCTGTCCTCTGGTGTCCTGGGCTGGAGGGGACGGATCACCTCTAGGACAGGGGCGGCTGGACGGACAAACCGGCCCTCAGACTCTTTGGATGCTGGCCACAGTCGGGACGAGGCAAGCAACCTATGTGCCTGCCCTAGTTTCATCAAACTCTGTCTGTATGTCTGTGTGTGTGTGTGTGTGTGTGTGTGTGTGTCTGTGTGTGTGTGTGTGTGTGTGTGTGTGTACAGTCTACAGTAGTACTGTAGGCCCTGGATTGTGCACTTTCAAACACATTCTGTTTAGTTGGTCTGTACCTGACATCTTGACTATTGGGACCCACACACCATCCTACATGTTCACCTCCAGTGTTAGAGAAGATGTGGTAGCTGTACGTGTGCTGGTCTGACGTGTGTCTGTGTGTGTATTCCAGAAGATTACTCTAACTCTTCCTAATGTGTGTGTGTGTGTGTGTGAGTGTGTGTGTATTCCAGAGGATCTTTTCCCTACAGTAATGTGTGTGTATATGTATTACCCCTACAGCTCTATTTATGTGTGTGTGTGTGTGTGCGTGTGTGTGTGTGTGTGGGTGTATTACCCCTACAGTTCTATATATATGTGTGTGTGTGTTTGTGTACTACCGCTACAGTTCTGTGTGTGTGTGTGTGTGTGTACTGGCCTCATGTTAGGGCTCTCTTCTGGTTGTTGTAACACTGTGGAGCAAAGCTCTCTGAGCAGACTGTTGCAGCGCTGATGCAAGACCCTGGATTAGACTAGATCCCCCTCTGGCATCTCCCCGGCCACCAGACACCCAACGCCGTGCAAAGCGCGCGTGTGTGTGTGTGTGTCTGTGTGTGTGTGTGTCAGAAAACAAATGAGCCTGTGTTTGCGTGATTGAGTCAGTGTGTGTGTATGGTTACACCTATGCATAAGTGAAAGAGAACAAGTGCGTGTGGTCTGTGTGTGTGCGTGTGTGTGTGCGCGCGCCAAACATAGTGTTTACCCAACTCCAGAGACGCGCCTTACAACAATGAAAGGTGACCTTCGCCTCAAAAGACCAGTGTGACAGCAGAGGAGAGTGCGCGCATTCCAACAAACAAAAATCTAAAACAACAACTCTGGAATATAAACGGCAGTTTGCAGGAAGGAGCAATCACCGAGCAGGAAAAACAAACTGGCGCTCGCAAACACAAAGGATTGAGATTACTGGCCAAGGTTTGACGGCGACAAAATTCGGGCTTACCCTAAAAATGTCAATCCCCCACCCACCCTCCCTGCCGGGCCTGCCTTGGCTGGGAGAAATCTTGCTGTCAATCGATTCCTATTTTTCTACGCTGTGAAACTAGAGAGAGTGAGAGAGAGCGAGAGCGAGAGCGAGAGAGAGAGACAGTATAGAGGGAGGGCTAGATCTTCTTAAGTCCTTATCCACACACTGCAGACTCTCAAGCTTTCCAGCTTCGACGAGCAGCAGTGGCAACTGTTTTTCTCTAGAGTATCTCTCTCTCTCTTTCTTCCCCCCACACACACACACACACTCTCCCCCTCCACTGGACTGAGCTCTTTCTTTCTCTCTTTCTCCCCTCTACCTTCTTTTTTTCTCTCTCCCCAGACATCATGTGAAAGCGGTTGGGGGGGGGGGGGGGCTTTTTGTGGTGTGCGATTACCTAAGGCCTGGGGACCCGTGGGCAACGTGCATGGCTGAAACTCAATTACAGCAATGTGAATCAGGTGGCAGGCGGGCGGGTTGCCGGGCGGGGGCTGGGTAGAAATCCGCCTTTTCCGTCAGCCTCTCGTCGCACGTGGACACAAAGACGGTGTTCGAGAGCGGGGCGGATCTTTACCCTACTCCAGTGGGCGGGGTGGGGGGGGGGGGGGGGGGGGCGCTGGTCGTATGCGTTGGAGGGGGGGGGGGGGCTGGTCGTATGTGTTGGAGGGGGTCTCTGGTCGTATGCGTTGGGGGGGGGGGGGGACTTTCACAGACATTGTGTGTGTGTGTGTGTGTGTGTGTGTGTGTGCAGCGTACAGTTTCGTGTGTGTGTGTGTTTCTGTTGGTCCGCTGGTTTGGGTTGCCTCGTGTTGCTAAAACATCCCCGCCCCGTTTACCCAGGCGTCTGTCCAACCACAGAGACTGACATTCAGACAGTCCCTACCTCATTCAGACAGTCCCTACCTCATTCAGACAGTCCCTGCCTCATTCAGACAGTCCCTACTTCATTCAGCCAGTCCCTACCTCATTCAGACAGTCCCTACCTCATTCAGACAGTCCCTACTTCATTCAGCCAGTCCCTACCTCATTCAGACAGTCCCTACCTCATTCAGCCAGTCCCTACCTCATTCAGCCAGTCCCTACCTCATTCAGACAGTCCCTACCTCATTCAGACAGTCCCTACCTCATTCAGACAGTCCCTGCCTCATTCAGACAGTCCCTACCTCATTCAGACAGTCCCTACCTCATTCAGACAGTCCCTGCCTCATTCAGCCAGTCCCTGCCTCATTCAGCCAGTCCCTACCTCATTCAGCCAGTCCCTGCCTCATTCAGCCAGTCCCTACCTCATTCAGACAGTCCCTACCTCATTCAGCCAGTCCCTACCTCATTCAGCCAGTCCCTACCTCATTCAGACAGTCCCAGCCTCATTCAGCCAGTCCCTACCTCATTCAGCCAGTCCCTACCTCATTCAGACAGTCCCTACCTCATTCAGACAGTCCCAGCCTCATTCAGCCAGTCCCTACCTCATTCAGCCAGTCCCTGCCTCATCGCAGGAGATTGGACAACGCACCGGCAGTTCACTAAAAAGGTCCTAGACGTATGAAAACACCACGGCACTGACAGGCTCTTAACAAGGGCTCTGAACAGAGCAAATGGCTCTAAAAGCTCTATAAAGGCTGCCCGCTTTCGGAGTGGAAAATGGGCCAGTGTCGAATAACTTCATTGTAACCTAGTTTCTTTGCTCTCCGCTCTGCGCTCCCTATCGAAAGCCCACACCACAGGCAGGGGGCCGGTTTTGGGACTGGCTGTTAGCTACGACTGTCAAAGACTCCCTTCTCTCTGCTGTCCAATCAGGACGGGCCACTCAGGCCTCGTGTGACCTCTGACTTCACTTCCTGTTTAGCTGCGCGGCGTTCTTCCTGTTTGCAGATCTGCCCAGTGTCTAGTTCCATTACACTGCCAGCTGCTGCGCGTGTGCGTGTGTGTGTGAGTGAGTGTGTGCTGAGAGCACTTCTCTCCTTGTAATGGCTGGCCTTTTCCTGCTCCAATAGGCCCATCAGAGCTGTATTTAGTGAAAGGAAAGAATGGATGAGATTCAGTGTTTGTGTGACTGTCTCTCTCTGTGTGTGTATATGTGTGTGTGTGTGTGCGGGGGGTCCGTTAGCCAACGCTGATGAGAGTGGACAGCAGTGGCCTGGGGTAATCACATTTCCATCCCAGCTGATGGAGACGGCACTGGGGCTCACGCTCTCCTCACGGCGAGGGAGGTCCAACAGAACCGGAGCTTCCCGAACGTGGGACCCGACACCAGCGGCCCTCCCGCACAGCCCCCGACCCGGGGGGAGGTATCCGTGGCGACGGCGCAAAAGATAAAGGGTCGAAAAGGATGGCGCAGCGGGCACCGCAGGCACTGAGGGAGCTCTGGGTCACTCACACAGGGAGCACCCCCCCCCCCCCCCCAACCCCCCCCCCCCCCACCACCAGCAGCTACTCGCCTACCTTCGTCTGCTCGTACAATATTAGCAGCTCACTTTCACAGCCGCTACGTAAGGAGGTGCAGGCGGAGGTGATGGGGAGGAGGAGGAGGAGGAGGAGGAGGAGGTAAGGCCAGGGGGTATGACAAGTCGTCCTCTCTGCAGGGAGTATTCTGCAAATGGCAGCCCTGTGGCCCTCATTGGGCAGACGGAACGTGTTGTTTTAAGTTGCCCTGCTCTATAAATACCAGCTGCGCACACACACACACACACACACACACACACACACACACACACACACACACACACACACACACCTAAACACGCTGGCTCTCTGCAGCATCGTCAGTCAGTGGGTCACGCACACACACACACACACACACAGACAGACACACACACACACACACAAACTGACTCATCTTCTCAGATCAACCCACATCACCCGAGCCGACTTCCAGGGGGACACTGCTCTTCCGCGACCCAAAGATGCACATTCACGCTGAGAGCAGAGCAAGCACCCAGACCCCCTTTGTCCTTCAGACGGTAGATCAAGGCAAACAATGGGAAGGGTCACGCAATGGTAAACCACAGAGAAGGAGAGACAAAGAGAGATAAGACAAAAACATAGCTAAATGTAGTGATCCTTAAAAGAACCTAGAAAACACATCCTGAAACAACGGCAATGGAAGAAAGAGAGATTTACAAAGAAAAAGAGAAAGAAACAGAATGAGGCACAGATAGAGAAGGGATAGAGGAAAGAGAGAGAGAAAAAGAGAGAGGCTGAGAGAGAGAGAGAGAGAGAGAGAGAGAGAGAGAGAGAGAGAGAGAGAGAGAGAAAGAGGCAGATTCAGTCAGAAGCCCTAACCCACTGTGACGACTAGATGTGATGTGGAACAGAATCCCATCAGCTGGGGATGAATTCCCTCTCATTTCCGAACATGTGACAAGGATTAGCTATAAAACTCCTTGGCAAGGAAGACATCTTAGCTACATGACAAGAAGCAAAAGAGAAACATTTGAAAAAGCCACATGTTGAGTGCGTGTGCGTAAATCACTCCACCACGGGAACTTTATTTACAACTCGTCCTTTTTTTGGGGTCGATGCTGTGAAGGCTGAGTTTTTAAAATGTTTATATCTTAACTTGATATCCTTGTGCGCAGTAGAACTCTAATCTATTACATACGTTGGATCAGGACAAGGAAAATGACTAGGAAATAGTTGCTGTTGCATAACACTGGTCGCATCAAAACACTGTCATAACTTCACAATTTACGACACGAGGGTACCAAGGATAGAATGGTCGCGCCACAATAATAGCACCATCTTTGGCATCATTATTCATTTGCCATAAAACGGCGGCCGGCTAATTCAAGCTCCTCGCTGACAAAAGGCGGCCCTCAATGGCCGCGATGAGACAGCCGCCATGGCGGCTTTTCATATGCTAATGGCGGAACTGTTTTGGTTTTTAACTGGCCTGGTTGGAAATGATTTAGGGTGACAGTGGAGCTCCCTGCTTTTATCCCCCTACTTGGCCTCTGAGAAGGGGAGAGAGGGTGGGGGGGTTGGGGTGATATATCAACCCCCGATCATTAATCAATTAGCGTCTGCCGAGCCACCTGTCGGTCAACGCCACGCAAACAGTCCTGCCCTGAGGGGGGGGGGGGGGGGGGGGGGGGGGGGGGGGGGGGGGGGGGGGGTCAATACCCCTATGAATTACATCATCACATCCAAACACTCCTCCACAAAGGGTCAACTGAGGAAAGTGTCTATGAAGGTTTTACGTGCGGGGACCGACCAAAGGAGTTGCGATTCCGTTTTTTCAAAAACATCCGTTTGCCCTCAGCTGCCACAGACTTGAGAAAAAAATGGGAAGAGAAAATGAATGGATGCTGACCTTGAAGGGGAAATGCCAAATCAATTCCCCGACTGGCTATTCAAAAGTGCTGAATGCACACCAAACACGCCGCCCTTGTTTTAAATGGGACGCCCTGTGGAGGATATTGACGCCTGGTTTTGGTATTGATGGTCTGTCAGGGCAGCGACCACATCTGGATACCAAGGAGCAAAGCTGTCAGTTACTCTCCTCAGAACAAGCCTTACAGGAAAAAAAAGTTGTTTTGTTTTGAGTGAGGGGCCAACTTAGCGCTGACTCGCAGTAAGTCTCTTGTGCACACAGGCGCTGCGATTTTTGGGGGGGGAAACTTCATCCGAGTCGCACTAGATCTAATACCTGGTGTAGAACTGAAGAAGATAATAGAGACAGATGGAGAGAGCAAGAGAGAATGGGCAAGAGAGAGAGAAGGGTGGGGGGTATAAACCAGAGAGAGAGAGGGGTGGGGGGGTATAAACCAGAGAGAGAGAGGGGTGGGGGGGTATAAACCAGAGAGAGAGAGGATGATGTATCGTGCGTCGCGTTTGACTATCGTTCACGTCACACACCGCTGGGGGTGGCCCCAGACGATGAAGCAGGGCTCAAGGAAATACCTCCGACGCCTAAACACTTAACAACTGACTGCCAGCCAGAAAAACAAGGGCACATTTTTGGTCTGGATTTTTTCATGTAAATTCCTGCAATTTTATAAGGACCTTCCTGCCCCCTAGACAATCTCCCTTTGACAGCTTTTTCACTTTTATTACAAAACGTCTCTTCCCCGCCTCCCATTATCCAGAACCCCCTTCAAATTTGTCGGGCTTTCTTTTATTCATTTTTTTTGTTATTCGGAACCAATTCGTAAAAGCAGCTGAAGAGATAAGTGGCACTAAAATGAGAGAGTAATCCGCCGCTCCTTAACGTGGGGACATGGAGAAAGTAGATTTGTCAAGCCCTGATATACCAGCATTCTTTCATTACAGAAGTAGCGGCTCTCAGGGCAGCTTAGCTGTGGGAAATGTCTCAATCACTCCTATGTGGAACACTGGAGTGGGGATGGAGGGGAGGGGAGGGGAGGGGAGGGGAGGGGAGGGTGAGCCGGGGCTGGTGGTGGTACGGGCGAGGGCGACGGTGGTGCTTATCTGCGGATCGAAGCTAAACAAACTTGGTAGGACTGGGAGTTTGATTTTCTGCCCCGCCCTTTGGCGTTGCTGTCCCCACCTGGTGCCCGCTCATTTCAACAACACGACACAATGCTAACAACCAATGACCTAACAGTTCACAACGCAACGGTAACAGCTAACCACCTAACAGTTCACAATACAACACAACACTAACAGATACCCAACAAACCGTTCACAATACAACACAACACTAACAGATACCCAACAAACCGTTCACAACACAACACAACGCTAACAGATACCCAACAAACCGTTCACAACACAATACAACGCTAACAGATACCCAACAAACCGTTCACAATACAACACAACGCTAACAGTTATCTACCAAACCGTTCACAACACAACACAACATAACACTAACAGATACCCAACAAACCGTTCACAACACAACATAACGCTAACAGTTATCTACCAAACCGTTCACAACACAACACAGCACAACACAACAGTTACCTACCAAACAGTTCACAGCACAACACTAACAGTTAACTAATCTTGGCCAAGGATTGCTGTGAATCTGGACCACAGTGCTGAGATGTGTGTGTGTAACGGGGGGGATTATCTGACTGGCGCAGGCAAAGTATTAACCGCATTATAGTTAGTTTTTTTTCCTTTCAAAGAAC
Organism: Aplochiton taeniatus; assembly: GCA_017639675.1. Lineage (NCBI taxonomy): Eukaryota > Metazoa > Chordata > Actinopteri > Galaxiiformes > Galaxiidae > Aplochiton > Aplochiton taeniatus. Next base: position 13,132,558 of record CM030187.1, read on the forward strand.
AAATGCTACCGTGCCATTCTTTTGCTCTGCTGGTGGAATTTACAAAGGGGAACCGAAAGAAGACTTGCTTCAACGCTGCTATTTCTCATTGAGACACCGCCCCCACCGCCCAACCTACTACCCACCCCGTACCACTCACCCCCGTACCACCCACTACCACCCCATACCACCCACTACCACCCCCTACCACCCACCCACCCCCTACCACCCACCCACCAACTACCACTCCCTACCACCCACCCCCGTACCACCCACTACCACCCCATACCACCCACTACCACCCCCTACCACCCACCCACCAACTACCACTCCCTACCGCCCACCCCATACCACCCACTACCACCCCCTACCACCCCCTACCACCCACCCACCAACTACCACTCCCTACCACCCACCCCCGTACCACCCACTACCACCCCATACCACCCACTACCACCCCCTACCACCCCATACCACCCACTACCACCCCATACCACCCACTACCACCCCCTACCACCCACCCACCAACTACCACTCCCTACCACCCACCCCCTACCACCCCCTACCACCCACCCACCAACTACCACTCCCTACCACCCACCCGCTACCACCCCCTACCACCCACCCACCAACTACCACTCCCTACCACCCACCCCCTACCACCTCCTACCACACCCACCACCCCCTACCACCACTTACCTACCATCTTCTTTATTTCCTTACCACCTCGGTCAGATTATTCAAAGAAAAATGATGATATTACCCGAGGTCAATGCCATAAGCTGAGTGAGTGATGGAGCGAAGGGATGGGGAGAGAGAGACGGAGAGGGAGATACTGTATCAAATCACATTTCACAACACAACGTTAGAGCAAACAAACAACCAAGACCAAACACAGATTGTTCCTAAGCTAAACTGAGAATCTAACACTGAACTGCAAAAAAAAAGTCCAAATATAGGCTAGCTAGCATCTCGCTGGTAGGCTAGTGGAAGGCTGGTGTTGAAATACAAAACATTGTTTTGTATTATCCTGCTGTGCCTTTTTTGGGGGGGTGACGGACAGCCTCAGACTGAGAGGGCGGGGTTTTTTTTGTGGGGGGGGGGGGGGCTGTAAGATGACCTCTGGGGGTCAAGAGGTGATTTGCTACATCTATCATGCCGACACTAGCTTCTACACGAGAAGCCAGGCGACTCTTTAGAGTTCGGTGGCATTTCTGTGTCAAAGCCCTCCATGTAAAAACTAAGAACGTTCTTGCGAACAACTAAATGCCCATGTGTTTATGCGAGAGACAAATATTGAAACCTTTGGATGAAAAAAAATATATAAACATTGAGCTTCCAGCAATGAAATGTTACGTCACGCACCCCGACAATTTTAATGAGGGCGGCCTGGATCATATCACGAGTTTAAATGCCTGCCAATGCCCATTTAACAGCCTGTATTTCATGCTTCGTCGGGGCAGTTTGAAAATGTAGTTTTCTCTCGCCGGGAAAACAACGGCTGGAGGTTTGTGGTAACGGGCCTCGATGTGGCCTGATGAAAACCATGTGAGCTATCTGAATATAGGCAACCCCACAAGCAACAAATTCATCAGGGGGACGACAATTTTAGCAGTGAGTTATTGCTTACTCGGTGGCCCTACCAACTTCTAACTTTGTTCCAAAAGACTTAATGACGAGAAGAATAACTAAAAACATTTTAAATTAGAGTGTTTGTATCCCGTGGGACTGTGTGACTATGAGCAAACACCATTGGACGCTATTCAATGCCACAGTACACAGTACACAGTAGATGCGTCATTGCTTTTACTAGTTTTACTACTACATACCGAATTTGACGACAACTTTATTCCCATGCGTGTGAAAGTTGCGTTGACTTGAGTCAACCATGTTTTAAAACTCTCTGGTCCAGCTGGACACATCTGAGGAGGACAGTGAGAGAATGAGAGAGGGAGTAATGGAGAGAGCGAGTCACAGAGATGGAGAGAGGGATCGGAGCGGGCACTAAACAAACAGAAGATGGAATACCGTGTCGTACCCTCGTGCAAGACACACGCACACTTAACCACAACAACGAGGGAACACACCGAGGCACGTAAACATCCGCCCTCGACGAAGACAAGACGGCGTTAATCCGACAACAAAACAGGCAGAGCCTTCGTTCTGCTTCGCCCTTTCATAACTGCCGTAAAGGGGCCCAAATTCCATGCCGGATGCAACAATTACGAAACGGACGAACGCAACCCATTCCACTTTAGACCATTTTTTCCCCTTTAATGCAGCATCTCCAGCGCTGTTCCACGCACACACAAAGAATCTGAACATGCTTCAATTAGGGGCCTCGCTATTCCATCAACTTCCCTCCACGTTGATTCACCGGCTCGGTTTTCTCAGAAACATCTCTAAATAGATTACGAGGAAAACAGGGACACCAGGTTTATTAGCTCCACCACATCGCTCATTCCGCCCACCTGGGGTCTCATCAAGACAATACTGTACACTGAACAGTATGAGGTTTAAGCCAGAATAATTCTCTCTTTTGAGGACTGTAAAGCTGTAGTTCCAATAATCTCTTCATTTATTTTACCGCCCTCACTCAGCTCAATTTCAACTTATTTTTGTTCCCTCTTGCTCATTCTGTCCTTCACTCCAATTCATTATTCTATTTGTTTACCTCTCTGCCTCTCTCTGTTCTCTCTCTCTCTTAACTGGCCTTTGAATATTATTATAAAAACCTGTAAACAGTGCTATACATTATTTCCGACTGAGAAGAAAAGAAAAAAAGAGAACGATGTCGATTTCTAAGAACGGATAATAATGTTGTGGAAAAGGTGTCACTATGGATTTTCCAAAGTTTCAACGTTGGTTTGAGAGGTTTGCTTTGCCACTGCCACACAGAGGTTAAACTATCCAAACAACGCAGGATTCACTTTGAAAAGAGGCAGATGGTTTGACTTACAATTGCCTAATTGTCCGTTATTACACACAGTACTTACTGAAATGTTGTGTATAATATAACCCCAAGCAATTTCAGACGTACTAGGCCTATCTGTGACTACAATCGTTAAGTAAAGACGAATTTCCTCTGAATCACTCCTGCTTGTGCAAGGCAAGAATCAGTCTGTTGATATAGCGTTTGCCGTAAACTGTTTGATAAGCAACTGAAAATGTGTCACTCTCAGTCAAGTTAAAAAGCCTCTCGAGATAGTTTTCTGGGGTACTTTTTCCCATCAATGTCCGTTGGTCTGTCCCTCCCCCTCAAGTGTGTGTATCCCTGCTTGTATGAACATCACACGTTGCTGCATACACTTTATTTAACAGCGTCGCATTAAAATGGTCGCCGGTTTGAACGCCAAAAAGACACAATTGCAGCCGGCATGTTGTTCATTTGCAGGCCGGCGCCTGTACTAAATGGACGCTGGTTAGGGTTAGGGTTAGGGTGGTTAAGGCCAAAAACTATGTCAATGGACAATCTAAAACGGCCCTCCTGGACACCTTTGAGGTATTTCATTTCAGGAGAGTCAGGACTTTGGAAAGGCTGCGTGTGTTTCACTTGCCATCGACACTGAGAATCCTCTTAAAGGAATGGGAACAGGCATATAAAAAGGGCAGTGGGCCAAGGAACTGACCCGGTGGAAAAAACACTGGAGGGTCACTCTGAAGCGCTGGTTTCTGAGTAAACAGCCCAGGAACACAGAGACAGAGAGAGAGAGAGAGAGAGAGAGAGAGAGAGAGAGAGAGAGAGAGAGAGAGAGAATTAATCTCCTGGGATGCTGCTTTCTTGTGTGTATGTCTGTATGCAACTGTGTGTGTGTGTGCGTGTGTGTGTGTGTGTGTGTGTACACAAATGTTCATATGGTTTCATGGATAATGTTTATTTTTTTCTAGTGTTTTAAAGCATGTGTGTGCTTTTTTTTTTTACGTGTGTGTGTGTGTGTGTTTGTGTGTGCGTGCGTGAGTGCTGTAAATCAAAATGATTCTGGTGTGCAGATCATAAACATGATCATTAAGCTGAAATAAGAACCTATTATATTTATATGATAACACTGACCTCTGATGTTTATGTTATTTGCATGCTCATGGTTATTAAAACAGGCTAAGACCTAACACACCTAATGTTGTATAGGGTGTAGTCTCCCTGCTCCGGTGGAGTAAAACTCAGAGCAGACAACATAGTGACAGCAGAGGGAGGGAGAGAAGGAGGAGGAGGAGAACGGGATAGAAAGGGAGGGAGAGGGAGGGAGAAGTAGAGAGAGAAGGAGGGATGGAAGGAGGGAGAGAAGAAGGAGGGGGATAGTAAGGGAGGGAGGGAGAGAGAGAGAGAGAGAGAGAGAGAGAGAGGAGCGTGCCACCTCTCCTGGAACCTGGACAACAGATTTCACACGTGCGGGGCTTGGAAAAGAACCCGCTCGGGGCTCCCACCTTCATTTAGATGAAAATGAGGGCTCCTCGAAGGAAATAATGCCTTTTTTTCTCTCTCTTTTTCTTTTTTACTCCCTCGCCCTCTCGCCCTTCCACAGGCTGCGGTAATGTTCCCACTCAATGGGTTGTGGGTCTATTCCATTGCAGGCAGCCCAGAGCAGAACCATAAATAACGTAGGGCGACTCGCTATGGAGCCCTAATCACCATTGTGCTGTCAACCAACGGAGAAGATTGCTTGTTTAATTTACTGCGCCGCATCTGTCTCAGTTCTGCCCAATTTAGATTTTTTTTTTTTTTGCGCAATTTCGAAGAGCGAGCACTTCAGGTATTTGTCAATACGCTTTTCTCACAATGCCATGAATCAATACAAATGTAAATGGCAATGTGCACATGGGTCACTTCAAGCATGTGAGTGTGATTGTGCGCGCGCGTGCGTGTGTGTGTGTGTGTGTGTGTGTGTGTGTGTGTGTGTGTGAGTGTAATGGTATGTGCGTACCTGTGGCCATGGAAACGCGAAAAGGAAAGGCACGACGAAAGCCTGGCGAGAGAAACCCATCAGCGCTCTTTAACTGCAGCTCATTATTGGCAATACACAACGTGGTTCATTACATTACTATTCCATTAGCAGGCAGACATTTGTGTATGTATAATATGTATTCGCATAGCCCCATACGCAAGGGCTGTTCATCACAAATGGCAACCATATGTTCGCCGTCGCAGTTTATTGCGGTGCATTAGAGAATTATTTGCATAAAATCATGAAATTATGTATAACATGGAGTAGAATGCGATTCAAGGATCAAAACAATTGAAGGAAGTGGAAAGTATTTTCGATAATAGCTGAATTAAGGATAAATTACATTACTTTCCTATGAGATTATAAACACTAAGATGACACTTGTATTTGACTGAGCTCACTTGATATTTCTGTATCAGTCTACGATGCAATTTGGCCTGAAACCTCAAAGTAGGCCTAGAGCCGGGGCCTGCTGCCTCTATTTTAATTGACAAACAAACAGGCTTTCACTTCTAAAAAATTAAATTAAAAAGATGCATGGTCTTCACTGTCAAAGACAAAAAAAAGCAGAACTAAAAGTATAATAACTGAACTGCAGTCAGCCCGTAGGCTAGTCTTTTCAGGGACATTCCAGCTACGCTTCCTTTTCTCTGGAATGTTCTGGAATCCCCTGATATAGCATTCCACGATAGACTACGGAATGTGTGTGTATAGTCAGTACCGTGGCGTCGCAGTTTGCCTGACAGTTATCTAACTAGATGGCGCTTCCATGGGCTTGGCCCCACTACACCATGTTGAGAAAAACCCTGGCAACAGCGGGGAGAAAAGGAGAAAAAACTGCCGCCGCGGCTCACTAGCTAAATGGACTTGGCTGGCGTGTGGCGCTAACTCTCGCGCGGCGCACAGCGAGATAACGACGCTAGACCAGCTGAGCTGTTCGCTAGCAACTAGCAACTAGCCGTGAGATCCATGAGACGCCATCATCTCAGTTCTGGACCATTATCTCCCTACTGTGGCGTTCATATAAAGATGGATCTGACGGCGCGGCTGCTCGGTCTAATGTTCGAGCAAGTTGTGTCAAAAGCCACTCCTGGTGAGTCTTTTCTGAATGCCCGCCAACTGTCACAGAGCTGTAAAGTGACACTTATTAGCATCCTAAAGAAATGGCACTGTACATTTTTTTTTAAATAAATAAGCGTCTACTTTTCCTCGTACAGGCGAGGAAATACTGCAATTCTATGCACTACACACATCATACATCCTCAACACTGTCACACTGCCCATTAAACAATAACTCAAGGGTGAGCACTTTAGAAACCAATATTTTAAGGTCCAGATGGAAATTTAGCTGATAACAGTTATGTCATCGGGGTGTATTATTCATTCATTATTAAAAAAAAGATTAAATCTTTTTTTTTTATGGAACTCCAAGAGGTACAACAGCACAGCATAGTGGCACGATGCATAACAAACGTGTCCCATCTGCCACGGGTGTCGAGCTCCGCGTTGGATGTGTCCAAGTGTCAGCCTAGATTCAGGTTCTCGGGTGAGGCCGGCTGGCAAAGAAAGGGTTATTGCCTCCTCAGCCCGACTGTACAGAAGAACTCTTAACGGGAATATTAACGGCATGTCCCTGGGTGCTGACTGAGGCAGCCCCCGAAAGAAGAGGCAAGGAGAGAGAGAGAGAGAGAGAGAGAGAGAGAGAGAGAGAGAGAGAGAGAGAGAGAGAGGAGAGAGAGAGAGAGAGAGAAAGAAAAGACGAGAGGGAAATACTGAGAGATCAAGAACTGGAGAAAGGGAGAGAAAGAAAGACTCCAGGAAGAGAGAGAAAGAGCCACGGAGGGGGAAAGGGAAAGGAGAGAATCTGATTTCCAATGACAATGTGCTTAGGATCACCGTTTCAACGGAGGAACATATCATCTGTCAAAGGTAATGGTGGTGTCCCCGGGAAAATGGAAGAAAATGGAATGGAAGTCATTCATTAAGGGGAGGGGTCCAGCAGACAGTAAAACAGGGAGGGAGAGAGAGAGAGAGGGGGGTGGAGCAAGACGGAGAGACGTTGAGAAAAAGGAAGGGAAGAAGGAGAGACGGGGAGGGAGAGAAACAGATATGAGAGTAAGACGGGGAGACGTTGAGAAAGGGAGGGGTAGAGAGAGAAAGAGAGAGAGATAGACAGATAGAGAGCAGTAAGTATGGGGAGAGATAGAGCAGACGACGAAGAAGCTCGCCATCTACTCCCGCTGATGGACGCCCCGGGAAAATAAATATATACACAACTATTATTTATTTGCGCATTTCCGTGGTGGCAGGACAGCCGCGATTAAGAGTTGGTTTTCTCATGCGCCAGAGATAATATTAGACCAGCTGTCTGGAGATCGTACGCCACAGGCTGGGGGAAGGAGGGAAGGAGGGAGGGAGAAGGGAGTTGATTTGGGAGGGCATAGACTGGCTGGCTCAGATGGAGGGGAAGCCTATTAGCCCCCCCCCCCCTCCTCCCTCTCTCTCTCATACACACAGACTCTCAGAGGTATACACACACACTCACGCATGCACACACACGCACACACAGACACACACAGCAGTGGATGCACTCAGTAGAGGCAATTGATACCATTGTTTTATGGAGAGGAGGGGGGGATTAGCAGGCGACAATGGGGCTCTTTCACTGGAAATGTCAACCGTCAAACTGAGGGACTGTCGGCCCGGGCAGAGAAGCTTTTTATGAAGGCCAAGGTACAAAAACGAGGGTTGGAAAATATGTACCCCACGCTACGAGGGAGTGCAATATTCGCACGCAAGACGTTGAAATGCAATCTGGAGCGTGGGAGAAAAAGGTGGTGAGAACCTTTAAGCACATCAACACCAAGCTACACTCAAAGCAAATACGCAACGCACAAACAGCAGACACCGAACGAATTGGTATGGCCTTGAAAACTGAAATCGATCTCTCTGTGTTTCCTAAAAGACCGAATTAAAAGAAAACAAAATCTGATCATGATGGTCCTGCTAGTACGAAAACATGTTTCCCATTGTAATTTCACATTTTAAATCCATAATCACTATAATGGGATATCTGAGTAAAGCTCTGCCTCTAAGGGAAAACCTGACCTAATTCTCCAGGCAAATGAAGCCAGTCAGAGACTTAAAATATCATAACTGATGGTCCATTCTAGGCCATATTTATTATGAGATTATACAAAAGGGAGGGAGATATTACGATACATATATATTTCCCATCCCTGACTCCGTGCTAAGATAACTCAAGCGGCCTTGGCGCTCTTTGAAACGCACAATCGCGGGGAGAGAGGGGTGCTTGGGGGGGTTCAAGGCTGCCTGCCTCCTCGGATCCGACGGCAACTCTGAAGGCTGCCTGCCTGCCCCTTTAAGACTGGGACGGCGCCGACTTTTATTCCACCGCTTTGACCTAATTGTTCTCTCGCTCTCGAAGGTGAACACGGAGCGCCGTGCACTCTGACACGTAAAGATTGTTTAATACCATCAAAGCAGTAAAAAAAATAGATGGAATAAAAGGGAAGTGGAAAAGAGGGAAGGGTTTAACCTTTTCACGGCCGGGCCGCTGTACAGGAGAGCGTACACAGAGCATCAAGCGGATGAATCGGAACGCCTAAGCCGGCCTGTCAAAGTGCTATCAAGCCACGGAGAGCAGAGAGAGCTCGCATATCCCGACATCACAGGGTGCTCCACTTCTCCCCGCGATCCCACTCGGCTCTGCCTCCACACTCCCTTGGTCTCGGCTCCCACCCTTTCTTTTTCTTTTCTTTCTCTCCCTCTCTGTCTTTTCCCACACTCAACCCGTTCCCTCCAGGCAGGGTCGTCGACGTCACTGGGCACCACGGCCAAGCCGCTGTAGTATCCCAATTTATATATACTTAATCGGACTAAAGCGGAGGTTGTTTCATATAGGTCAGGAACAGTTTTATTGGTGTGTGTGAAGAATCAGTGGTTTGCACAAGAGGAATGCAGCTCTCTCCGGTAGACACAAACTCACACGGGGCTGTGATCCGGGGAGGCCGAGGAGTTGGCGGCGGCCGACTAGCTAGAGGTGTTTACCATTTACAGAGTGCCTTGTGACATCTCGGGGGCGCCCCTGCCGCCATAGAGAGCGTGTCTCATCTGTCAAAGCCTGATGGGTTTTTACTGCCCTCCATCCCTCCCCCCCCCCCCCCCGCTCCCTCAGTGCTACAGCTGCCTCAGCTTTGTGACTCAGTCCGTCCAGGCAGAAGGTGAAAGGGACGCTGTGGTTTAGGTTTGCTCGCACGCACACCACTACACGAGCCGACGCTAGCCCGTTGAGGTCTCGTTTGCGCGGTGACAATAAAGATCCTACGCCAAATTTAACCTGTATCACTCGAATCTAGCATGTCAACACTTCCTCCTTACTTCAAATGAACCTATTATTTGCTAGAACTTTGCAACTAGGATATTTTTACATTAAGTATACTATTAAAGTCCATTATAGTTACATATATATATACAAGAAAATACGGTAAAATATATGTAGCCTATACTAATATAATATAGTATTACTATATTTTGATGACCTACTACAACTCATACTATGCCACATACTACACTTTCTACTCAGCCTATGTGATTTGCATTATGACTCAGCTTTCCTCAAGTAGAGTAGACTTCCATCAAGATGCAATAACGGAAAGCATTATTGATGCTAAATCAAAAGCATGGAAATGTACATTATGTGGGGTTAAACATAGTTTACATAGTATTTCATGTAGGGAAAATTGCAAAAACAAATGGTCAGTGTGCCATTGATGAGATTACTGTGTGAACACTCCTGAAAAACAAGTTGATGTAATGAAATAGGTTGTTATAGCAATTGCTTTATTTGTATGTATTTCAGAGGTAAATAGCAGTAATAAGGTCTTATTATTAATATTACCGGTATTTTTATTATTATTATCATCTCATTTCCTTTAGGCAAGGGAGCAGCCCTGCTGTCTGCCACTCAAACATCTCATTTCACCCTGCATGACACTTCTTTCCACTGGTCGCAGGGGAAAAAAATACATAAAATGAAAAAAAGAGCTTTTGAGTCACTGACTTGGTTGTTTTGTTCTCTTCCTGTGTCACACTTGACTATCAATGGAAGAGGGAAGGAGATGGGGTGGGCGGTGAAAGGGAGGCTGAGGGGACAGCGGAGGACGGGTTGTGGACTCAAACTCCGGAGAAGGAATGGAGGAGCCAAGACTTAAGTGAGCCGTCGGCTCCATTGTGATGACACATTTACCGCCATGTGAAACTGAGGCGTGCGAGGCCTCTCAACTGGCACCTCTCACACGAGAAGGAAACCCACTTCCTGTTGGCGCTTCTCGCTGTCACTGCTGAGGGTTCTGAAAAGTGCCTTTCACCCAAGGTTTTTTTTGGGGTTTTTTTTTTTTTTTAAACGCCTGCCATGTGCAACGAGTGAAAAAAGGTCACCATCGTCGCACCATGTCTAGGAAAGATATTCTCTTCGCCCAGCGAGGAAAGCAGCCTTACTTGGAGCACAATCACTGAGGCCGCTCAATGTAAACTACGGTCGTGAGCAAATAACGACAGTCCACAGGAAACGCTTGTGTACGGGAGACCGCTCCAGAACAGGGTGAGACCACCGCAGCCCAAACAAAAAAGTTTCACTTTAATTGTGGGTACGTTTCGACAACGAGCCTGGTTTCCTTGTTTTCGGTTCTCAATCTCTGGAGTGTGCACGAGAGATATTCCCCCTTACCAAGAGCTGCATGCCAGCCGAAACGAAGTGACCACATTTCATGCATTCTTGCCCCTGGGACAAAATGGCAGATAATTACCGTCGCCTTGGAGAGAGACATGAACGGGCAGAGCAGATGCCCCCATTAACAGGCTCAAGTATCATGGGCTAGACAGCAGATTAAAACCTCAGAGATAATTTAATTTGGCAACCCAGTGGAAAAGCAGGTATAGGGTTAGCATAGCTAGCCAAAGGAGCAGGCCCAATGAAGATGTTCCAGCGTAGGACAGCCTTTTTAGAAAAGCAGGGTGGAGGGGATCACTTTTCCCTTGGTAACCAGAAGATGTTACTGACTCCAAGTCTGTCTCCTAGTCAGAACAAACAAGTGAGCTACCAACCACAGTGACTACTTTAGGTCTGTAAAAGAACAGACGATCATAAACGCTTCAATATCAGTCGGTACATATTAACATGTCATTATTATGGAAAGAACACTTGTGTAGAAGGGTTGAAAAGCCAAGACTACGGACCATTTGTCTTCAATTGTCATGGATAAAAGAGATGAAACAATACAAGCCTCCAACAGTTAGTGCTACAAACCCTAGGGATCTATATAAGCACACAAAGTTAAACAACTAATGCATACACGGTATATTTTTGCGATTACATTCGGTATTTTGGGGACCAAGGCTATAATCTAACTACATTTATTTGTTTATTTTTTTGAAACTACAAAAGCATCACAAAAACTTAACTTGAGGCTACGTCATTTGGGCAGTAGCAGTCCAGTGGCCCGCTGGCTGGCTGCCTGGCTCTATAGGCAGCATCAGGTCGGGGTCTTTCTAGCTTTCGCTACCATACAACATGTAACTGTGACTCACACCAAGGGGAGAGGTGACAGGGTGGGAAAATCCTCAGACACACCAGAGATCCCACTCAGTGGCTAAGCCCCTAATGCATCTTGCACTGAATTTCACAGGTTTTCAGGAGAAAAGGGCATCTGCTTCGCACTCCAATCACAACGGTATTGCAAAGTTTGTTGTGAACTTTAAAAGAAACGATTTTAAAGCTACTCTAGGATTAAAAAAAAAGATCAAAACAGAGGATTAGAAGAAAAAAAAAATTAAAACCTAGCCCTTAGGCCAGATAACTAATAATAAAATGTGTTAAAATGCAATGCATTTTTAACAGCTTACTGATATTTACTAACATTTTCAAAACATGTAGGTAACAATATAGAACTAGCAGTTTAATTTTAGACTACAAAATATTAATGGAGGGACGGGATCTGGCTTGACTTATTTGAAGCTTGAAGTGATAACATTCTGAAGTTTTAACAGCACTGCTAGATCTTTAGTGTGTCACATTTGCGTGACGTTTAATTTGTTTCGATGTTTTTACCCATGACACTTCAAATTGCTATAATACCCTGACATGGACTCATCAGAGGTGTGAACAAATCAGGGCTAAATAGCTGTCAGTTTACATGCGCGACTATCATTTCAGTCATTCTCAAAACGGCTAGAAACCAGGGTGTCCTCCAGCTTTTCACATTGCATTTAAACATAAAAACAAAATAAAATAAAAAACTGAGATGGTGTTGCCCCTCATAGGCACAAGACAACAACTAGCTACATTGTTCATATTCAAGGGAGGAAGTAGGCTCAACTTATGAAACGGTTGGTAGCGAAACAAACTGAGAATTACTGGAGCAAAGTTCGTTTTCTAACTGACCACAGCAGGACCAAATCACTGATTAAGTCAAACGTTCTAATGCAGATAGATCATTGCACATTCCATTGTCCTGACGTTGGAGCAGAACACCAGCCTGAGCTCCGAGCTGCAGACAGTTTGATCGATAAGATGTATAAACTTTACCAATCAACAGAAGTGTAATGTAACTAGCGGGTACGCCTATTTTATATGACACAGACAGCAGGCTACTGACCAGCTGGCTAAATGGCTAGCATACGTCTCCACAACACAATAGAAAGGTTCAAATTCTTTCTGAATTTCGATATACAAATCCTAATATAAAACATCAACACGCCTAGTTCCGACAGTTTTGAGGGAGAGGTTTTAGCAGGCAAGTTCAGTACAATTAATTTAATCAAATCCACCATACTCGTGCACATAGCACAGAATGGCATGTATGCCGCATTCAAACCCATCAGATTAGGGGACACAGATAAAACGCAGCGGAAAAAGCAATGCTCAAATTTGATCGAATTGTTTACCACGGGACATACGCTGTCAAATCTTGACAAGCTGTCAATGACAAGAGGATCATTATACCTGGAACCTGTTGACTCCTCCTACCGCTCCCCCTTGGGCAAGCTTCTGGTGGAAGTTCTGTCGCCTGGCAGTATTTGTTAGCGGTGATTTTCTTTTCAAAGTTCTTTAGTGTCTCTTAGATTTCGGAGCTGTGGATGCCACGGGTGTAGAACAAAAATTTCCCTCCGGCAAATTGATCGGTAAGAGGCGGTGTACGGCGTTCACTGTGCAGAGAACTTGGCCCAAGCATTTGCAACGGCAACCATTGCAGTCACGCTCTCTGGCTGTGAAATCCAACACCACCTCTGTGCCACGCCCCTTTACCTTTTATGGGTTGGTAGTCCTTACGCCAGGGATGTCCTGTTAACTGCAGATGTGCGGAATGTTTTTATGACATTATGATAATCGCCAAATTCTAAGTCGAACAGAGATAAATAGCACGGCTTTACACACAATAAACAAGTGAATAGATAAAAAAAAACGAAGTCTTGGTCCAACGCCCAAAAAGAGTAGATATATTATTGGTTTCAATCAACCCGTATGCAGATTACTCATTTTCCGTTAGATAACTTGATGACAAAACAAGTTATTTGCCAAGTAATTCGCCTTTGCATCCTGGCTGAGTTTTTACATCTTTTTGAATACGAAATCCTCCTCTTCTAATAGCAGTGATTAAATGTATCAGAAATGCTGCTTGGCATAAGTCAGCTGAGCGCTAATTGTGTTTGTGTGTATTTGTTAATGTGTATCTCTGTGTGTTTACGCTTGTGTGTGTGCATGTGTCCCTAAGAAGCACACGTTGTCACACAACTTTTGCAGATCTGAACATGTGATAGGTGCACCTGTGATATCTTTCTGCCCCACCAAACAAAGTTTCGGGATGTGTGTGTAGCACTCCTACCCTCAATAAGGTTATGTGGGCAGGGCCCTGAGTTCCTCATGTGGATACAGTCCATGTGGAACCACCGATGACTCCCATGGGAATAAAGGGCACCAGACAACCATAGTGACTCTATAACCCACCTTGAAGATGTGTCTCCCATAGAGCTTTGTCATGGCGGCACACACACACCCACACCCACCCACCAACACACACACACACACACACACACACACACACACCACACACACATAGGCATCCTGGTGTCTCCTCTGCTTGCCTTTGAGGCTTGCTCATACAAAGCAGTGAGTGGCACCGAGCTGTGTCAACTGTCACACATCACCACACAAGTGAGGAATGCAGCGCCAGAGGGAAGGGGAGGAGGAGGAGGGGGATGAGAGGGTGATGAGGGAGGCAGAGGCATGTGAGGAGAAAAGAGAGGAGGCCTTCAAATGCTAAAAGTATGTTTTGGTGGAAGTGGCTGCTGTCATAACAGAATGCTTGGAGAGTGTGAAGCGACTGTCTTATTTCACAGGCATTTGACAGGTGGAACTGGGGCCCTGGCGTCCACGTGTTTGCATGTGTGTGTGTGTGTGTGTGTGTGTGTATATACTTGTGTCTATGTATGTGCCTGTCTGTTTGTGTGTGTGTGTGTGTTTGTGTTTATCTTGTTGTGTGTGTGTGTGGGTGTGTGTGTTTGTGCACAGACACATGAAGACTAGAGTGACTGAGTTTGACGGCTGCACAGACAGTTGTTTGCGCAGAGGCCTAGTATGTTTCATGAAATGTCTATGTGCTTGTCAGCGAAGACTCCCATGTTTTTCCCCCCTCAGTGCAGCCGTAACCTTGATATGTAGTCAAGTCCTAACCAACTAGCGAGGGAGAACTGGTGTGTCTTCATAGCCTTACGGTACGGCACAGCTATTTTGAGTTGTGCAGAGTATTTATATATGCAGGCACTATAAAGTAACGTCATGCATAGCGGCAGTCAAACCCATGCAAGGCCTGTTTTATTGCACGCTTTGCATAACTTCACTTTGTCAAAATGCACAGTCCGGTGTTTTGTAGTGCATGTGGTTCCGATCACGCTAGGCTTTTAAACGGCACAGTGTGTTCGTGATTCGACGGTGTGTGTACACCGCCGTTAATGGTTGGGAGGAAAAGGTTCGGTAGGGCTCAAGAGATCCAATTAGCGCTGCTCGTTCTCCTTTTAAAATGCATCTCAACACGACGTAATATTTAGACCATGCACTGCCACAGAAGCCCGAAAGCGCGAACTGGGTTTGAGTGCCAAATTGGCTTGTTGTTATATTCTGCTTCTGGTTGGCGTTGGATTTCCAGCCGATTATATCCCTCTGATCGTGTTGCGTTCTTGTCTTTCTTGAGGCATGGTTAGGCTACCACTTATTTCCGTTTCGCGGGCTGCTGTAGCATCCCGGTATTCACACATTGTAAACACTTCTTCTTTTTAGCTCCAACTGTTAAAAAAAATATTTCAAGAGAAGCGCGACTTTGCAGGTCCATCCTATACTTCCGGAATCTCTCCTCTTAAATAATAATAAAAAAAAACGAGAGGACAGGTCGTGGCGAAAACACGCTCCCTGCTTCTCCTGCGTTCTAATTCGGGAAAGGTGAGGGACATCAACCGCCAAATAAATAAATACCAACGAAGAAGAAAAAAAAAAGGAACACACACAGCTACCAAGGTCGGGTATTCTACTGTTCCACTGTGAGGACGGGATACTGTGACCTCTCCTCTGTTTACTGCTTACAAGGCACCTGGCGGGCCCCCAGCGGGTGTTTGATTCCACCTCCAGTAACCCCCAGTAAGCACCGGGTGCCTATTTACCGTCCGGGCCTGTCAACCCGGGGCTATTTCCAGTGCGCTCGGTGTAACATTAGCCGGCCTGATCAACACTCTCTTACCTCTAGAAATGGCCACATGTCACCGACTCCTAGAGAGATGGAGTGAGGGACACACACACACACACATACATACATAGACAGAGACACGCACACAAAATGACAGGGAGGGATAGAGAGTGTGTGAGGGAATGAGAGACGTAAAGCCAGAGTAAGGGAGAGAGGAAGAGCGAGAGAGAGAAAGAGAGAGAGAGAGAGAGAGAGAAAGAGATTGGGAGAGAGAGAGAGAGAGAGGGAGGTGCCATTATGAAGGGTCACCAACGGCCAACAGAAACCTTTCTCCAGGGTCGCCAAATGTCAAATAAAGCGGTGTGTGTGTGTGTGTGTGGGTGGGGGGGGGGGGGGGGCTAACAGGAGCCCTCGGAGCCCTCTGACGTAGAAAGGCGTGCGGCTCCAGCTAGCAGCTCCGCATGGATCAGGAGGAGACTTCCAACCCTTTCCCCAGACCTCCTGCCGCGAACGAGGGAGGAGCTGAAAGGAAGGAGGACAACAGAGGAGGAGGTGGAGGAGGTGTATGCCAAGCCAACGCGCTGCGGTCCATCAGCACCCACAGACTCCGTGACCGTTACTTTCCAACCACACACACACAGACACACGCTCACACACACACACACACACACACACTTTACAAATCCACTTATTTATTAGGAGTTTGCAGCAGTCCGCACTAGTCATCAGCTCCGCCCCCCCCCCGTCACTGGCCTGTTGTTTGTGGCGGGGCTCAATGGTCGAGCCGTCGCTTAACGACCGCATAGCCGGCATTTTGCGGCTATAGCCGGGGGGGGGGGCTTGGTACCGTCTGACAGGGGGCTCTCTGTGGCCCCGTGGTGTTCGAGGATCAGATGGATCTATTACCAGACGTCAGGGAATCTGAAGCCGCCCCGACAAC
>CM030187.1:13151670-13154170 GCA_017639675.1 Aplochiton taeniatus
TCTCTCTCTCTCTCTCTCTCCCTCTCTCTCTCTCTCTCTCTCTCTCTCTCTGTCTCTCTCTCTCTCTCTGTCTCCTGTTCTTTCTCTCTCTCCCACTGGCTCCCTCTCCCCAACACTCCCTCAGGACGACCAGCGTTTTAGAGGCAACAAGCCCAGTGAGCTGCCAGCTCTCTAAACGCGACTCCGGCTGTCCGTGGAGACAGTGAAGAGGGGCGCAACGCTCCCTCCCTCCGCCCGTCTCAGGTGACCTATTCCGGAGGAGAGGGTGTCGAGCCGGGGGCCCGGCTCCAGGAGAGCTCCAGATAATATTTGCTGGAGGTCAGATTTGTGTGCCTTTCATTTCCACTTTGGTTCCAAATTTCCTGCGTCCGCCTCGGCCAGGGAGGACGCCCATGTTTCCCCCCCGACCCGTTTGTTGTCAAGGACGTTGCGTCGGACCACCCAACGAGATGTTGGAGCGGTCAGGGCAACTCGGGGGGGGGGGGGGGGTTAGTGGAAGTTGGAAGGACAGTGACGCCGTGCAACAGCAACCCGACGGCGCTCGCGTGTGCGTCCCCGGCGATGGGTTGCCGTGGTCCTGACAGCGTCACGGTCCGGGCGGAACCTTGTTCCAAAGCGATTGCCCCCCCGGTGCCATCGGGGTGACGGTTCCTCCCCTGTTGTGTCTTCCAAATCAGATAGTTGTGTGTGTGTGTGGGGGGGGGGGGGGTTCCAACATGCTCCCTTTCTCACCATCTCATCAGTGGAAACCCAGAGAGTATGTCCCTTTAATTAGACCGCCCGTGAAAATAATGGCGCATTAACGACATTTCTACGGAGGCCAATGGGCTGGAACAACAGAGGCAGGGCTAAATCACAAATCAATTCCAACAAATGTAATTAAGGCTTAATTAGCCTCCAGGGTGTCGCTGGAATGCCGCGGAGGGGGTGGTGAGGAAGGGAAGGAGGGAGAGAGAGAGAAAGGTGGGGGTGGTGGTGGGGGGGGGGGGGTTGAGAGATGCTGTTGTCTTGTATGTATTTCTGTAGGCAAGTGTGTGTGAGAGAAAATTTGCAGAGGAAACGGAGATTACGCATTTTTTCTAAATCTTCTTAGATAGAGCGAGATACAGAGGTTGGGGCGGGGACAGAGAGACAGAGACAGGCAGTGTATAGAGAGAAACAGATAAAGAGAGAGACAAAAATGTATATTTATACACATATATATGTGTGTGTGTGTGTGTGTGTGTGTGTGTGTGTGTGTGTGTGTGTGAGAGAGAGACAGATAAAGAGAGAGATGAAACGATATATATATATATATATATATATATATATATATATATATATATAAATATATATATAGGGAGAGAGAGAGACAGAGAGAGAGAGAGAGAGAGAGAGAGAGAGAGAGAGAGAGAGAGAGAGAGAGAGAGAGAGGGAGGGAGGGAAAGAGAGAGAGAGAGAGAGAGAGAGAGAGAGAGAGCGAGAGAGAGAGAGAGAGTGAGAGAGAGCGAGAGCGAGAGCGAGAGAGAGAGAGAGAGAAAGAGAGAGAGAGGGAGGGAGAGAGAGAGAGGCAGAGAGAGAGAAACCACGTTGAGGCAGTGTGATATGGAGTCCTGTCATCAGTTGAGAGTCCCACACTGCCGTGGAGGGGACGATGACACAGCACTCGCAGCGTGGGGGTTTCCTGGCGCTCTCGTTTCAAAAGGCAACCCTTCCGGTGTGACCCAGCCAGAGGAGAAGACGTGTTAACGCTCCATAAAAACAACAACGTGTACAGTTTAGCCCCGACAACACTCTGGTGTGAAAAGACTGGGAAAGAGAGGGAGGGAAGGGGAAAAAAACAGACACATTTACACAGAGACATTTACATACACACACACACACACACACACACACACACACACACACACACACACACACATTCACAAGCACGCACACAAACCCACACACATACACACATTCACAAGCACGCACACAAGCACACACACATACAGACACAGACAAGCACGCACACAAACACACGCACACACACACACACACATTCACAAGCACGCACACAAACCCACACACATACACACATTCACAAGCACGCACACAAGCACACACACATACAGACACAGACAAGCACGCACACAAACACACGCGCACACACACACACACACACACACACGCACACACACACACGCACACACACACACAAACGGCTAACCGCAGGGAAGCTAGGAGAAGGCCCAGGGCTCAGCCTGCTGCGTTGGATGCCAGATCACACAAACACACACTCTCACTGGCTCATAAACGAGCTTCATAAAACGCAATTAAAACCCTGGGCACTAATTTAGTGGAAATGGCAGCCTGTAAAAGAAACGTGTATTAGGGAAAGGAGGAGAACGGAGGAAAAGCATTAAAGAAAGAAAGGGAGAACTGAAGAGTGAGGAAGAGAAAGTGAGTGTAAAATAAAGAGAAAAAGAGGGAGGGAGAGAGGAAAAGAGGGAGAGAAGGATTTGGACCGCAGCAATAGAGT
>CM030187.1:13161670-13176670 GCA_017639675.1 Aplochiton taeniatus
ACAGGAGAGGATGGAGAGAGGAACGGAAAGAGAAGAAAGGGGGTGCCAAGGGACCTCGTGGTGGAGGAGGAGAGAAAGGGAGTGAAAGAGAGTGAAAGAGAGAGAGAGGAGTGGATGAACACAAAGGCGGGTGTACTCGAACCGTAACTCAAAAACATTAAGCCAGTCTCAAGATGGGCTCGATTCCTTTCGGGAAAAGGTCGAACAGAATTTATTTATTGATATGGCCAGACGGGTAAAGGGCAGGGAAAAGAGGGAAAGAAGGCTGGAGGGAGGGAGAAAAGGAGGGAGTGATGAAGGGCAACAGGTTTGTTCTTTCCTTGATCTCCATAGACACCCCCCCCCCCCCCCCCTACGCGGTCCCTCTGATCCTCTCAATCTCTCGCTCCGATGGAACCCCCCTCTCCTCCTCCGACCCCCCTCCGTTGGTGAGAGGGCCTCTTAGGAGAGAGAATGTTTCTCCTCCTCCTCCTCCTCCTCCTCCTCCTCGATTCCGCTCCCCTTCCTCCGGTGGCACTCCTCATCCCCCCTTTCTTTCTTTTTTTGGCTTTCGCCTCCCTCCCTCAACCCTTTCTCCATATGTCTCTCTCTCTCTCTCTCTCTCTCTCTCTCTCTCTCTCTCTCTCTCTCTCTCTCTCTCTCCCTCTCTTTATCTCCCTCCCTCTCTTCCTCTCCCCTCGTCATATCCCTCACTTCGTCGGCATCCAAGCGTGAGAAGTGGTCAGGGAGATACTTTGTCCAAAGAGGGTCTATTAAGTTTTCAAGGTCAGCCATTTGCAGGAGCACGGGCTGCTCGCAAGCTTGGTTGTGTGACGCCAGGCATGCGATGTGCTTTTTTTATAGTTTGATGTGTTTCCCTGTGAATCCGATATGTGTGTGTGCAGTAAGCGCAGGAGTGTGTGTGTGTGTGTGTGTGTGTGTGTGTGTGTGTGTGTGTGTGAGTGTGTGTGTGAAGTAAGCGCAGGAGTGTGTGAGTGTGTGGATGCCGGGAGTTGCCTATGTGAGCGTGTGTAGGTGTACGAGTGCTTTGGAGATTAAAAGAAGTGTGTGTGTGAGTGTGTGTGTGTGTGTGTGTGTGTGTGTGTTTGTGTGTGTGTGCGTGTGTGCACGACGCCTCTTCCAGAATAGCCTGCACGTTCGCCTTTGGACAGGGTGTGTCTGCGTGAGGAAACTGTTTACACTGATGCAGGACTTTCAGAAGGGCATTGGAGAGTCTGAGTCATGTCCTGCTAGCCATGTATGCCGAGTGTTGGGAGGGGAGGGGGAGAGGGAGGGGGAGGGGGAGGGGAGGGGAGGGGGGGGTGTGTTAGGACATGATGAGGGTAATCCGAGTCAGTTCTGATTTAAAAATGCAACGACTTTTAGACGTGGAGGATGGTGGACGTAAGAAGGGCTGAAAAACCCTGGAGAGAGAAAAAAAACTAAAAGAATGAGTATTACTGTCAAATACAGGCTGAAAAGAACAGCACACACACACACACACACTCATGCACACACACACACCACCGTACGCATATACTTGTGATGAACCTTGCCCATCAGCCAAGCTCACATTGATCAGGACTGGCAGGCAGCACCCGACCAAATCAATCATGTTCATTGATCTTACAACAGGCCAATGTACGCACTGCAGGGTGTGTGTGTGTGGTTTTCTGTGTGTGCCTCTCTCTCTCTCTCTCTCTCTCTCTCTCTCTCTCTCTCTCTCTCTCTCTCTCTCTCTCTTTCTCTCTATTTATGTATGGATCTGTGTGTGTGTGTGTGTTCGTGTGACTCTGTGTATTTGTGCATCTGTTTGTGTGTGTATGTGTGTCTTAATGTATGTATGGATCTTTGTCTGTGTGTGTGTGTGTGTGTGTGTGTGTGTGTGTGTGTGTGTGTGTGCATGGACCTGTGTAAGTGTGCCCTACACAGAGCTATTGACAAAGACCTCGCAAACTGTATCAAAAACATATTCAGATAAAATATGGAATGAAATTTGATACCCTCTGAATCAGTAAGCTAGAGTTTGTAAGCCGAAGAACAGGCAGAGGAATAGGAGAAGCTAGGTTGTTATGGAGTGGACGTCTCTATTGAGTATTATAGTTAAACTGTGGGGCCACAGTGCGATCTGGTCTCCCTTCATAAAACAGCAGGACGTACGGACAGACCGTAGCCGGGTAGAGTTACTGAGAAAAGAGATTCTAAGACAGTGCCCACAGGGAAGCCGAGGAGGAGGAGAGGGAGGAGTAGGAGGAGGAGGAGAAGGAGGAGGAGAGGGAGGAGGAGGAGGAGGAGGAGGAGGGCGCTCCCCTGCATGGACCCTAGACTCGGCGCATCGCTCTCAGAGCGGTGACCTTTGACCTGCGGCGTGAGCTGCCGTTCGCCGACCGCCGAAGGGTTCCACGGTGAACGGCTGGGTCTTCAGGTCTCCTTTGAAGTCGAGGCAGTCGACAGGAATGTTGAGGCGCGGCCTTGACCCTGGCCAGCCGACCAGTCAGAGGCTGCGATCGGACAGACTCGCCGTCCAAAGTCGGACAGACTCGCCGTCCAAAGTCGGACAGACTCGCCGTCCGGAGCGTGTGATCTCCTCGGAAATGAATGTCTCCATGAGCTTTGAGCAACGGCTAATCGCCCACCCCAGGTGCCATTTTACCACGCACACAGACAGCCTCCCCCCCCCTCTCTCTCTCTCTCTCTCTCTCTCTCTCTCTCTCTCTCTCTCTCTCTCTCTCTCTCTCTCTCTCTCTCTCTCTCTCTCTCTCCTCGTCTGTCTCCCTCCCCCCTTGAAGGGCAGCGGGTGCCTGACGGAGATACCCGCGACATGGCGGACGGAGGGATCGGGAAAGCGAAGGTCGTGTCAGCCGTGTGGAACGGTCAGGGCTGGGAGAGATGTCACAGTGGGGTTGGATGGAGAAGGAACACAGAGGAGATAGAAAGAGACGGATAAGGAAGACAGGCCGATACAGACAGCGAAAAGAAGTGGGATGGGGGGAATTGGCCACGGAGAAAGAGAGAATAAAAAGAGTGATGAATGTGGCATGACAAAAGGGCTGGGGTCGAACAAGAGAGGAAGAGAGAGAACAGACAGAGGAGAGGAAGAGAGAGTGAACAGACAGAGGAGAGGAAGAGAGAGAGAACAGACAGAGGGGAGGAAGAGAGAGAGAACAGACAGAGGAGAGGAAGAGAGAGAGAACAGACAGAGGAGAGGAAGAGAGAGAACAGAGGAGAGGAAGAGAGAGAGAACAGACAGAGGAGAGGAAGAGAGAGAGAACAGACAGAGGGGAGGAAGAGAAAGCCAAACGATAGCAGGGCGTTGGAACGGAGCCTCCTCTCCTGCTTCTTATCCATCTGGGGGTTCATGGGAGCTAGTCTTACGCTGGGGGCCGAGGCATCAAAATCAGATGGGGGGGGGGGGGGGATAGAGAGGGAGGGAGGGAGCGAGGGAGGGAGAGAGAGAGAGAGAGCCATCAGGCCCTCCAGAGGATTGAAACATGAAGCGCCTGTCTTTACGGTTCAAGAACAATGTCCCGCATTCTTGCTCCGAGACCACAAAACTGTGTTGCACTAAAGGTTGTGCGTGCGCACACACACACACACACACACACAACCACACAAAGGCGCGCGCATTGCACACATACAAACACGCACACACACACACACACACATACACACACACACCAAAACACACGCAGGCCTATTCGGTCGGTTGTGTTGCAGACATGAAAGGATGTTGAGGTGGGGGTAGGGCGGGGTGAGTGTGTGCGTCTTTTTATCAGGTGGGTGGGGGGTGGGGGGGGTAAGCCAGGGGGGGTGGTGTAAGATTTATTTGCTGCAGTCGGAAAACTTTGACCCCAAAGTTGTAAATCTGTCAAAGGAGTCTAGCCAGCCCTACAGGAAACATGAAGAGGAAAGAGCAAGGGGGCGGGGGTGGGGGGGGGGGTGGGGGGGGGGGGGGCGGGGGGTGGGGGGGCAGGAGCACACCCCTTTTCAAAAGAGCCCGTTTAGGGGAGGCGCAGGGCTGGGGGAGATGGGGGGAGGCCATGTTTACAATCCTGCAACTGATCCCTCCCAGCCGGAGAATCCTCCCCCCCCCATTTCCCCCTTTTCCCTCCCCCCGAAAAGTCTCTCTGCCCGCCCTCAGACCAGCCTGCTACGACTCTCTCCCAACTATTGCCTCCCGCACACCCCCGGATTCATTACACACACACACACACACACACACACACACACACACACACACACACACACACACACACACACACAATATACTCACAATGTCCACACACATACACACACGCACTCAGTACGAACTCACGCACATATACCGTATACCGCTTACACACAGTGCACACACACACACACACACACACTCTATATAGACACACAAGTATGCAAACATATACATGCACACAACTGCAAGACATATTGTGAAAGGTGCTTTTTGAAATATGTGAATATTTTTTTTCCTTTCTTGCAGCCCGTGTTCTGAAGTCAACCTCCGTTTCGTAAATGTCAACTGGCAGGTGTTGAAATATGAAATGAGCCGTGACCTACAGTGGGAACCATGGACAACCGTCCAAAGAACACAACCTAAGAGTCTCAATCCCTTTTTCTCTAGCTAGCATTTTCAATCCCCCTCTCTAAAAAAAACGAAAAACGATGTCTATCAAAGTAGGCCAAGTTGTGGGGGTCGAGTCTGTGTGTGTGTGCGTGCGTGCGTGCCTACGTGCGTGCGTGCGTGCGTGCGTGCGTGCGTGTGTGTGTGTGTGTGTGCGTGTGGCCGCGGCCTTGTTTCCCAAACAGGCATTGGAGCAACCCTTTCAGACCCCCACATTAAATGAGGTTCTATTCGCAGTGTGTGGATCCCCCCCTGGTTGCTGCCAGCCCATTGACCACGCCACGGAGCACCGGGGCCCTGGGAAACAGCACCCAGCTCCATGCCACCCCTTGGCACAGGGTGGCACGCTGTCACACTACCGACCGTTCCTTTGGGAACAGCTCAATTAGCCACCAGGGCAGGGACGCCCTATCACGGGCACACACACACACACGCACACACGCGCACGCAGGCAGACACACACACGCACACACACACGCACACGGCCACGCACGCACACACACACAAAACCCGCGCACACACACGCACGCACGCACGCACGCACGCACGCACGCAAAACACACACACACTCAATCATTTGAACACACCTCCATTTCCTACCAAACTAAATCCGGCGTAAAATGTTGCCGCGCCGTTCCTCCACAGAGCAACAGTCCAGCTATAATGCCAAAGTGGAGTCGATCCATGGATAGAGGTACGTACACCCAGCTTTGAGTGGAATGGACCACGTCAACTCTATTTACTAGGCTGGCGAACCTTAGCTGGCAGTGCCAAAACGTCACGTGTCAGATGGCCTTCTCCTGTTTAAAGCGAGGAGTGCTGATCCACAGAAAGATTGACAGGATGTGTGAGCTAGCTTGCAAGTGTGGAGGTAGTGTGAAACTGGCCATAGGGGCTCCATTGTGTGTGTGAGTATGTGTTCGTGGGAGTGTGTGTGAGGCCAGACGAGGGCAAAGTCAAGCCTGATCGTGTGCCCCGACACACACACGCACGCACGCACGCACGCACGCACGCACACACACACACACACACACACACACAGTCGCATGCAGACAGACTACACTGCGCTATGTGTTAAGTTCTCACATTACTGAGGGTGTGGGCTGCCTCTTGCTTCGGTCGACCAAGGAAAAGAAGGTGTGAAGCCTCAGTCACGCAAAGCCACCACAGTGGCACACCCTGAGTGTGCACACACGTCTGTGTGTGTGTGTGTGTGCGCGTGTGTGTGTGTGTGTTTGCTGGGAGCCCTGCACCCCTGACACACAGAACCGGATACGTGGTACAAGGAAATGTGACACATAGAAATGTGGTACACGAGTGTTTGTGTTTGTGTTTGTGCCTGTGCCTGTGTGTGTGTGTGTGTGTGTGTGTGTGTGTGTGTGTGTGTGCACGCGCGCGCACGTGTGACCTTCACCATTTCAGACGGCGTGAAGTCACCTCCTGAAATGTGTGCCCGAAACCAAATCCCCCCCCCCCCCCCCCCCCCCCCCCCCCCCCCCCCCCATCCCCATCCACGGCGACTCCTACGCACGCTGAGGCCTCCTTCCTGCGCCACATACAGATCAAATTATCGCCCGTAAAACGACAGCCGAAAATCTCACACACCGCCGCTACACGGCGTCCAGATCCGGGCTGAGCGGCGCCCCGTCTGGAAACAGCATCAGCCAGCGTCTGTGTACCACAAAGGGCTCCCTGGGGACGGCCGGAGCGCTGGAAGCTGGAGGAACACGTCCGCGGGCCGGACCACAGCTTCCAGCGTCGCCCGTCCTCCCAGAGCTTTTCTCCAGGCTGCCGGGCTGGTATGATGGAGGAGTGAAAGAGGGCCAGGGGGGGGGGGGGGTCACGTGACAAAACGCTCTGCACGGAGAGCGCTTCATCAAGTGCAATTAATTAGGATTATTATTATTATTACCTGCTTTGGTCACAGATACCACATGTACTATGGTGGTGGAGAGAAAGAGTGAGGGGCTGGGCGGGGGTGGGGGGGTGGAGGTGGGGGTGGGGGTGGGGGTGGGGGGGGGTGTTGGTGCAGGGGCGCCAAGCGCTTTGCGTTTGGGGAACTTGTGGTAACAGATTCATCGGTGGTTTGATGAGAAGGGAGAGGAAGGCCGAGGGCCGCAGCTGTTTGTGCGCCTCTGAGCCCTCATCCATGATCGCTGTGACGGAAGGAAGGAGAGTAACACAGAGCATCCCCAGTGCTCTAGAAGTGCCTCCTAGCTTGTAAGCATAGGGGCACGTGTGTGTGTGTGTGTGTGTGTGTGCGTGTGTGTGTGTGTGTGTGTGTTTGTGTGTGTGTGTGTGTGTGTGTGTGTGTGCGCGCGCGTGTATTCTCTGCATTTCTGCTTGCTCACCTCACAGAATAGTGAGATTGATGGTGTTAACCCGTTCATCAAGGTTCTACTGATCACAGAGACACCAAGTGCACCATGGGGTATCTTCGTCAGACCACAGACAAAAATGGCAGGTGGGTGGAAATAAAATGTGCTTCTTTACGCATCTAGACTATCAATTCAAATATGTCTCCGTGGCCCTTGTTTCTCAATGACACAGTTAATAAAAGAGGCAGGGGTGGGGGGCGCCGGGGGGGCGGGGGCGCTGGGGGGGCGGGGGGCTTGGTGGTTTCGTATGTGTGTTAATGGCAAGAGAAGTTAGGGTGGTGGGTTAGGTGTTTTTTGAATCGAACTCAATGACTCTGGCTGTTCCTCCCCTCCCCCTCCTCCTCCCCTCCCCCTCCTCCCTCCCTCACCCCCTCCCTCCCTCCCTCACCCCCTCCCTCCCTCCCTCCCCTCCGTCCCTCCCTCCCCCTCCTCCCTCCCTCCCTCCCTCCCTCCCCCTCCCTCCCTCACCCCCTCCCTCCCTCCCTCCCTCCCTCCCTCCCTCCCTCTCTCTCTCTCTCCGTCCCCAGTCTCGTAGATTCCCAGTTTAAGCCCCGAGCTCCAGTATGAAATCAAGTTCTACCCCAGCAGGAAATGAGAGATCTCCAGGGGAGATAACAGAGTGAGAGAAGGAAGGAGGGAGGAAGCGGAGGAGGAGACAAAGAAAAGAACTCGAGAGAACGAAAGCTTGAACTCGTTGTGTTGAAACTTCACCATGAAAAGGAAAGCAAAGAAAAACACTCTCTCGGCCCAGCAGTTTAAAACATCTGACCCCCCCCAGCCCCCCGTTCTCAGCTCTTATTATGTCCTGAGTGTGTATGTGTGTGTGTGTGTGTGTGTGTGTGTGTGTGTGTGTGTGTGTGTTTGTGGCTAATAACAGTCGCTTTATAAAAACGCTCAGGGCTTGTTGCCCTTTGTACGCTGGCTAATTCCCCTCTCCCCGCCCCCCCCCCCCCCCCCCCTCCCTCCCCCCCATCCCCCCCCCCCCCCCTGTAATCGCAAAGAGTGGATGTGACGGCTTCTTCCACGCCGATGTTTTCGCGGTTGCCCGGGGAGACGACCCGACCTGGGGTGACCCTGAGTACTGGAGCTGAATGGGCTCCTGCAGGGCCTCGTCCCCGGACACAGGCTCGTTTCACTGGCAACCAAAAGCACCTCTGTCATGGAGGGTCACAGCCAGTGAGGGGGTTTTCACATTGTTGTTGTTTTTCTTTTTCTTGCAAACAAAAACGTTTCGTGGGGCACACGCCGGCCTACTCGAACATACACGCACGCACGCACACACACACACACACACACACACATACACAGCAGCACGCACGTGGCCCCCTCCTCCTCTTTTTGTAGAGGGGTGGGGGGGGGGGACCAGGGGCTTCAGTTAATGGCTTTTAAATTCCCACCGAGTGAGTGACTTACAACTTTGGAGGAGCACAGCTGTTTCTGATTGGTGGGAACAAAGAGGGGGGAATGGCTGCGATCTGAGAGATTGCTCCCTGCTTGCGTCGTGTAGCCGGCTCCTCTCTTGAAAGGGCCCACAATCCCGCAGGAAGGACACAGATGTGTGTGCCTGCGTGCGTCTCTCCGTGTGTGTGTGTGTGTGTGTGTGTGGACGTGCTTTCGAGTGTGAGTTTGTACTTGCGTGAATTGTATGCAAACTGAATGTGCGCACGTATCAAGCATGTGTTTGTGCAGAATGTGTGTGCTGGTGAGTGTGCAGGTATGACTCTGTGCGTGTGTTTGTGTGTGTGAATGTAATGTGTGTTTGAGTATGAGGATGTGTACGTCTCTCTCTGTCTCTCTCTCTGTACGTGACTGTGTGTGTCTCTGTCTGTGTGCATGTGAGTGTGTGTGTGTTGGTGTGAGTGTATGTTTATGTATCTGTGTGTGTGTGTGTTACTGCCTGTGTGTGTGTGTGTGTGTGTGTGTGTGTGTGTTTGTGTTTCTGCCTGTGTGTGTGTGTGTGTGTGTGTGTGTGTGTGCGTGTGTGTGTGCGTGTGTGTGTGTTTCTGCCTGTGTGTGTGTGTGTGTGTGTTTCTGCCTGTATGTGCTTGCGTGTGTGTGTCGGTGTGTGTGTCGGTGTGTGTGTAGGGAGCTGGGGAGCAACAGGACCTGTCTCCATGTACTGTACAGGGCGGGGCTCCACTGTAGCTGCAGAGAGAGCAGAGAGGAGTTACCGCTCCACCGGTGAACCACGTCCAGGGTCAGCTCACCTGGGAGGAACCCAGAGGGAACAGCCAGCAAGGAGGACCGCTGTGGAGACCCTCTACAGCTTTACTGGAAGTGGAGGAAGAGGGGGGTGGGGGGGGGGGCAGGGGGGGCAGCCAGAGAAACCACAGCCAGAGAGAGAGAGAGAGAGAGAGAGAGAGAGAGAGAGAGAGAGAGAGAGAGGGAGAGAGAGAGAGAGAGAGAGAGAGAGAGAGAGAGAGAGAGAGAGAGAAAGAAAGTAGAGATTAGAGGAGAGAGAAGGATGGAAAGCTGGAAAGCAAAGATTAGAGAGCTGAGAGAGAGAGCAGAGAGAGAAAAAGATTAGGCCAAAGCTCATGCAAGCATGTCAATGAGATTGTAAAAAAAAAGAACTCACCTTCACTGACTGGAAAATCTCTTTTGATAAAGGATTTATTTGTATATCGGAAGGGTAGACATACAGACAGCTGCCCAGCTGCACAGAAAGGCAGGCAGACAGAAAAGTCAACCAGGATTGTTTCTTGCTCTACCTGGGACAGGAGTAACAGGAAGGTAAAAGTTGAGTTATATGCCTTGTAGTACAGTGGTTTTACACAACACCGGCAGGACTCAAACAAGTGCCTTCTTCTGACATTAACTCTTAAAACGGAGGAGAATTTTTATCAATACATAACACGAAACAGAGATTCCTAGCCAGAAGGAAATGCTTCTGTTTCAAACCCTATAGAAGTTTGTTTAATATTATTGTATTATTATTGTTCTTTTATTTATTTATACAGTCTCTTTGGCAACAGTGCCCTGTTTACAAGGCAGTTAATGAAAAATGAAATATTTTATAATACTATAATATTGTAAATATTCGATTACTGTTATCATATTTTTTATAACATAGTATTTGCTTTATACTTATGCACAGATGAGCCTGTTTCAACTCACGCAATTATGATACACTTTGGTAAATCCTTCCACAAATTGAATGGGGCAAGAGAAAGGTTACTCTGTATGGACTATGGAGTTATTTGAAATAAGTTTCTGTGTTCATGGTTGAAGACCCATTTCTGCAATTAAACCGTGCCCTTGGGCTCGTTCAACTTATCGGCCCTTTCTTCCATTCTTTACTGTGTGGAGGAATGAATGCATTTTACTGTGGCAAAAAATAGATTCAATGGAACGTCGACCACTTAAAATGTTCAAAGAATCTCGAGACCTTTGCGCCGCTCGAACACATTGAGTTAAAACATGAGCCACGGTGACTCGATGAAAAGATTTAAAAAAAAAAAATGGTGGTTTAAAGTAGCCGGGCTTGACCCTCTGTTGAAACGGCCTGAGACAGAGGCCTTCAGCGGCCTTCAGAGACTAGCCCTGGTGCAGTAGTCAGCCCCCGCTGAGGAGGGTAGGCTGTGCTTATGGAAGGCTAATAAAACAGGAGGGAGGAATGAAAGAACGAGGAAAGGGGGGGGGGTAAAAAAACAAACTCATTTGGAGCCGACACCGCGAGGCCATTCCAAAAACGTCGTTCTCTTTCCTCCTCCTCCTCAATCCCTCGTTCCTCTTTGTGGAAGATGTCCCACACTGAACCCAGCGAGAGGAGAGGAAAGGAGGGAGAGGAGAAGAGAGGAGAAGAGAGGACAGAGACATGGCACTCCACTCTACCTCCCTGTTCTCCGACATGGGCTTTGTTCTCCCTCCTGAATGCCTTGAGTAGCCATTTCAATCCCACACAGACACACACACACACACACACACACGCACTAGTTGTTCTTTCGCTCTCACTTCCCTGTTTCTCGCTCGCTGTCTGTCCCTCCCTCTTTTACTTCTCCATTTAATGCATTCATCTATTGTCCCTGTTCCTCATTTGTTTTTTCCTTTACCCTCCATCTTGCTCTATCCATCTTTGCATCTCTCTGTATTTTCCACTCTCTCTGGCTCCCTCCCTCTCTCTCTAACCCCTCTCCCCCTATCTCTTTCTCTGTCTCTCTGCCGCTCTCTTCCTCCGTCTCTCTCCCTCTCTCTTTCTCTCTCCCCTCTCTCTCCAACCCCTCCACCACATATCTGTCTCACTCTCTGCCTCTCTTTCTCTGCCTCTCTCTCTCTCTCTCTCTCTCTCTCTCTCTCCCTCTCTTCCTCCGCCTCTCTCCCCCCCCCCCCCCTGTCTCTGCCCCTCTTTCTCTGCCTCTCTCTCTCTCTCTCTCTCTCTCTCTCTCTCTCTCTCTCTCTCTCTCTCTCTCTCTCCCCCCATCTCTCTGCCTCTGGTCCTCTCTGGGTTTCATGCTCTAAGCACTCCAAGCAGCTCCCAGGAGGTCGGGCTGGCCTTCCAGGAGGCCTGTCAGACTAATAGATTTCACTTTTTCTCTCTCACTCTCATTTGTGTGCCGCACTCAAATTCCTCCCTCTTAGTTCTTTTCCCTCTGCGGGAACGTATTTTTTTGTCTTTTTTTCTAGTAATGGGGGCATGTTGCAGAGGGGGAGTGTATGCGGGATGAATCCCAGCTGCTTCTCCAGAGCTGTATTGTACGTTATATCAATGGCCGTTCATGTGAGTGCATACAAACAGTTGGCTTTCACTCCTATTATTAATACATGACCAAAACTCACGATATTTTTTTTATCCCTGCTCTCTTTGAATAGGCTGTGAGTGATATATATATATATATATATATATATATATATATATATATATATATATATATATATATATATATACAGTGGGGCCAAAAAGTATTTAGTCAGCCACTGATTGTGCAAGTTCTCCTACTTAGAAAGATGAGAGAGGTCTGTAATTTTCATCATAGGTACACTTCAACTATGAGAGACAAAAATGAGGAAAAAAATCCAGGAAATCACATTGTAGGATTTTTTAAGAATTTCTTTGTCAATTATGGTGGAAAATAAGTATTTGGTCAATAACAAAAGTTCAACTCAATGCTTTGTAACATAACCTTTGTTGGCAATGACAGAGGTCAAACGTTTCCTGTAAGCTGGTATTTTGGCCCATTCCTCCATGCAGATCTCCTCTAGAGCAGTCATGTTTTGGGGCTGTCGCTGGGCAACACGGACTTTCAACTCCCTCCAAAAATGTTCTATGGGGTTGAGGTCTGGAGACTGGCTAGGCCACTCCAGGACCTTGAAATGCTTTTCATGGAGCCACTCCTTCGTTGCCCGAGCGGTGTGTTTGGGATCATTGTCATGCTGGAAGACCCAGCCACGTTCCATCTTCAATGCTCTCACTGATGGAAGGAGGTTTTGGCTTAAAATCTCATGATACATGGCCCCGTTCATTCTTCCCTTAACACGGATCAGTCGTCCTGTCCCCTTTGCAGTAAAACAGCCCCAAAGCATGATGTTTCCACCCCCATGCTTCACAGTAGGTATGGTGTTCTTGGGATGCAACTCAGCATTCTTCTTCCTCCAAACACGACGAGTTGAGTTTTTACCAAAAAGTTCTATTTTGGTTTCATCTGACCACATGATATTCTCCCAATCCTCTTCTGGATCATCCATATGCTCTCTGGCAAACTTCAGACGGGCCTGGACATGTACTGGCTTAAGCAGGGGGACACGCCTGGCACTGCAGGATTTGAGTCCCTCTCGGCGTAGTGTGTTACTGATGGTAGCCTTTGTTACTTTGGTCCCAGCTCTCTGCAGGTCATTTATCAGGTCCCTCCGTGTAGTTCTGGGATTTTTGCTCACCGTTCTCATGATCATTTTGACCCCACGGGATGAGATCTTGCGTGGGGCCCCAGATCGAGGGAGATTATCAATGGTCTTGTATGTCTTCCATTTTCTTACAATTGCTCCCACAGTTGATCTATTCACACCAACCTGCTTGCCTATTGCAGATTCACTCTTCCCAGCCTGGTGCAGGTCTACAATTTTCTTCCTGGTGTCCTTCGACAGCTCTTTGGTCTTGGCCATGGTTGAGTTTGGAGTCTGACTGTTTGAGGCTGTGGACAGGTGTCTTTTATACAGATGACGAGGTCAAACAGGTTCCATTAATACAGGTAATGAGTGGAGGACAGAAGAGCTTCTTAAAGAAGAAGTTACAGGTCTGTGAGAGCCAGAAATCTTGCTTGTTTGTGGGTGACCAAATACTTATTTTCCACCGTAATTTACAAAGAAATTCTTTAAAAATCCTATAATGTGATTTCCTGGATTTTTTTTCTCATTTTTGTCTCTCATAGTTGAAGTGTACCTATGATGAAAATTACAGACCTCTCTCATCTTTCTAAGTAGGAGAACTTGCACAATCAGTGGCTGACTAAATACTTTTTGGCCCCACTGCATATATATATATATATGAATTCCTTTGATCATTCGTATACATACCTGCATACGTCTGTGGCAAAGAGAACGTCAATTTAAAAAATGTTTGAAAAGTACAGCTGTCATTTTCATCTCTCAGATTTGTCGTTCCGTTTCGTAGGAAACGTGGTAAATAATTAACGAGCGACTAAGTGTATTCGACCGCTTGACTTTTATATTTCAGATTTATATTTTTGTATCGGGTGAAATCCTTCGATTATGTTCAAGTTGCCTGTCGCTGCCTTTTCTAACTCCCAAAGTAACTTAAAGACCTTCACCCGCCCTCTTGATCTCTTATCCTCCACCTCCTATCCCTCTCTCTCTCTCTCCCTCTGTTTTTCCTCCCTTATTCCTCCCCCTATCATCTTTTTTCCCCCCTCCACGTCCCTCATGTCACATCACATTTCCCAAGGAGCCGGGAGAAAAGGGCAGAGCCGATCCACATGACTCAGTACGGGTCGCTGACAACCAGCCTGACAGCCAGCCTGACAACCGACCAATAAGGCAGCCAGCCAGCCTGGCAACCAGCTTGACAACCAGCCTGACAACCGACAAGCAAGCCAGTCAGACAGACAGACAGATAGTCAGACAGACAGACAGACAGACAGACAGACAGACAGACAGACAGGGACGTGGCGGGCAGACAGACAGGCAAGCAGGGTCTCACATGAAAGGTTATCCTGGGAGGGGCTCCTAAAGAAAGCATGTGTGTGTCTCGTATATATCGAGGAGGGAAGGCTGTGTGTGTGTGTGTGTATATATATATATGGTATATAAGTACACAACACACATGCAGACCTTTATATGCAGGTTTTGTAAGACAGACATGCAGACACACAAACTCCACACAACACTTACTTGGCATTTTTCCCCTTATTTGAAGTTGCCTCTGCCTAGACCATCCAGAGTGTGTGGGCCACGACCTTAGAAGCCAGAAGGCAATAGCGCCACCTACTGATGAACATGTCCTCACCTCCTCATCCTGTAAGAGGAAGGGGGAAAACTCACACAGACTACGAGGAAATTTCCTCCATACGCGGTCCTCAAGACAAATAGCTTTTGTCAAATGTCCTAGACCTACAACAGACATAATGTAAATAGAACAGCGCAAGTATCACAGCTGTTTTTCACGCACCTTGGCGACCGCAATCCACCCAAACCGTCCTTTCTCGTCTTGCTCCAGCTAATAGTTTTACTCTGTTTCTCTTTCTTCTCTCATACTCTCTCTCTCTCTCTCTCTCTCTCTCTCTCTCTCTCTCTCTCTCTCTCTCTCTCTCTCTCTCTCTCTCACACGTACACACAGACACACCATCTCCAGCCACTTAGCCACGGCTCTTTGCGGCCGTCTCATTTGCGGGACTCCCACTCTTTGTGATTTACTCCGAGTGCCCAAACCCTGCGAAATAGTCTTTCACACGTCCAGTTAGGCAATTTCCTCATCTAACTGGGTAATGAGGGGGAGGGGGGTGGGCGGGGGGGGGGGGCTCTGGGAGTCTCTCAGGCCCACTTCATGCCCACTGGAGTGGAATAGAGCCAAAATGG
>CM030187.1:13181670-13254170 GCA_017639675.1 Aplochiton taeniatus
ATGCATTTTAGTAGCTAGAAGCTGTCAATCAGAGAGGCTGAAACTATCTTACACTCCCTGGGGGGAGGACAGGGGACGCAGGTGTTATGTGGTGTGCGTGTGTGTGTGTGTGTGTGTGTGTGTGGGGGGGGCTGAGGTGTCTGGTCCAGGCGACGGATCGAAGGATGGAGGGAGGAGAGCTATGTTCTCTCTCTCTCTCTCTCTCTCTCTCTCTCTCTCTCTCTCTCTCCCTCTCGCTCTCTCTCTCTCTCTCTTTCCTGGGCTCCTGTGAAGGGAGTCGCTCTAACAGATGACCTACATTCAGCTGCAGATACATACACAAGCTCTGAAGCCTCACAGGATTCACAACAGAGGGAAAAGGAGAGAGAGAGAGGAGGAGAGGAGAGAGAGGGGGAGAGAGAGAGAGGGAGAGAGAGAGAGAGAGAGAGAGAGAGAGAGAGAGAGAGAAGGGGCTGAACAGGGAGAAAGGTAGTAAAACAACTGATGCCAGCGAGGTTACAGGAGACAGAAAGACAGACCTTAAAACGGAGACAGAAAGAGAGAGAGAGAGAGAGAGAGAGAGAGAGAGAGAGAGAGAGAGAGAGAGAGAGAGAGAGAGAGAGAGAGAGAGAGAGAGAGAGAGAAGGGGGAAAGTTTTTAGCGGATAATCCGCTTCTCCTCTCTTCCTTCCTGCTTCACCAGTCTCCGGCGAGGGAGTGATTATATAAAAGACATCTATAATTCCGTTCCATGCACATCAAAGACCGGCGTCGCCTCACAATCTGCATATATGCTTCGTCCAGGGAACAGTGTGTGTTTGTGTGCGTGCATGTATTAGTGTGTGTGTGTGTGTGTGTGTGTGTGGTATAGGAAGGACAGGTTTGCACCAGAAAGTACTTCCGAGAAAGTTGTACTAAGAGGACTTTGCCTTTACTTCCTCGCTGCTCCCCAAGTCTTAGTCTATCTCTGGCTCACACATTTAAGTGCTTCTGGCATGGCAATAATCATTACGCCTAACAACCACCTAATCCAATTCCAGAGCGCCCCATCCTAATGTAACACGGAATAGCCTTCAAATAAGACATATTTCTTAACTAAATGGAAGCCCAGACAATAGATTTGAGCTAAGGTCTACTTACCATAAGTTGGCTATCAGCTTTAAAACAACGGTTGTTGAGAAGTGCGCAAAGCCACCAATGTGTTTTTATAATGGCCTGTGAGCTTGTGTAATGCTGATGTAATTGCATGGCTGCAAAAACACCACCTCGACGAGCCTTTATACAGATACGGAGGTTGATGTTTTTGTATTGTCTAGGACACTGATGCTCCCTGTGGTTCAAATACATGTTCATTATATATGAAAACATATTCTAAGTAAAAAAAAAAAGTACGGTTTGGTAGAGGAAATGTTAAATTCAAGGGAATATGAAGTCATACGTACACAATTTCTTTTAAAGGACAGCTTGAAATGGCGGTTGCACAAACAATGTTGAGAAATGTTTATGATGGGTAGACATGTGACATCAAGGGAAGTGGGTTTTAAACCTTCTATAACTTCAACGCTGTTATCAAAGTGAGACCGGTTCTGGACCTGGTCCTTTCTTCAATGGTCTGGCTTCTTCTACTTTCATAGGCTTTGTCACCTTTTAGGCAGTGTCGAACAGTGGTACAATAGTGACATCTAGTGGAGAGGGGTGGTAGTGTTTACAAAGTTAGAATTACATTTGAGGTTTAGCAGAAGCAAATTCTCTTTCTAGTCTCTCTCATCACATTTATTGGTGATGTAAACATTTTAGGGATGGCCCCGGAATGTAAGAAAGACCCTTATGAGATTTGAACTCAAAGTTACATGGATAAAACAAAACAAAATTGAAAAAAATTAAAACAAAAAAGAAACTATCTTTTTTTTATCACTAAATCAGTATTAGTTACTTGTGATCAAGCCCTTGACACATGGGGAACATCAACGCCAATAACTGCATTTAGTTAATTTCAGCAACTGCTTATCAGTGCAGGCCTATTTAAAAATATCGTGAACCGTTCTTAGAGAACTTACATAAGACAGTCTCTGAATTAATTAAAATAAAAAAAATTGTATTTGATTTGACACAGAAGTCTCTAGGCAGGCCCTAATCTGAATTAACTCAAATAGATTCTTTTTTTTTTATTTGATTTGACACAGGCCCTAAATGCAAGAGTTGCAGCCTCAGCATCCCGGTGAAACACCTGCAGGAAAATACATCCTGCCGAGCCTGTTTTGATCAACCACGGTACCCGGTTTCCTAAAAACCAGGAGGAGAAGAAGCCAGTTGTGGCCCAGCAGGGGGGAGTGAGCCTGGACACCATTGAAGGACGCTTCACTCCCTTTGGGAGAGCGGTGTGCGGGTTCTGAATATCAAGGGTCAATCCACTGGAAGTACGTCTGAATGAATGTCCTTTCTAATAATTATTCTGTGCTGTCACTTTGTTTCTATGTGATCTTGCTTCAAAGCATTTCATAGGAGTGACCGATACTCACAGGGAGCAGCCTAACAAGGCAGATGTAACCAGGATGAAACAGACCTGCAGCCTGCAGGTAAAAGATTGCGGTCACTTAGGGATTCAACAAGTATATAATAAACTCACAAAGTTCCTCATCCTCTCAAACTACTCTCAATCCAAAGAAAACGTAAGTTGGTTGAACGTTTGGGGGGAGCACCACAATAGAACATTCTTACTTTATAAGGAAGGAGGAAAAGGTTTTTGTTTGACACGCAGCAGCATTGCATTGTCAAAAAAAAAAAAAAAAAAAAGGCAATGAGGAAAAAAGTGTCAATCTTCTCTGAGGCTATTACGTTAGTCCAATGAAACATACCCCTCAAATATGAACGTGAAATGTTGGTGAACCTGTTTCATACCTCATAAAAAACATTTTCAAACTGACACAAGGGGGATATGGATGGCACAACTGAAGTATAAATATTTCTAATTACTGATTCACATTGACATCTGATTTGTTTTAGATCAGCCCCACACACAACACAGCAAAGGTTTTATTGGCCCAAACCCTATATCATTGTACTATCAAATACTTGATATGTGTTTCAATATGGTTCTAAATGCATTTCTGTCAAATGAATAGTAACGAGAAACAGTGGAATACATCGTATTATATTCTCAAGAATCTTAAGCCAAGTTGGCTTTGACGTTGACCCTATATCATTGTAGCACACAGTATGGTTCTAAATGCATTTATGTAAAAATAAGTTGTAGAGAGAAACAGTGGAATACATTGAACACAATTAGAAGTAAAATCACAAACTTGAGTCAAAAAAGAATGGATGTACAGCTACAAAGTGTCAAACAAAATGTCCTCTGTGTCAGGAGCTGGAGAAGGAGTTGCGACCCAAACGCAGAAATGTTATGAAAGGCAGTAACTTTAATGAAGGCACTCACAAAACACAGGAAACCGGTAACAGCAGGTAATGCGGACACAAATGTACAACACAAGAGACAAGACTTAAATACCAAAAAAGGAGCAATAATTAACCAATAAGAAAACAGGAAACCTAAACAAGACAAGGGGCAGGTGAAAACGATCATCTGATCAGGCCCAAAGGGCCAGGCCGTGACACTCCTCCATTGTCTTGATATACAAACCCTGTTTTCCACCCTGTCCCTTCACACCACCTCTCAACTGAGGCCCACAGCCTCCTCTCATAAGGGGAACAGCCATTTCTTTCACCACCACTTCCTCCTCCTCCTCCTCGCGTGTTTTTGTAGGAGAATACTATTCGTTTTATGGTCTTACTACATTTTGAAATCAGGGTTGTAGTTGCAAAAGTGCATCATAAAACTGATCATTGGCGTGAATTTAAACCATACGAGGAATGAAAGAGCAAGCAGGTGAAATAAACCGTGAAGGATAAATCAATAACAAACTAAACTGAAGTTAAACGGATGCTTTGGATTGCTGCGGAGTGCCACAGACCAAAAATGTAGAATAAAAAGAAGATAGTATTTCATAAAATAGGATTGTTGTGGTCATGATTTCCTATGTGCTAGGAGAGAGTATAAAAGTCTTCCTTTACAAACATCCACTTCATCGCTGCTATTGCTCTTGTTTGGGCTACCCTCCAGACTTGCTCAGTTCCTCTACAGATTGAGGCAATTGCAGTTGTTCGATTATTTATCGTCACATCTTTCAAGGTCGGACAACTTTAATTAAACATTGCTTAAAAGAACCACATACAGTGTGTGCACCAACAATATTCTTTATACATTTTGATTTTGTTTCAGGGATTCAAAGTATGTATATGTGCCACAGTGAGAATCTCGTCCTATACATGTCATTGAGTGCCGTTTCACACATCCAGCATATTGGTGGTCTGGTACTCGCGACTCCTGTGATCGTTGCTGGCGGACATCCGGCCGCTGCTTCTCCCGGGACCCGCCTTGGTCCTCTTGCTCCTCCCGCCGCCCTCAGACATTGACCTTCCCCTCGGCTTCACCTCCTGCTCCATCTCTCCTTCCACCATCTTCAGGTTCCGAAAGTTCTGGCAGTTGCAGACGTCCTCCGACGGCTCCCTGCCGGCGCAGAACAACTTCATGGAGGAATAAATGAGCTCAAAGAGGCTGGAACAAGCGGACACTACCCCGACGATGAAGTAAAAACACAAGAAGACCGTCTTCTCGGCGGGGCGGGAGGTGAAACAGTCCACCGTGTAAGGGCACGGGAACCGACTGCAGGGGTACTGGGCCTCTACTTTGAAGCCGTACAGCCACCACTGAGCGACCAGGACCCCCACCTCCGCCACCAAGCGGAAAGCCACGTTG
This sequence comes from Aplochiton taeniatus, assembly GCA_017639675.1. Classification (NCBI taxonomy): domain Eukaryota; kingdom Metazoa; phylum Chordata; class Actinopteri; order Galaxiiformes; family Galaxiidae; genus Aplochiton; species Aplochiton taeniatus. The sequence continues at coordinate 13,186,465 of CM030187.1, forward strand.
ACGATGTAAAGCCTCCGTAAGCGGCGCTCTTCCCTCGAGTGCGCGCCGCTCGCCTGGCTCAGCCCGGAGCTGGCCGTGCGCTTGCTGTGGTGGTGCATGGCGTACACCAGGAAGAGCAAGGAGGGCGTGGAGATCAGGACGATGTGGAACACCCAGAAACGGTACTGGGAGATGGGGAAGGCCAGGTCGTAGCAGACCTGCTTGCAGCCAGGCTGGAGCGTGTTGCAGGCGAACTCTGCCTGCTCGTCCTCAAAGAGGTCGCTAGCCACCGTGCCTAATATGAGGATCCTGAAGACCAACATTAGGAGAAGCCAGAAACGGCCCAGCATGGGAGAGTGGGTCTGGAGGGTGTCGAAGAGGCGGCTGAGGAAGCTCCACTCCCCCATGATCAGCGCAGGGTCCGGAGGTGTCTTCTCGGGGCCTCCAGGGGTCAATCCGCCTGCGAGTGGTTCTTTATCAATGTCCAGTCTACAGCTCCGTTATATGGTCTCAACGCTTTGTTGATGCCCAATTAACAACAAGATGATATCCTCCTCGTTTGCCTATAAATGCACTCCAACCAGGTTTATCTGCAGGTGAAATCTCTTGACTGTTACCATGAGAGAGAAAAACCAGCTAGACTTCCCATCACCTGCAAAAACAAAAAAACAAAATACGTACTGTATGTAATAAGCATAAAACGACAATATAGTCTACTTACTTTCTTAGTACATTGAAACTTATCTGTAGAAAGCCATAACTTATTACACTGGAGAATTAAGTTCAACCTGTGTTTTATTTGACTTTTCTTACTATTTTCACAGGTTAATGGTTGTTTCTAATTTCTTTGATAATACTAAATTGTCTCACCAATACAGTACAGTTCAAGAAAAGTTCAAATAAAACATTTTGTCTAATACCTGTATAGATGCAGTAGCTCCAAAGACAGACGAACAGTGTGAAATATGAATTTCACCTCAACTCACAGAACTTGTCTGGTCACACACACGATCCTACAAAATTGATTTTAGAAATGTAAACAAGATACGAAGAAAAACAAGAACAAAGATTGAAAATATGCAGTTAGAGATTTTAACTTCCAGTTCCTGATATCATATGACTTGTAAGACAAAAAGTGTCAAAAGGTACTAACTTAATGTTGTAGTTGTACATCAAGACGGTCCCTGTCCAAGAAGAAAAGATTATTCAGCGCTTAATGCCTTTGCCACCCACTCGAGCAGTGCCCAATCTGAGACAGGTGTTCTGAGGCAAGTTAGAGACTGAACTTAGACACCCTAAGCCTGGGCAATCCTTCTGCTTCAAGAGCAAGTTCCTCGATTCAGCATTCAGTCCATGGCTTTCCTCCTAACAATAGGGTATTCTCAAGAAATCTTAAGCCAAGTTGGCTTTGACGTTGATAATTCAAATAATTAAAGAAAGAATCATAAAAGGTGCGATGCCATTGTTCGTTTCAACCGGTTCTGGTGCTTCTAAGAATGGCATGAACTACTGGGAGTTGATTGGTTGGGAAGGGCGGCGTCTGGTCAGGAAATAGGTTCTTCGCTTAAGTGAGCACTATCAGAGTCCCAAACATAACTGCCGTTTTCTCAGGAGGGCTTTTGCCTGATTAAAGCGTTTCCTACCACGGCAGGAAGGATAGGGCAGAAGAGTCATAACTCCAATCTGCCGGCTGGCATCGGACTACACAGGAACACGCAAGTGTCAACAAACGAAAAGACCTAACATAAATGGATTGTGATTTGAACGGTTGGAGTGGACTAACGGTTTAAGGAATCTATGCACAGGAGGATGTGTATTTAAAAGTTTTAAAGTCTATTCTTCGGAAAATAAAAGGGAAACAGTCAAATGTTGAAAGCAGACCAGATCTGGCTACTTATCTACATATTTCGTTGGTGTGACATTTATTCTCCCAACAGCTGGTCATCTTCAAGACCCACATATTTCAAATGTTTCCTGGCTCTACCTATGAACTGCAAAAAGCAATATAGAAAAATAAGACCAAAACATGCTCCAAGTTGTGCAAATGGACCAACAAGCTCAAGAATCAGAATGTATTTTATTGCCACGTAGGTTCTCATACAAGGAACTTGCCTTGGTGTTTAGGTGCGTTAGGAGCAACCCCTCCCTACCCTCAACGTCACACCGGCTCCTCGCCTGTGTACCCTAGTAATCTAATATGGTGTTCAATCAAATCCCATTTATTCTGAAGCTGTAAACCCTCTGGCAAGGGGTAACTTGAGACTTACAACACATCCTACAACCTGAGTTTAACAGACTTTATTTTTTCAAAAACGTTTATAGACAACCAATTAAATATTTACAAGACAAGACACAAAATGTGAAATCCACAAAAAAAGAAAAGGTTAAAACTTAAACTGTTCTGCCAAATTAGTTCAAAATGCTGCTATTTGATCAACCAAATAATATAACAGAAGTACAGTAATATTCCAAGTAAAAAACCAACCACTATACTAGTAATATACAAATTAGCCAGACCTATGTTAAACTATGACAATAGTTATCAAGCACATGTAACTTGCAAATATTTACAAGCAAAGCCATTCTGACCAAGCATTAAAAACAAAGCCATTCTGACCAAGTGGGGTTGAATATAAAAAACTAAAACATTTGAAATATTGACAGTGTGGTTTCAAGGAGACATTGACAATACAAGGGAAGGAACGTATCTAAAATCCAAAGTCATCATCGGAGTCAGAGTCCAGGGCGTATGTAACCGGCTTCTTGGCACGGGAGGGTTTGTTTTTTGGTGCTGGGGAGGACTTGCCCGCTCCCTGGTCTGACAGTTGAAAGCTCTCATCATCGTCATCCCATCTCTTCGTTTTCTGCCGGATGGAGAGCAATTTACAGGAATTATGTCTCATAATAAAAACGCTCTTATTATCCATAAAAAAAAGGCTTAGCCACTATTACCAAATTCCTTTGTTGCTGTATCATTTTTCTACGATAATTGGGTACACGAAAAAAATGCAGGAAGCTGATTGGAGGAAGTCAGATACCGTCACTCTGCTTTGACACCTGTTAGCGAGCATTCTACCACTGAAGATAACCTCTGGTGTCCTTAACAAGGAGTACAGGACACCTCTCAGTCTCCCTACACCCAGAAACCTGTACCTTGGAGGCAGCAGTGGTGTTCCTCCCCTTGATCCGAGACATCAGGTTGTCGGAGCTACTGCCCGAGTCTTCGCTGTCCAGGGCCTGTTTGCGTTTGAGGGCAGGCTTGGCCTTGGCGCGGGCCACCGCTTCACCCTCAGAGTCGCTGGAGTCCAGCTTGGTGACCTTCTTCACGGCGGCTTTGGCCACCGGCTTTGGCTTGGACAGAGCCTCCATGATGGACGGTTGCTTTACATCTAAAATGGAATCGCAGAGTTAAGTTTCTAAACAGTACACAATGTCATGCAACTTTCCTCAGCATCTTTATCTTGGTTAACACATTTATAAGATATGGAATATGTAGCTGTCTGGTTTGAATCCTAAATCCATGAATACATTGGGATAAGATGCTGTTTGGTATAGAGTGTTGGGAATACCTGCGGCTTTCTTTTTGGCTGCGGGAGGCTTCTTTGCAGCGGCGGCTTTCTTGGGGGCGGCCTCTTTGGTCTTGGGGGCGGCCTCTTTGGTCTTGGGGGCGGCCTCTTTGGTATTGGGGGCCGCTGCTTTGCTCTTAGGGGCCGCCTTGGTTACCCCAGTTATCACAGTGTCATCATCTGACTGAGCTGCAATAACACAGGGATCAGTTGGGGTTGTGAGTGAGTGAGTGAGTGAGTGAGTGAGTGAGTGAGCCATGTCTTAGCTTTGAGGTTGAAACCACTTACAGCTAGATTTGCTGGTCACCTCTTTGGCCGCCGCCGACTTGCTCTTCCTACAGAGAAACACAAAGCACCTCGCATGTTAGCCACAGAAAAGACGTGCGACCTCACGGAACAGCTTCACTTCAACGCTTATGGAGCACTGACATGAGCTAGCTGCTACCCTCAGTCAATCTCATCCGAAAACCAGAAAGATCCATTCTGATGGCAGACAAACGTCTTGTGATCGCTTGGTACAAGGGGTTCCTAACAGGGACACCCTCTCCTAGCGAGTGTTTCTGGGGGGTTGGGGCTCACGTGGGCTCGGTTGCTTTAGGGGGCCGGGCTGGAGAGTCTGCCTCGCTGTCGGCCGTGGTGCCGAGCTCGGGGACGAAGCTGTCGTCGTCCTCGTCAGTGCTAGCGACGGCCCTCTTCTTGGGCTTCTTGTCCTTGCCCCAGTCCTCAAACTCCTCCTCGCTGCTGGACAGGCTGTACTTCACGGAGCCTACGGCCAGAAGAAGGAGTTAGTTGTGGTTTGTGTGTGTGTGTGTGTGTGAGACCCGTGGAGCCTCCAATTATCCAGATTGAAAAAATGCAGCAATTTCTTTTAACTGCTTTCTCTTTTTTTCTCTCCCAGACAAACTTCGTGAGGTAGAAAGTCGAAAAAAACTGCGTTTTGAGACCGAACTACTATTTTATTGTTCCTAAAACAGTAATATCCTGTTGACCTGTACACTGGGGGAGACAGACACGGTCACAATTCTGAGTCAACATGCTAAGTAAATAAATCAAGAAAACCCGGTCATCAAGGGCTTAATTTTACCTTTGATAAAATAGTTGTTTGTGGCTCAAAAATGAATGTTATGAAATATAACCATTAAGACTGTAGAAAGGCAGAAAGCTAGGGAATACTGTTGTTCTAAAAACTAGGTGGACGTTATTTATCTATTAAAACGTGTCCTCTTTTCCCCTCAGCAAACCTGTTGACTACACAGTGGAGTTAATCCACAGTGTTGGTACACTGTTAAAAAGCATCCGTGTGGTTGGCTGTTAGTATAACTCTTACGAATCAAATGGTGTCTAATGTGACAAAAGCTATCTTTGAGGGATAAATTATGTTGTTATTGTTATTCACGGGGTCATATTTTTTTCCTCACTTTTTGTTTTACGTTCAGTCTTCTCTCTGGGGGCCACCTCCACCACCTCATCCTCCTCTTCGTTAGAGTCATCGGACCACGGGTTCTTCTTGGCCTTACCGGACATCGGCTTGAACTGCAGTGTGGTCTGCTTGCCCGTCTTTGACACTGGGACAGGCACATTTCAGTACAGTCAGTACAGAACACGGTAAACACAGACTGAACTGAGCTCGAAAATCTCTTCCACCCCACTGTTCAACATATTATATCGCTGTGTTCCTTCAAAAACCCCAAACGTTTCCGTATTGCTCCGGGACGGCGGCTGTCACCTTTCTCCTTGGCGGACGCTTTGGTTTGCTTGCTCAGACGTGCAGCCAGCCCAGAAGGCTCCATGTTTTCTTCTTCCTCGTCGAACTCCATCTTCCTCACTGCGCCCCCTGACTGGAACACCACAAACCAGCAGCAGTCAGCGCCACAGATTCACGTACCTCAATGTTTGTACATTTCATAAATAGTCCGGGAGATAACTTTCTCACTGGCTTCTTAGATATTTTTTAAAAACGGTTCACTTCATTGAATTGCCTGCCGTTTATCTGAAATAGCCCCCAACGTACCTTGGTTATCTTGGTTTTCTTTCCGTCGGCTTTCTTGTTAGCGTCGGCCAGCATGTTGCTGGTGATGCGCGGGATGACACGTCGACCCTGAGGCGTGGGCAAGTACTCTTGCTTCACCTTCATGGTCTTGGATTTGCCCACTTTGCCCTTCACAGGGACGGGTCCGGCGTTCTCCTTCTCTAGGGCTTCCACGCGCTGGACAAGGAGAGAAAGGCGACGATACAAATGGAAAAAAGGCAAAAACGTTGAGGGAGGGAGATGTTGCGACGTGTTTTTACAACGAAAGAAGCGGGTCTTCAAATAAAGAAACGTCACATGAACCTCAGACGGAGTTAGAAACGGTCAGTTTAACAACTTGACAAAATTCCAGCAGTACAAAGCTATAGAAATATTTGAGTATCACGCTCTCTCTCTTTTTTCTTTGAATGCACACGGCAACCAAACGGACACAAACGCGGTCACAAAATGGCCGCCTCCACAGAATGACTAGGCAACTAGGTTACCTCCAGCTCCAAAGTGAAGGCAGCCAGGTCCTCCCTCCACAGGTCATTGGGCTCCTTCCTCTTCAGGGTGTTCAGCTCCGTCATCTACACGGCCAGAAAGGGGAACGCTCAGACGTCACAGAAGGCAACACAAAGGACGTGTCTAAGCTGCGACGCATACTTCAGTCCGGCCCTGCTCTCCGTCAACAAGTCACGCAAGAAACCTACGGATGTAGGCCACACCAACCAGGCTACTTCGGCCCGAAACATCTAACCGACCTCGCAACAATGTCAAGATGGGCCAACTGCTCCTATTACTTGAATGCATCAAACTCAGAACTGATTAGATTGATTTAAACGTATCGACCTACAACGAATCAATTACAGGTGTGTGTGTGTGTGTGTGTGTGTAGCTTGAAGGAGGGGGAACACTGAGACACAGACCTTAGTGTGTGTGTGTGTGTGTGTGTGTGTTAGTGTAGTCACACACCTTGGTGTCTCTCTGCTTGCACAGCTCCTCCTTCTTCTCCTTGGTGAGGAACCACATTGGCATGCTGAGCAGGTAGTTGTAGTCTGGTCCACTGTTGTCCTCATCCTCCTTCTCCTCCTCCTCCTGACCATCCTCCAGCTCCACGTTCTAAACCACAGGACCAAATATTACATAACCAGAATCGTTTTCACTTGTTAAGTACAACAGGAGCCGCTCAACGCCCTTTCCATGACATGGAATGAAAGCCAAACTATTGATAAAGAAATAACAATAGGCCTATAAAAAAACAGACTAAGCTATAATACAAGGATGAATGCAGAACCCATGGGTTAGTGTTGCTAACCTTCTCCTGAGCTTGTTTCCAGGCCTTGACAGGGTCTGAGTCGTAGCCCATCTGCTGCAGCATCTTAATCAGCTCCTTCTTAGGCTTGTTTTCTAAGAGAGAAAGGAAGACCATTCAAATCAGCCCACCAAGATAAACAGGAATTATACCCGTCGTAACCCCGACTTAAACCCATCCCCTTCCCAATTTCAAACGGGTGAATGTAACCCCGACCTGAACCCATCCCCTTCCCAATTTCAAACGGGTGAATGTAACCCCGACCTGAACCCATCCCCTTCCCAATTTCAAACGGGTGCATGTAACCCCGACCTGAACCCATCCCCTTCCCAATTTCAAACGGGTGCATGTAACCCCGACCTGAACCCATCCCCTTCCCAACGGGTGCATGTAACCCCGACTTAAACCCATCCCCTTCCCAATTTCAAACGGGTGAATGTAACCCCGACCTGAACCCATTGCCTTCCCAACGGGTGCATGTAACCCCGACCTGAACCCATCGCCTTCCCAACGGGTGCATGTAACCCCGACCTAAACCCATCCCCTCCCCCTTCCCAACGGGTGCTTGTAACCCGACCTGAACCCATCGCCGCCCCCTGTCAAACGGCTGTGGTCCTCACCGATGACCAGGCTGCCCTCGATCTTCTCCAGGATGAAGCGGGCCTGGTTGCTGAGCTTGCAGCTTTCCGCCCCCAGCATCCCCAGCAGCCAGTCCTTCCTCAGGATGTAGTACTTCAGCCGCAGCTCGTAGAAGTCCTTCAGGATTTCCTGGGCAGAATCGTACTTCTTCAGGCTTCCCACGTGGTCAAACAGCACCTGAAAGGAAAGGAAAGGAAAGGAAAGGAAAGGAAAGGAAAGTTGGAAATGGTTTTGAAGAAGATAATAATATGGTATTTTTATGACCACTACCGAGTCGTATCAAATGGAAAGTAGGAAGTTATGCTTACCACACTTGGCAAACGGTTTAAAGGTATTATTTTAACAAGTCGATATATAACCATAATTATACATTTATAAAAAATATAATAGATATAAAATAAAGAACAGACAATCCATACTGTTGTGCTTAGCAATAAAACTACAAAAGGGGAAAGATCCATATACGAGGATAATATATATGTGTGTGCGTGCGTGTGTGTGTGTGCGTGCGTATTTTGGGGTGGTTACCATGGAGTTGCAGGTGAGCGTGTTCTGCAGCTTGAAGACCTTGTGCAGGCCGGCCTCCTCGGCCTCCCTCAGCTTCTCCTCGGTCATCTTCACGACAAAGCGCACGGTGGTGTCCGTGTGGTGCTCCCTGTAGTCTGTGATCAGGGCCGGCACCTTCTCCGTGCCGCTCAGCATGGCCTCCAGCACGTTCTCTTTGTAGGTCTGAACACGGCACGGCACAACCGTAAGAGGCAAACGAGATTCTGGACGTACCTAGCTACGAATTCTGAGAGCGCAGTCGTTGAACCGTTTCATTGTGTTTTCATAGTCTCTCTCTCTCTCATCTTCTACCGCTTATCCTGTTTCACAGGGTCGCGGGGGGGCTGGAGCCTATCCCAGCCAACACAGGGCGTAAGGCAGGGTACACCCTGGACAGGACGCCAGTCCATCACAGTGTTTTCATAGTGTTTGATTTAATTATACAGGGATAACTAACGGATGACTATGTCATCTAATGACAGAAAATATAAAACAAATAGATAAACTGGATAAAAGCTTCCGTCGATAGCAAATGACTATAACTTCATTTTGCTGTAAAAAAGTTAACCATTTTAGGTATCCCCAAACTACAACGATCTGGTGGTTAATTGTTTTAAAGTATTTCCTTGACGGTTCAACCATACCAGTGTCGATATCCATTTCTGTATTTCTCCTTGAGACCAATGTTTGAGAGCTATTCATAACAAGAGATGAGAAGAGTATATATATTTTATCCCCTGACCTGTGTCCAGGTTTTGACGGGCAGCTCAGAGATCTCGATGGTGGTGTTGTCGATGATGGCCACCTCTCCACTGTTAATGTACTGGTTGGCCACTAGCTGGTCGATGGTGCCTTTGAAATCCTTGTAGTTGGGAAGCTGGGGGGTAAACCACATTAAAAGTTAAGCAGTAACTGTTATATATAGATTTTTTAAATAATATGCTAGATAAATTGTCGTTTGTCAATCAAGTCACGATATCGGTATGTATACAGATATTCTGACCAATCAAGCCAATCTTGTATTATTATCATCATCATAACTTAGTTTCAAATCACCTCTCGCTCAACATCAACGCCCCCAATCAAAACACACAGCTGTCTCTTTCATCAGTCCTAGTCTGCTACATCGTTCTGCTTACCACCTTCGCTTCCATAGCAACACACAGACCAAACAAGCCATTTTTGGCCATTCTCATCGCCACTTTCTAACGACCTCTAGTCCAATGATGAACGCCCCCCCCCCTGCTCATAAGTCCTAGCTTTTATTTCCAGCTCCCAATCCGAAGCCTTGAAGCCTCACCATGGGCAGGGTCTCCTCGCCGTTCAACATGCGCTGGATGTTGTTGATGATCTCTCGGACGTCGTAGTTGGGCAGCTTGCTGGCCCAGCCCGTGCCGATGCCCTCAGCGCCGTTCACCAGCACCATGGGGATGATGGGGATGTACCACTCCGGCTCCACACGCTGGTTGTCATCGTAGTTGTACTTGAGCAGGTTGTCGTCCACGGCGGGGAAGAGCAGGCGGGTTAGGGAGCTGCGAAAGGGAAGGGAAAAAAACGTTATTTATAATTTATATTGAAAAAAATTATAAATATATATATATATATATATATATATTTTTTTTAACATCCATAAAAGCATTCATAGCTCAAAAGAACAGTGTTCAAACTTTTCAATTTCAAGCAACCATTTTCTGTCTCATTAAAGGTTCATTGCCAGTTACAACCGGGGGTTATGGTAGACATGGAAGGGACCGCAAGTTGAGATGCTATTTCAATATACAATTCATAATATGCTACTTTACGTTAGTACGTCTTGTAGAAATCAAAATCTCATCTCCTCTGTTAATCTAACATCGGCTGTATGTTAACTAAAATCCAACACTGTTTCTAAAAAAGCGCTATATCCAGGGTAATCAATTATTATTCAAACTAATCCCGTCCAAAAAGTGTCCCGTTGGAGCAGACCTGAGCATGGTGAAGATGTATCGAGGGCTGGCAGAGTCTTTGCCTCCGTGCAGCCTGGTGCCAAACTGACCCAGAGGCTGCAGCAGGTTGAGATTGTTGCTGCCCACAAAGTTCTGGGCCAGGCCCACGATGGTCATCATCAGGGACACCTGAAGAGGAAAGGGTTGAGCGGGTTAAATATACGTGCTCTCCGTACTAACAGAGTACTCTATAACGTACCACACACACACACACACACACACACACACACACACGCACACACAGTACTGCGCGAAGGTTTTAGGCAGGTGTTTTGAAGGCAAAGGGTGGTCACATGAAATATTAATTTAATTGATCTTCTTTTCATTCACTTTGCCTTTTGTTAATTGATACAGAAAGGGGAACATTAATAACACCTTTCTGACTGACTGATGGTTTCAGCCTTAAAGTGTGGTTCTATGGCCATGGCAAGAGCCCAAACTGGTGGTAAGTTACCCTGGCTCAAACTGATGTAAACAAATCTCTTTGACCCTTCTTCCTTCTTCCCTCCAGAGTCTCTATGTGATGGGGGCTCACCTCTCCGTGGTGGTAGGCAGACATCTCAGCCACTGAGCCAGCCAGCTGGGCCACCTTCACCTCCCGCTTGTCATTTCTCTTGAAGCAACAGAACAGCACCTTTCTCTGGCCAGGCTTCAGACCTGACGCGCAAACAAAAACACACACACACACACAAATTACCAACACACACAGACAGATTTTTCGTAAATAAACAACTGTCAATTGAAATGATATAACTTATTTTCAACCTTTGAATAACTTCAAAAACCTGAATTGGAGTTTGCTCTAGGACCTAGGTATACAAAAGCCAAAGCTCACATACCATCGACCAGACAGGGGATGGACCTCTCGTTGTCCGAGTTGGAGAACAGCACCAGCTCTTTGTTGACAAACTCATTGTAGGAGAGGAACTTGGTGGCCTGACCATACAGGTACTCCTAGAGAATGCGAAATTAACATCAGAGGTTACGCAACGTCATTCCATATAACATGGTTATACGAGGAGAACAGCATTGGCTACTCCCGAGGCTGCTGGGGGGTCAAAGGTCACGCGGGTGTACCGGTGGCCTAACGTACCTCGGGGAGGTTGTGCTCTCTGCGCTGGCGCCGGTTCACCATGAAACTGGTCAGCCACTCCTTCCGCTCCTCAATCTTCTTCTTGCTAAAAGCCTGGCCCAGGGGGAAGGGGAGATGGTAATTCAAACGAATTGACAGAACTAATAGTGAAACTAAAAAGGATGCATTCATGAAGACCATTTCAAAACTAAAAGACTAATGACACATAACCAAGATTACAAGATTTGTCTTACAGATCCATTTTTTTTTCTAAATTAAAACGTTAAAATATGATTTATGCAGTCTAATAAACATTCCTGGTTTGACATCGGGACTGAGGAAAACAGGGATAGAAACTACCATGGCATGACATCATTTTCTGTCAGCATCCACGATCCTGAGAACACAGCTTTTTTTTTTAATGGAACGTCCACAAAATGGAACCCGGACTGCCCGAGGCAACGAGAACACAGACAGAAGGGGGGGGGGGGCATCGTACCAGGGTAATAGCTTCATCGTCTTCAGGCCCGGCGTACTTGAAACGGATGCGATGTCTCTGCATGTCCGAGAAGTACTCCTTTGCTTCTTTCGACGTGCTGGTACCCAAACCTGGATGAAACATGGACAAGAAGGCTTGTTTAGCCGTGGTCTAGCAATGGAAGAAAAACCAGGCTTCAAAAAGACCAGGCCGGGTACAATGAGGCGGCTTACTTGTTCAGCTCGACTACCACACAGGGGTTTCGGGACAAACCTTTGTAGTATTTTACTCTCCAAGATTTGAAGTTGGCCTGCTTCTCCTTCCACTCATTGAACTCCGGAATGCTGTAGAAAGAGATGTCCTCTTTCTTACGGGTGGCCTATAGAAAAAGGGAGGAATTTAGATTTGGTTTGGACAGATTTTTCTTCCCAACTGTTGAGCCAATCTACAAGGCGTTTAGTTAATAACAGCGAAAATACCACCAACGTACGATTTTACAATGTTTCACCAAGAGATGGAACACCTTACACAAACAAATGAATTCATACGTTGGGGTCAGCTGTTGGACACATTGAGTAAGAATAACACATGGTAGCAATGTCCTTGAAAAATAGGAAGTTCTCATTGTTTAAAAATAACTAAATAAGAGAACTTCTAGTTGTGAACCAATCAGCACCTTTTATTCTAGTATGGACTGTACCATGTCTTACCTTGATGATGGGGGTGATGAACTCTTCCAGGAAGTTGTGGTGCAGCAGGGAGGGCCAGTTGTGATGGATGAAGTTGATCAGCAGTCCCTTGATGTGAGAGCCGTCCTGATCCTGTTACGACGAGAGGAGATGGGGACAGGTAGGGGGACAGTGATTCACAGTCCTTTTTACAACGCCAGGTAGTAAACGTCTCACTTTTACAATCGATCCATCTCCAAGACGGAAAGATTGATGGTGGAGTGAACGATGAAAGTGCGAGCCCTCAAAGTCATAACAACGATTTAATGCAAGCACAGGACATCAAGTAAAATTCAGGAATTATTCATTATTATTCACACACGCACGCACACACGCACGCTGACCTGATCGGTCATGATCATGAGCTTGCCGTAGCGTAGCGACTTGAGGGAGTCGGGGTCTGAGTAGTTCTTCCTGTACTGCAGGCCCAGGATCTTGATGACGTTGTTGATCTCTGCGTTCTCCATGATCTGATGCAAAGGAGCCGGCGACACATCCAAAGTGGTGGTCAATGTCATTTCAATTCCAACCAGATATCATTATGATTATATCACAGGTGTAGAAGTAAGTCTATGACAAAACTCTGCAAATCACGATATTGATATCAAAATCCGGCACCGCTCTTTATTTTCCAAAGTCGACAACGCAGGCTGACCTGTTTGTGGGAAGCCTCCCGGACGTTGAGCATTTTGCCCCTGAGAGGGAAAACCCCGTAGCGGTCCCGACCCACCACTCCCAGCCCGGACACGGCCAGCGTCTTGGCCGAGTCCCCCTCAGTCAGGATCAAAGTGCAGACGCTGGAATGCTTGCCACCTGGAGGAGGGAACATTTCATGTTGTTTATTAGAAATTATGTTGGAAACAACCCCCCCCCCCCCCCCCCCCCCTAAAAAACCCACATATACTCACAGCACAGTAGACTACATAAAATCGATAAAACGTCCAGAAATTGCAGCCGTATCACCGTCCTCAACCCCCAAACCCTTTCAATCACCCTAGCTGCTCTTATATCATATACAACCACCCACTGTATTCATTTGATCAAAACCACAAGATATGGTGAGAATTTTTTTCAATACGTAAATATGCATCAGCATTTTTGAAGAACAAAAAAAGAAGACGGTTCTGAATTACCGGCGTCGTTGGCGTCGTCCAGCTTGGGCACCCCCTTGATCTTTGTGTGTTTGACTGCTGAGCACTTCTTGTTGAGCTGGGTCTGAGCCTTGAACTTCACCCAGTTCATGATGCTGTCCACGATCCCACAGTTGTTGGCCTGTCCAGCGATCACAAAAGAAGGCATAATTCAACAGTAATTGAGTAACTAATTAAACCGTTCCCAGGTATTTCAATAATTCACAGGGTATTTAAATATCTAGGGGGGGAAAGAACAAATGTGTTTTTAAACTGTTACGGCGTTTCACCAATAGATGGAACTCTTTTCACCCAAAAATAACAGATGGGGCTAGTTGCTGAGCAACCTGTAATAGCACACCACAAAAGTGAGCTGCTGAATGATGCGAATTTTTTTTTCCCTAATGGGCCAGTTAACTAGTCCCAAACAACCAATCACGTTTAATCAGGTTGGACTGTAAGACGACAACAGAGACTGTACTAGATCAGCAAAGAACAAAAGACTACAGCTTATTAAGGCTCACGAACGTGATACTACTCCTTTACACAGAGCCTCTTAGCCATCAATCAAACGCAGGTTTTTCTTCTTTTACCCAAATAATAAAAAGTCTATTTTATCAGGAAGGATCCTCATCAGCAAAAGCCAAAATCCACCCGATTTCTTTGTAGAGAGTGGCATTATTAGGAGTCGGATGAGATCAATGGTTGTTCCAGCGTACCTGTTTGACAAACTTCTCGCTGAGCTGACAGGTGGAGCCGAAACGCTTGTGCTGCAGGGTCATGTGCTCCTTGGTCTGGGAGTCAAAGGTCGGGTTCTCGATCAGGCAGTTGACAAACAGCCACATGTGGTTCTTTACCTGATGGAACAAATGAAGATGTTTTTTTCTCAAAATAAATATACAGGGAGGGATTTGTAGTCCTGCAAAGAAAGAAATCTCAAAATGACTAGCCTTTCTAGAGACGTTTTGTGTACGTGACCTTGATCCTAAGTTAATGAAATGTTGTGTCATCAATCGCTTTAACTTTTTAACATTTGCATTACAGTGACACAGGGAAAGGCATGGCTCAAATAGAATCAATTACAGAGGTGAAGCGCAACCTAGTGTCCAAATGGTAAATGGGCCCTTATGAGTGTTTGGGTTAGGGTTAGGGTTATTTGGGTTTTTGGGGGTTGAGATGATTGTACCTGGAAGGGCTTGACGACCACTCCAGCCTTGTTCTTCTTCTTCACCACCTCGATGAGCTTAGTAACCAGCTGGTCAGCCACATAGTCGGTGTGCCTCCCACCCTAGAAACCAAAAAGACCAGAGACTCATGATTTATTATTCGGCAGGCTTCTTTCCCCCTTCAGACATCAGTGTGAAACTATAGACCCACATTGTGCGGCCCCGTGATTATTCTGAGCAGATGAGAAACTTGCACCGCACGGCTCAGTTCAGTATATTTAGGGCTCTCCGGCTGTAAGTGACTGACTCCATAGTTTATTGGTTTAAAGCGAGAGGCATAAAAGGCTGGGAAAGCAGCCAAAGTGGGCCATTAACTGCTGCCAAAAGAACTAATTCAATCAAACCCACAAGGGGTTTTATAGCCTCCGGAACGTGTTAAAGCCTCAGTTTCAGACAGGCCTGTCGGAACAGAGGAGAATGAAATACTGCATAGATTGGCTCGTCTGCATTCGTCTGACGAGGTAAACACACGTGTCACACACACGAAGCAGACCAACAAACAAAAAAAAGACACCGATAACATCAATCTCGCCACATTCAAATTGATTGTTCCCAACGAAAACATCTCCCCTCCCCCCGGGATAGGCTGTACTGTTGTCACGTTATTGAGGTGTACCTTGGTGGTGGCTATGCTGTTGACGAAGCTGACTTGCTGGAAGCCCTTCTCGCTCATGGTGAGGCACACCTCCCAGCGGTCGTTCACCACTTCGTGCACCACGGTGAGCGGCGAGCCCAGCTCATCCACCTTGTCCTTCAGGTAGAGGTCCACGTAGCTACGGAACCCAGTCACCTGAGAGGGAAAAGAGGTTAAATAAACAAATCGCGGGACATCCTGTACCTTCATTTTTGTTGACGATAAAGGGTGGGGGAGGGGGTATTTATAGATAAAAGCGTGTTTTATGCGAACTACATTAACACTATGCAACAGTGAATTGCATATCACATACCAGAAAAACTGTTGATGTAGTCTCTCTGACTCACACTCACACTCACACTCACACATACACATACACATACACATACACATACACATACACATACACATACACATACACATACACATATATATGAGCAACGTAAACCTTAAAGCAAACATGCATTGCCTCTCACACACCGGCAGCCTCTTGCCGTTGAGGAACACTTTGACTCCCTTGGAAGCTCCGGCGATGTCGTACACCCTCCTGGTCATGAGGGCCACGGTGTCGCGGTCCAGGGCGCTCATTTTGAACTTGGCCAGGTCAGGCTGGAAGGTGACGCACGTGTGCTCCTCCCCGTCGAAGGGCTTGAGTTTAAAATCCCCTGCCCGGGCCATGTTGTCAAACCATGTCTAGTTAAAGGGGGAATGTGAGAGGGAGTGTCACAGCAGGCCATTTAACACTGACAAGAAAAGTTGAACACTCCACACAGATAGTAGTATCTCGACGTCAGCAAATCATGAAGGAATCAGCAAAAGCAGGATTTTGAACGTTTCTTCTCAATGCATAATTTATACATGCTAGTAATTCAGGAGAAGAAAATATTCAATATATGATCATTTTTCTAACCTTAAAGATTAGTAAAATAACAAAAAAGAGTTTATGTCCATACCTGCTTGAAGGACTTCTTGGATTCCTTACATGCAGTCTCCACAGTGAACTTGGTGCTGAATATGTTACACAGCTTGGCACCATATCCATTACGTCCGCCTACAGAATAGTATTAGCAATCATTTCTTAAACTTTTCAGGTAAAACATATACGTTCAATTAAAGTAACATAATACTCAATGAAAAAGGGTTGTGCTTTTGGCTAGCTGTCAGCCACTCTGGACGTCAGCACCAAATGAGTTATTTCCACCCTTCTACATATTGCACCCAGGCTGCTCCCCCATTTCCCCCCTGACCTGTGACTTTCTTTTCGTCGTCGTCATAGTTACTGGAGGTGAGGAGCTGACCGAAGATGAGGGCGGGCACGTAGACCTTCTCCACCTTGTGCTCCACGACGGGGATGCCCTTGCCATTGTTCCACACGCTGATGAGGTTATTCTCACTGGCAGAGATACAACAAATGGCTCAAACGTGGTGTTCACCATGACGAACTACACCATTTTGAACAGGCAAAGACGTCTACGTTGTCAGATACTCGTCTTAACCATTTTATCTTCCTCTTGATATTTTTGCTTGTTAGTGAAGACTAATACTTCCAATACTTACGGGTCAATGGTGATCTTGATGGCAGACATGCTTTTGTCTCTTTGTTTGTTGTCAGCAGCGTTGACTATGGAGAGAAACAAGAACATGATGTACTCATGTTCTCCTAGGGTGGGTTTGACTTGTTTTAAATGGAAAGAAATGGGTATGTCTTTTTCACAATTCATACACATTTATGTATGTTAGTATTTTTGTGCATGACTTTGTCCCTTCAAATCGACTCTCTCTCTGCCACCTATGAGCAGATGTGTGATATTCCAGGTAACACTCTCCCTTCACTCACCGAGAATTTCATCAAAGATCTTGTAGAGACCGGGCACAAAGGTCACATCTCTGCAGTTGATTCCGATTTCAAGATCAAACACCCACATTTGCTACAGAGAAAAATAAAGTTAGACACTCTTCTATTATCCCAAATTATATTTGACAGAATGACAACACTATTTATTTAAGGACTTGTGTTTTCTGTTTAGATTGGTTGACCAGACCAAACAGCGATAAAGTGTAGTTTGCCTGAATTAACCATAACCATATTGTTGTTTATAGATTTTGCTCATATTTATCCAGGGCCCTTTGGATAAAGCGGTTTCTAAAGTAAGCAGTCAACATACTACTTTCTAAATCATTCCGAGCACGATCTACTACAGCCATTGGTCTGCAATGCGGCCATGCATTCACCTGAGTCACGGGCTCCACTGAGCCAATGTAGGAGTCGGGTCGGAGCAGAATGTGCTCCAGCTGAGTTTTCTTCTGGTAGATCCTCTCCACCGAGAGCCGGTTGGGGTCCTTTTTTGTCTTTCCCCCAGCATGGTTTTCAAACAGGTTCTGTTGCAATGGAACACGGTAATTTAAACAAATGGGTGGATATTGTGAGAAAATGCACTATCGTTTGACCCTGCACAAAAAGACTTAAGTTCAAGAATAACACTGATTTGTAGTTCGGAGTCTTCGGAGTTCGTTAAGGCTAGCTAAGCAGTTGAAGCAAGATGTCACCTATGATCTGGCCACTTTCTATTTATAGATGGATCCGTTTTATAACATCGCAGGGCTGCAGACTGCCACCAATTTGGTGGCACTTGCCACTATGAATCTGTCCAGTGCCACTGCTGCCACTAGACTTTCGTTGGTGTTCATTATTATTTTAATCCCAAAGTCATATTTGGGTCAAACTGCAGATTCTGTTTGATTCTTTATTGTCCTCCTTTGAACTACCCACTTCTTTGAGTCTATACTATGTCGGCCTTCTCCCGCGCAAAGCAGCATCCTAGACTAGCGTTCCGGTTGTAGGTCATCATTGTAGGTCACAACACATTAAAGTAAAATGCCGCACCACCAGTTTTTGAATAAAAAGTAGTTATGGCTTGTATAGCTAGCCAACTAAGCTATTAAAAAAAAGCTAATTTGCTAAGTATGATAGTAATATTAGTTAACCTGGAGTTAATGTTCGCTTACTTTCAATGGTTCAGCGGCCATTCTTCGTATTTTCTTCGGTAAGCACAAATGTTTATCCCGTATCACTTCTTTGATTGCTAATGTTAACAAACTACCGTATTACATATGAACTATTTAGTTGTCTCGCTACCTCACTGACTAGTAAAATAGAGAATAGAAATAGAGATCGACCGCTAGCTAACTCTACGCAACAAAGTATATCACTGGCTGGTTTCGCTAGTGTTTCTCTTCTTTCGGAGTTTTGAAACTCAAGCCTGGTCGGAACCCGCCAACAACATTGACCAATCAAACAGAGGTATACTTCTTCATTGAGATTGATGGGCAGTTGGCAACTTCTAGTGCGTTACCGCCACCTACTGAGCTGGAGTGTGGATACTTCTGCACTTCAACGATAGAACGTGAAACATTAGAGGATATTTTGGTAAATAACAAATCAGAATAACTAGATAAAAATGTAGGCACACTCATTGTATCCCTGTCGTCCGCCCGACTCACACAGCAAGAAATCCCTGTGTACAAAAACGTACCACCGACCCCCATTGTACTATCTCTAGGGGTGCTCTTCAGGCAACTTTTTACAAGCATATGTCATGGAATGTGGTAGTAATTACCACAATTAATAAAGTAAAAAATAAATGTATCAATTTGATGTGAAAAAAATGGGCAATGGCTGGTGAAATGCTCACTTCGTAGATATCTAGCCTAAGGTCGTGAAAACAATCCTTTTAGAAGGTCCTCTGAAACTTCAAGTGATAGTTCAACATTTTGGGAAGCAAGATATGCCACAACTTGTAATAACATGTAAATAACACCACTTTGGATTTAAACATTTTTTATTTAGTAGGGATGTCCCGATCCCCGTTTTTTTGCCCTCCGATCCGATGATTTCTTATTTTGTATCTGCCGGTACCGAGTACCAATTCTATATTTGTATTTTCCTAGCTGCACAGTGTGTGTCTGCAAGTTAGTAAAACAAATTCAATACAACAACATTAGTAGTCCCTAAGAAATGTCCCCCCCTCCAAATGGTTTAATCATAGCGGTAGAACCATAGAGATAGAAGACTCCATGGGCAGAACAGTGATCTATCTCTGGGACGTCTTTATCGCATCTGATGACGTCACTGAATGCCGACACCCGGAACATTGACTGCGAAGCTTTGCCAGTGTGAATGAACGATTTTAGAAATGTAAACAAAAGGAAAATAAATGGTAGTGCAAACGGAATCGCTGTCTGTCCGATGTATTGCCCCCTGAGTGCTTTGATTATATTATGTAATTGCTGCGTTGACCCTATGTGTAGCGGAGGTAACCTACTGTTCAGCGTTCATTACGAAAATGCATATAAGCTATACGATGCGTGTAGGGTACCATTACAGCAGGCTTAACCACCTAATCACAAGGTCTTACAAAAATAAAACAAAACAATACAGCGGACATTTTGTTTACTACATAACACGTCCCTCCCTCCCTCCCGCACCCTCCCGCAGATTGTGGATGAAAGCCTTGTGGTTTACGACCATTGACAAGTAACGGGTATTCGCCGACCTAATATAGCTGATACCAGTACGTTTAAATGTTGGATATCGCGCCGATACCGATGCTTGGTATCGGATCGGGACATCCCTACTATTAAAATCACTTTTGGGAGGCATGCTGGCAGTTACCTCGAGCTTACTGCTATGCTATGCTACTTTTACGACTACCACACAACTAACTAATACGGGACGTACGGACATTAAATTGATATCAGTCATCTTGTCTGACAGGTAAGCTGGGCCATATCTTATTTCCCAAAATGTTGAACTATCCCTTTAAACCAAAGCCAATCTTGTTTCATACCATAGGCTAACTTCTATATCAATTTGTAAATTAACACACATAGTGATTATTTGTGAAGTATGTTTCCCAGAAGAAGGAAATTCAGAGGGAATGGATTTGTCTCACTTGGCTCCAACCCATTGAACTTTAAAAGAACCAACCACAAGATGGGGCACTCTCTCCCTCTTACCCTCTTTTAGCCTGGAAAAAGAGTGGTTCCAAACTTTAGATAGTTCATATGGTAATAGGTTTATCTCTGCCGTGGGTGGACATGGCTGTCTAGTTTAAATGTGCTTTACAGCCATCATAATTCAAACAAAAGTACATTAAGAAGTAGCCTATGTGAAATTTGGAACACATTTGCCTAATGGGACATGGAACTGGTTTAGAGCTTTTATATATTTGGCATGATAATCAAATTTATATTTTTGTATATACATATTTTGCTGCTGATCATGCAGCAACTTACAATGAATGAACAGTTGACTAGATGAGAAGGGACACACACGCACGCACGCACGCACGCACGCACACACACACACACACACACACACACACACACACACACACACAAACTCAGAGCCAGGGAACAGAGATAGATTGGCACTTAGTGTCCTGAGCTGGAAAGTGGGGTTGCTATCAATTGAGAGACAAGGATCTACTTGCGACTGAACAATTTCCGTCAATTAGCCACGCACGGCACACCCTTTCTCTCTCTCTCTCTCTCTCTCTCTCTCTCTCTCTCTCTCTCTCTCTCTCTCTCTCTCTCTCTCTCCCTCTCTCTCTCTTCCATTCTATGTCGTTCTAACTTTGCCTCTCTTTTATTCTCTCTCACTCTCACGCATACAGAAGTGTACACACATACACACACACAAACACCGTATATCTGTCTCTCTTGCAGACAAAACGTACACTTAAAAAACGAACAACAAAAAAAAACAAGCATGCTAAGTGTCGTGTCTGAAAATAGGCACCCATCCGAAGTCGTTGAGGGGTAATGTAGCGAGAGGGACACACACTCACTCAGCCGTACCTCGTCCTGTTCACTTATTGATGGCTCAGTATTTTTGGGAGCCTTGATGCAGTCAGACTGCTGTGGCACCACAGAAGAAGAGGGGAGGGAGGGAGGGGGAGTCCAGGGACTGGGGGGAAAACTAGATTTGTCACAGAACTGCAGAAAGATGTATGCAGGGTTTCTTGTGAGGGACATGACATAATCTGTGTCGACCAAGGATAGTAGTGTGTGAGGAATATCAGGTTGACAAGTGGCTGGCCTGCTATGAACTCGTTCTCTCTCTCTTTCTCAAAGAATTTTCCGCTGAGCAGTTGACAGAGAATGTCAAACTTGCCAGTGTTAAACCGTTCGGGTTGTGTTGAAAGTGTAATTTAAGATGACTTAAGGTGGACGGGGGGTGATCCAGCATAGCACACGCTGGCTACAGCCTGTTAAACAACAGGATCTGAAATACGCTGAAAACACTGTTTCAGCACAATAGGGAAATTAGGATATATCCACACTCTAATGTTCTGAGGAACTTAAAAGAAACATTCATTAAAACTACACAGTATTAAGCAAGGAAAATGTGTTACAGCTACAATTTATCAAAACCATTTGAGCTAAGTAAGTGTCCAACGTCACACAGCTTTTAAAACAGTACTTTTAGGCACAATTCTGTTTTAAACCACTCTCAGGATGGACTTTTTGTTTTGTTTTGTGCACCTCCCAAGGTGTGTTACTTGGGATACCTATTTGGTAACCTTTGGAGGGCTTACAGTTCCCTATCCCTCTTCGGTACTGTACCAGTTGACACAATGAAAGAGTGGGGATGACTCGAAAAGGCCAGTGGGAATTGAGGTCAAGTCTCTATCCTGCGTCCCATGGCAACATCCATAACAACCGTAACCACTTAGCAATTGAAGTAAAGGTTTACTCTGACTCATGAAAAAGGTGTCTTATTATATCAACTCAACTAGCATTGATTGAAAGCTATCTCCAGTTGTATTTTGGTCATTTTCTAAAATAATAATATGAAGTAAATCTTTGATATGTTTTGACAATTGAGGAATATCTTCATTTTCAAAATGCAAATCCCAAATATGATTCAAAGCTTTTCACAAGACCAAGTCACAGATTTTTCAATGGGAACTTCACACGGTATTGCAACGAAAACACCATAATATCTCCAAAATTCACTGTGAAGGACATTGTGCTCACCTGTGCCAGCAGTGAAATGTCATCTTTCATTCCGCTGCATCTCAACGCCAAGATGACCCAACGTGAGCACCTTCGGGCACGGAGGAGGGAAGGAAATTCTTTTGTGAATTTACGCTCTTTTGTGTCTTTTGATTGAAAAAATGTGAATCGGGCAAAGAAATAAATAAATAAAAAACGAAAGAACCCAATGTTATATTCTCAGAGACAAGCCTTGGCTTTGATTTCGTTCAAGAGATGATGAGTATAGGCTGGGAGGAGTGAAAGACTGCTGCGCGTGTGTTTGTGTGTGTGAGTGTGTGTGTGTGTGTGTGTGTGTGTGTGTGTGTGTGTGTGTGTGTGTGTTTGAGTGTGTGAGTGAGATGACTAGTAAAAGTGGGCAGCGCCACAGTTCCCAGTTCTCCTTAATACCTCATTTTGTTTCACTGCCATAGAGGTGCACACGCTTCATACATGTACACACGGTAGTCACAGCAACTGGCATGATTTCCCATGCCTCTGGCTGAACAGTGAAGAAACGGTCCATCGATGCACTAAACACGCGGTGAATGAAACGTCACCTAAAAAAACAACGACCAGCTACTTTATTTCACTTTTCTCTTCACAGGTTCTAAACCCGTGTGGCAGGTTTGAAACACGGCCCTGATCTAGCACCACTCTTTTGAAATTCTTGCCAGCCAAGCACGTTGCCCCTGCTCCCCTGGCGTAAGAGATGCCGACCCTGCTGGTAATGTTCCGGGTGTACTTTGCAAACGGGATCAAAGAAAGGGGAGCTGCTAAACCCAGATGCACTTTGAAGCAAAGTGAGACTCTATGAAGGGATGCCGCTGCCTTGATAATGCCCATTGCATCCATCTTCTCTGTCCGACCACTGAGTGGTTGAAGTAATCTGAGACACAGGGGGAAATGCCTGTCAGTCGGTTAGTGCACTTCACCCCCCACCACCCCCCACCACCCCCCACCCCCCCACCACCCATTCCTCACATCTCCATCATCTTGTAATTGATAAGCAGAGGGACATAATCCAAGCTTCACCATGCAGTCATCACGCGCCCAATCTGGCCGAGCAATGGCGTCTTCATGTCCTGGAGGGTCACGAAACAGACATGAATTCCCATCGAGTGTGTGTTTCTGGATGTTATTCAGTAAAATAACGCGCGCCATTCAGTTATACACACCGGGTGCCATTGATATACAGGTCTGATGCCACCTGGTGGGTGGGGTGAGGGGGATTAAGGAAGAGGTCTTTATTGATTTTAATTCCGTTAATACCCTTTGTCTCTGCTGCTTGGCAGACTCTTTTAGGGGCCCTGCCCGGTGTGTTATCGCTGTAGGCTTGATTTGGTTTGCTTATCGGTTGGCAGCAGGAAGGAAGGGGGGGGGGGGGGGGGGGGGGGGGGGGGGGGGGGGGGCAGGAGACAGTCCCAGATCCACCTCAGCACCGCTGGCTGCCAACATTGTACTAAAAACAAAATTCTGTTCTACAGCTGGAACATAACGAAGGAAAGGTGACACAGCACTTTCTTCGGATCAATGCATGTTGTTAAGAGCAATGCATAGGCTGGTCTACTCCTGTACTGTATTTGTTATGGCGGTCTGTATGTGTGTGCGCATGTGGCTGTAGATCACAGTGTGTGTTCAGTAAGGGGGCCACACCTTGCTTGGTTTTTGCTCTACAACACCTGACTTTGTGTGTTTGAAAGCAGTCCTTGCAGCAGACCCGCAGCATTAATCGATTGCATTTCCTGTTATCCTATATGCACACTCAACACATATTTCCAGTAAGTGGGCCTGCTAATGCAAGCCATTTATGACTATCAGTGCATATATTCCTACATGTGCGCCCCATGTTGGCCATTAGAGAGAGCTTGCGCATTACCATATCTCGTCATAATTGACCGGATCAGTCAGTGCAATGAAACACCCTATAATTGGCATAGCAAGCTTGCGTCGTGTCCCCGCCGGTTTTAGACGGCTCAAGCAATGTGCCTAGTTTTGAGGTTGCGTGGAAACTAAAGGCTGCATTGAGTGAGCTCTCAAGTGAGGGTGCAATTCCAGTGGCGCGCTGTTGACAGTCTGGCTCTCTGTTGAAGTTCAGCGAGCATCAAGATCCCTTAAAGAAAACCTGATCGAGACCTTTCCAACAGCGTCTTTTGGAGTCTGCTGTAGTCTCGATGTTTCCGATTGCAACGAGGCAATCCTGATCTTTCTGGCAAATGAGTCCGTTATGAAAAGGAAAGGAAGAAACGTTAAAATGTAAGTATTGTGTGCTACGTGTTGCTTATCAGAACGCCATTTTTTACCAGGCTAATATCGCCATTTGCAGACTATGGATTCACTTTTATTACTACCTTGCGATGGCATAATTTGGAAAATATTCAAATGTAAGTAACGTAGCTGACGTATCTATTTTAGTTTCGCTCAAACGCCGGCTAATGTCACCTTATTCTCACGAGGACAAAACAAGACCATAGATAAAGTTTGCAAGCATAGTTTACCCTGGTAATCCTCCCAATCATCTCAATATACTGTCCTGAAGCATATACTTATCTTCTAGAGTTGTCGTACAGTTAAAAGTGCATGCATCATGCGTGATTCATTTATAAATGTATAAATGTATTAAAGAATAGTAGCGCAAACTAACACAGCATCTGCATATCACAGTTTCTGTTGATTACATTTTGTTGGATATAGATAGGCTAAATTGATAGGCTAGAAAGTAGTTGATTATTCTTTCAGGATTAAATCACCTTTTAAATTCGTTCGGTCTGTTAAACTAAAATGAAGAAAATCTATAAATAGAATAATTTAACTATAAATCATCAGGGCTATTGGTGATCGATTTTGAAAGCTGCACCAAGTTTTTATAGCTCTTACCCTGCAGGCCAATAAATAGCCTATAATTCAAATGAATGCCTAAGGGTCTCGATGGACACAAGTCCTAAAAAAACATTTATCTGATAATGAAGTTGGACAGTGACAAGTGAATTTCCTAGATTGGGGGCCTTAAGAGCTTTGTAATAAGGTTAGGCTTGCATTAAAGTCGTGCATCTCATAATAACGATCCTAAATTATAGCTACTTCCCCATCTCTCTTCTCGTTTGTTTCACTGCCATATTTCTTTTTGGAACATAGTAAGCTAGACTTCTGTCTGTGTAGAAGATTCTCAAACCTGCCGCTGCCTCTTGGAACTTGTCACTGTTAACTGAGAAACATATTTTATAATCTCCCCTTCCCGAGTTATGTGTGTGATATTTAAGAGACCCGGTGGAGCTGTAAAGTAAAATATAGAGCGACTAAAAATGATTGCTCTGCAGAAATTTGGGTGTCAGAAACTTATTACCACAGAATTGACCGCAGTAGGAATTTATGAACCGTGAAAGTGACCTTTGGGTGGTTGAGCACAGTGTTTCTGATGTAAATTAAATCTTGGGCATTATTTATCATCTAGTGGCTGATGGCTTTATGGTTAGCGACGGAATGTACCTAACCTGATTTAGGAGTGTATTGACTTACAGCAGGGAAGTTGCTGCTATAGGCATCATGATCATTATTAATTGAGTTGAGAGACTGCAGAATGGCCTACTCCTATGTATGCCATTAGTTTGTTTTGCAAAGCATGAATATGCTTCTTTTTAAACATCATTTACAAATATGCATAGAGTAGCAGGTGCAAAACACTTGGAATGTAAATCATTTGGCACATTTATTCCTATACCTGATGCATAGGCCTAGTTGTTTGGACAAACTAATGTACTGTAACTTCACATATGGATTAGGACACTGATCCACAATGTACACGAATCTTTTAAAGGTGTGACAGAGATTGGAATTGTATTGTTTGGTTATGGCAATTGATAGTATTTATACTGCATATTTTAGGAAGTTGTATGAATTGAATCAATAATTACTATGTCTTTGCTGCATTATACTCAAAGAATTTTAGGGAATGCTCGATACTTGTGTACAGGCGTTACAGGTCCCTCTCTGCTAATAGAATAATAATAATAATAATAATAGCCTTTCGCTTTCTATTCGTGAGCGAGGTAAAAATTAAGAAAAATAATGGAAAGGGTTTTCTATAATGGTAAGTGACTTAGATAATGACTGAAAAAAATATTGTATACACCAATTCTTCAATCTCTCAAGAGTTTGTTTTAGAGTCTGCATTGTCATTCTAAATATACTCGTCTCTCTTTGTCTCTCTTTGTCTCTCTCTCTCTCTCTCTCTCTCGCTCTCTCTCATCTCTTTCTATCGCTCTCCTCTATCCTTCGGATATCTCTCTTTCACAACTGTCCCCACGTTTCTATTCCACCCTCTCTCCTACACACCTCCTCATCCTCCTCATTTCTTCCCCACACCTCCTAGTCCCCCATTTCCCCTCCCCTGAATCTACACCCACCTTCCACCACCTTCCATCTCTCCCCCCATCTCGCTGTACCAGGCCAGTGTGCTGTGGGCAAAGCTGCTGCCTTCACACATGGACACATCCTTATCCCAGCCTTTGTATGTTTTCCTGGTGATTAAGTCCTTTGTCTGGCCATTGCTATTCTACACCCCGGCGAAAACAAGCAACATCCTGCACATTTTGAGGAATGATTTTGTTTTGATTGAATGAAGAGGGTATGAGGGTCAGCATCTCTGGGAGTCTGTGGAGCCCCACGGGCAGGGCCTTTGTGCATTGGGATCAGGGCTTAGTCTCGTCCCGGCGTGGTCTCGTTACGGAGGCCGTTTCCCAATCAGCCGTATCGTCTCTTTCACTTTGGACCACACGGCACCACCAGTCAGTAACCCCCCCCCCCCCACCCACTGCACCTACTCACCAGTCATTAACCCCCCCCCCCCCACCCACTGCACCTACTCACCAGTCATTAACCCCCCCCCCCCACCCACTGCACCTACTCACCAGTCAATACCCCCCCCCCACCCACCCACTACACACTAGTCAATACCCCTCCACCCACCCACTACACACTAGTCAATACCCCTCCACCCACCCACTGCACCTACTCACCAGTCAATACCCCCCCCCCCCACTGCACCTACTCACCAGTCAATACCCCCCCCCCACCCACCCACTACACACTAGTCAATACCCCTCCACCCACCCACTACACACCAGTCAATACCCCCCCCCCCACCCACCCACTACACACTAGTCAATAACCCCCCCCCCCCCCACCCACCCACTACACACTAGTCAATACCCCCCCCCCACCCACTGCACCTACTCACTAGTCAATACCCCCCCCCCCCACCCACTGCACCTACTCACTAGTCAATACCCCCCCACCCCCCCCACCCACTGCACCTACTCACTAGTCAATACCCCCCCCACCCACTGCACCTACACACTAGTCAATACCCCCCCCCCACCCACTGCACCTACACACTAGTCAATACCGCCCCCCCCACCCACTACCCACTAGTCAACAACCCCCCCACCCACTACACACTGCACCTACACAATAATCCCAGTAATCCCCCCCCCTCAATACCCACTGCAACTACCAACTAGTCAATACCTCCCCACCCACCCACTACCACCACCATACACACTGCAACTACACACTAGTCAATACCCCCCCCCCCCCCCCCACCACCAACACCACCACCACCACCACACACACTGCAACTACACACTAGTCCATACCCCCCCCCCCCCCCCACACCAACACCACTACCACACACACTGCAACTACACACTAGTCAATATCCCCCCCCACCACCACCACCACCACCACACACACTGCACCTACCCACTAGTCAATAACCCCCCCCGCCCCACCACCACCACCCCTTAGCGTCATGCGATACTTAAAAGTACTTAGAGATCGGTTTCATTTTTAATCTTGGTAAGTGGATCAGTCCTAGTCTCCTGCCATTTTGAGGAGGTGCAGAATTCAGTTTGGATTCTATTGTTTCTTTTTGTGGCGACTACTTTTATTGCTTATTGCTGGGATTTTTTTTTTATGTTTTGGGCTTCAGCATGTGCCCTAACAAAAGGGTTGGTTGGCTGACATTACCTCAAGGAGTTTTTCCTCCGAGGATTAGTAACAGGATAGCAGGATAGTCCTGATCAGCTATTAATGAAGTGTGTCAGGGTGGGGAGGCCTTCTATTTTTAGAGGCTTACATGCGAAATAAAACGTTTAAATTACAGAACACACAAAGCCAGTTGTTACCTCCCTGTTACTTGCACTTCTGACCAAATGACCTGTGTTCTGTGTCCACCGTTTATGGATTACCAACCACACGGAAAAGCGTACGAACAGCAGACCTCAACGTAACTGTATATTTAAAAGCAATTTCATCAAGGTACAAAGGGACGGGCCTTTACACTGCATTTGTCTGAAAGCCCGTCAACTCGGAATTTGTGACTTAAAAAAAAAAGAGTGCCCTACGCAAGCTTGTGTTTTAGTATAATTGGGGGGTTATTTCACTTTAATGTGTCTGAGGATCAAAACCTTTTGCTCCTGCCTCTGTCACAGCGAGACAGACATGGATTATGTTAATTCAGTCCTCTGTGTACTGAAATAGGCCAGCAGCACTGCAGGGATGTCAATTATGAAAGAGACACAGCGACAAACCAAAGCCCCTTTCTTTCTTTAGTTTTTCTTCCGGGTAAGAAAACTCTTTTTTTCTTTTTGACTGATGCAAAGACCATTTTGATCTCTTAACCCTTTTTCCAAACGACGCTGTGGCAGAAACCCATTTTTCTGGCCGTCCAGCCGCGCTGTGAGTCCCCCCCCCCCCCCTGCTCCTCTCACTACAATTAGACTAGTTACCCTCCATCTGCGGGTAGAATAAGCCACCCTGGCTTCTCCAAACATCTGCTGTCCGTCACTCTCCGTTTGCCCGGGTGGCAACGGTTCGCTACGGCGTAACGACATAATAACCACCCCTCCGACAGAGCATCTCCCCCGCCCCTGGCACTAACATCCTGTTTTTGTCGTCTCCCCCCCCCCCCCCTCTCTCCCTTTCCTCTTTAGGCTCAGCACTTACTGGGGAGGTTGACGACCACCGCTGCCGCCCCTACACGCCCCCCCCCCCCCCCCCCCCCACACTCTTTCCCATCCGATCTTTGCCCCCCCCCCCCCCCCCCCTCCCCCCTCCCCTAGGTGGTCGATCCCTGGAGCATGCCCATATCCCACCATGCCCCTGCAGGCGGGCTGGCTCCTGTGTCTGCTGCTCCACAGCCTGGCGCTGCTGACCCTCTGCTTCCACCGCGCCGCCACCAGCTGCTCCAAGAGCTGCTACTGCTCCGAGAGCGAGGCGTTCGGCGGCGGCCAGACCGTGCGCTGCAGCAACCTGCGCCTCTCCGAGATCCCCCGGGACCTGCCCAATGACACCCGGCGCGTCTATCTGGACTTCAACCTCCTCACCGCGGTGCCGGCCAACGCCTTCGCCGACCTGCCCCTGCTGGCGGAGCTCGACTTGTCCCACAACGAGCTGAGCCAACTGGAGCCCGGGGCCTTCCGGGGCCTGGGGCCCTCGCTGCAGTTCCTGGACCTGTCCTCCAACAAGCTGGCGAACTTGAACCCCGAGGCCTTCGAGGGCCTGCGGGCGCGCGCCAACCTCACCAACAACCCCTGGCACTGCGACTGCCACCTGCAGGTGGCCATGCCCCGCGTGGACCTGGAGCCGCTGTCGCTGACGGGCATCGTGTGCCTGACGTCGGAGCCGCCGGACGTGGGCGCCGAGGGCGTGCCCTTCCTGCTGGCCAAAGACCTGGACCTGTGCGTGGTGATGAAGAAGACCACAGACGTGGCCATGCTGGTCACCATGTTCGGCTGGTTCTCCATGGTCATCTCCTACCTGGTGTACTACGTGAGGGCCAACCAGGAGGACGCCCGCAGGCACCTGGAGTACCTCAAGTCTCTGCCCAACAAACCGGGCAAGTCCGAGGAGTCTTCCACCATAAGCACTGTGGTATAGGGACAGGCGAACTGAGGGGGGGGGGGGGGAGAGGAGAGTACCCCCTCCCCTCCCCAGGGACAACTTATAGCCAATGAAGAGCATGATATGGACAAGCGGGCTATAACGTCAAGGCTATGGACGGCGTCTGTCCGGCCCAGACGGTTTCCACTGGCTGCTACTCAAGGAGCGGAGCCCAGGGGATCCTTTACACAGGAAGGGCAAGGCGGGAGCAATCCCGGCCCCAGATGAATAATGCAACCTTGAGTGGCCATTAGCTGTTTGTATTGGCTGAGCGGGCGAACAGGCCCGGGCCATGCACTCGTGGAGGGAGTAAAAACAAGATGGCTCGTCGCTGTTTGACGACATTCCAACCCCCCCCCCGAAGTGGGATTTATTAATGGGATTTGTCCAGTGGTGCATGCATGCACCTACCTCGATGCACTTCTCCTCACACGGCCGGCGACTCTGGAGTGCCATGTCGTACAGCAATACAAACCACAGAAGGAGAGAGATGAGGAGGAGGAGGAGGAGGAGGAGGAGGAGGAAGAGGGAGAGACGGGGGATGAAGAAGTATGCCAGACTGCGCTCCATTATAACTGACTAACTCTTAGCGTTCCAGCCCCTTCCAACTGTTTTCCATTAAGCATCCATAACAGTGTCCTCCCAATCCGTCTAATAAATAGTCAAACGTTTTGCTTTTCCCTAAAAATGGCATTTCATGGTTCTCTGTGTAATTATTATAAAGTATAAGTCTCCCCCTGCTATTTTCAAGGTGATTTTCCTCACCATAATATTACGTATTCTACTTCAAATGCTGAATTGCATAATGTAAATTATCAATGCAGCGCTCATGAAGGCCCTCTGGTCTTTTTGATATACCGTACGAGAGTTCCATACTAATTAAAACCTCCTGCAGCTCACGGCCGCCTTGCAGTATAATGGGCAGGAAGGAAACCCCTCCTATAGCTTCACTCTATAGACGGCGTGTGTCTCTCAGCACCCACGAGCCAACGCCGAACCGGCCTCTTGAAACGCAACGAACCGCCTTCACAAAGGGCCCTGCGAGCAAAGGAAAACAGTAGGTTCCTTTTAGTCTCCTGCCTTAGAAGCGAACTCCTCTTTGAAATCCACCGGCCCGTTGGGAACAATGCGTTATACATCCAGAGGGCCAGGGGTCTGTAGAACAGTGCATGCTGTTCTGTAACAATGAAAAACTGTGGGTTCGTCATAACTCCCATACCACCATGATGTTTAGTCTGTCAGAAAAGTATTTATCATGTCCCAATAGATAGCGTGTCAAATGCAGTATGCCCAAAATACCAGGATGTCCTACTGCATCCGGTGGCCTTTTGCAGGCAAGGCAACATGCTCTTCTGGCTATTCTTACCCGCAATCCTCTTGCAAAGTGGAAGGTACGTCACATCGACTGAGCCGCCCCGAGGGAGCAGACAGAAACAAATAGCAGAGCTCTCTGGGCTGCCCTTCCGACAGCAGGCGCGTCTTCGGCGAGCTACGCATATGGCGTTCTGTCAATTCTCCAATCTAAGAAATGTATCACCAACCATATTCAAATTTCACACTATGGACTGCAATGTTTGCATGGGCAAGAGGGGCAAAGTTCAAGGTGTTATGTTCGGACCAAAGGAGTGCACCCCAATTGTATGCATGAAACAGCGCGCACTTTGTAAGGGCAGCTGCAGTAGGTGCTGCCAAACGTAAAAAGTAGCAGCCTGCGATTAGGAACGCAGCATGTGATTCTCGTATGGCCGTCACCTGCTGTCGGGGTGAAGGAAGCTGTGACACGGCGTCATCCCTCCTAACCCGATCGCTGACTTTGAAACACAAAAAAAGCAAACTAAGAGAGTGTTTCCTACCCCCACACAGTCTAATTCTCTGCCCTCTTTACTACATCCACAGTCCCTATGAGGAACACCTTTCTCCATCAACGAGGCTACGTCAGCTCTCCTCCCTTTTAGTCTAGATTAGTCATCGAAGACTCTAAGCCTTGTCTCTGTGGTCGAGCTTAGGTCAGCCGGCGTCCATTTCTGCCCGCGGCGCTTTTAAGTGCCTGGGAGACACGTCGTCTGATGAGGTCACTCCCCTGGGCGTCCCAAACTGCATTGCGGGGGCCGTAACCTCCCCCACCCCCCACCCCACCCCCCAGGCCATTAGGCAGAAGCTGCTGGCGGTTTGCGCCGCCTCATTCACCAGACTCTGCCCGCCTGCGAGCCTGGCCACACACAGGAAAACTCTTCTCCATTTTCTGGCTGATGTTATCACGCGTTAGGGGCGAGGGGGATAGAGCGAGCAGAGGAGGGGTGTTCAGTGGTTTGGTGCTCTGTAAAACGGAAATGGCAAATTGAAAAGTAAATGGACTGATATATATATATATATATATAAACATGACTAGCCCAGACTCTAATAATGAGTGGATGTTTTTCCTCAGCAACCTTTTTTTTATAAATGAAAGAGAAGTAATTGAGAGGCTTGGCTTAGCCGAGGAGCCCAAATCTGTAGTTTTCTTTGTACTTTCCACACAACGAGGTAAGACAAGCACACACCATGATGAATAATGAAAACTGATGTCCCAGGCATCTTGGTACAGGGTTTGTCAACACGGGTATCCCTGCATCGGACGCACAAGAGGCCTCTGGAGCAGAGCACCACCACTAAACTATGTATGACAACCATAAAAAGACTTGAGGAAAAAAAAAAAAAAAAAAAAAGAGTCTGGGATGGGATCCATCATCTTGTGGTGACCCAATTCTTGTGGAGAGCAAGAAAGAGAAAAAAAAGAAGACAGAGACAGAGACAGAGACAGAGACAGAGACAGAGACAGAGACAGAGACAGAGACAGAGACAGAGACAGAGACAGAGACAGAGACAGAGACAGAGACAGAGACAGAGACAGAGACAGAGAGAAACCCACTGGGGACCCACCTGCCCCCTTCTCTCTGCCGCCTGCCTGCCCAGCCAGGGGATGTCCTCGCTGGGCACGCACACTCACCGAGTGCCCTTGAGCTGCTGGGTAGAGTGGATGATCCGTGGCCTTCAAAAAAGAAAGGTTGCCGACGTCACACCGCTCTTCACACTTTCTCTGTCCCCAAGGCAACACCTCCGCTTTAAACGGCTCCTCCAACACACTCCACTCTGCAGTCCTCCATTTATGGCGGATTCGATTCGCGTCTCACTAAAAGGACTGGTTCATTGACACTCAGGAAAGATAATGATTTGTGTGTGTGTGTGTGTGTGTGTGTCTGTCTGTCTGTCTGTCTGTCTGTCTGTCTGTCTGTGTTTACTGTACCAAGCTGTAATGTAGGCACTCATTTTATTTTATAATTTTTTCCACCTACAGTCTTGTGTCCAAGCCAAGTTTGCTTCACAGAGCAGCATTATTGATCTGGACAGAGTTCATCTGAAGGAAGTCCAAATAGAACCTCGCTGTGGTGAGGAAGTGGTTCACCGCCTCTGAAATATAGATACTCTGTTACATTTCCTGCCACACACACACACACACACACACACACACACACACACACATCCTTCATTCAGGCCTCCCCCCTCCCCCCCTCCCTCCCTCCCTCCCTCCCTCCCGTTCTCGCCTGGTAGGCTTGCTGTCAGAAGTGGTGTTGACACCGGTCACTGTTGCAGCCGCTAGGTAGAGTACACCAACACAAGTAAGCGTGTGTATATGCAGCACGTTTAGTGTATGTTCATTGTGTGTGTGTGTGTGTGTGTGTGGTATCACGTTTCGTTTTATACTCTGTGAGCCAGGGTGTTGGTCCCGGCGTATGTGTGCCGCTATTGAGTGCCTGCATTCTATAAAAGATCTGCGCGACAGGTGGAGAGCGGTCGACGGAACAAGGACTGTGTGTGTGTGTGTGTGTGTGTGTGTGTGTGTGTGTGTGTGTGAGGGTGTGGGGCAGTACATTGGTAATGTAACACGGCCGGTCCCCGGCATGGAGCCCGTCGCTGGGGTTAATTTAAATTTCAGGGGCCCGGCTCAGCTTGCCCCGCCCGCTGCCTCCAGACAAGTCACACTGGTGTGAGCATTACAACTGCTGGGTAACGGGACACAAAGAGAGGGATAGGGTGGCTCATCCAATCCCACAGAGCGAAGGGACCGCTGGGCATTGGGTTGCAGGTAAAAAAAGGTTTCCAGCAAAACGTGCCACATGGTCACATGAGGCGTGCGTGTGTGTGTGTGTGCGGGGCGGGGGTCTTTTTTTGGGGAGAGAGCCTGCATACAATAACACACCTGCTTCATCCTCTGTTTCCTCCTGGGGCCTTTTTCTGGGGTAGAAAGATATTACCCGGGATAAGAATGGTCTGATGGCGGGGTTTCCTGTTTTCACTTTTTATTTTTGTAATGCCGGGTTATCAGTTATCAGTTTGTTTATGTGTGACAAGGTTCCCATGGCGATATTTGTGGAGTGTTTACACAAAGGTGGATGGAACTCATCTGTGCTGCTTTCATAAAAAGATATACTTTAAGCGTGAGATCCAGCCACCTTCTATCAATGGGCCACAGCTCCCTCTGTCTGTGGCAATGTACAACTGCCTGCTAGTTTAAAACAAGTACACTCGCCTTGAG
Organism: Aplochiton taeniatus; assembly: GCA_017639675.1. Lineage (NCBI taxonomy): Eukaryota > Metazoa > Chordata > Actinopteri > Galaxiiformes > Galaxiidae > Aplochiton > Aplochiton taeniatus. The sequence goes on from CM030187.1 coordinate 13,221,323, forward strand.
ACCCATTCTAACTTTCTATTACAACTAGAGCTTGACCGCTAGTGGACTTTTAAAGGCCGGTATAAAAACTACAGTTTGGAGCAGGAAAAAGCCGATTTAACAAGTTAACCGGACGATACTGATGTATGGAGCCTCCATGCAAGACTATGATGTACGTCTCCGCCTGACTGGTGGAGGCTGAGCAGGCATTAGCCACTATGACCGCCCAGTTCCACCCATTAGGATAGTTTGTACAACGTCCTATCGGTGCCGGCCTATTGGCCTAACAATGAATCGGTCGGCCTCTACTATACAACCCTACCGGAACTGACTGCTTTAAGACACATGATCAAGCGGAATGAACAAGCTTTGTTTTAACAGAATCACAACCGCTATGACTTCATTTCAGATCAAAGGCCACTGATGTACCATGCCGTTGCGACCTATTAGTGAGCGTCCTGCAGTGCAAACATCAAAGACATGGATCATCTTGAGTGCTGTGCAATAAAAAAAATGTTGTGAGTTATTGTGAGGTGGTACACTACGGGTCATAAATGTGTGAATATGAATTTTAGGCTGTCCTGTTGTATAGCTAATCCCTTTCTGCTGGCTTGGCTCGTTCTCTGCCATTCCACACAGTTTATGTCACACGGTCTGCTTCGGTTTCCACAGTAACGTCTTCTTTATCTTCCTCCTCTCCTCCCTCCTCCTCCATTTCTATGTCTCTGTCTCTCTCTCTCTTTCTCTCTCTCCCTGTGTACTCCCCCACATGTCTGATCCCTGGTATGCACAGCCAGGCGGCGGGGGTGGTGTGTGTGTGTGTGTGTGTGGGGGGGGTTAGTGTGTGTGTGTGTGTGTGTGTGTGTGTGTGTGTGGAGATGTGTCTGTGGAGGTGTGTGTGTGTGTTAGAGGGGTATGTGTGGAGATGTGTGTGTGTGTGGAGGTGTGTGTGGGTGTTAGAGGGGTATGTATGTGTGTGTGTGTGTGTGTGTGTGTGTGTAGGTGTGTGTGTGGAGGTGTGTGTGTGTGTGTGTGTGTGCGGGGAGGGGGGGTCAGGCGAATTACATAACGCGAGTGGGAAATGTCGTGGTTGCAGTACTAATACCTTTAACCCCAGCTTCGAGTAATAACCCTCTCTAGGGTGGTACACTCCCCCCTGTACAATCATCTGCTACTCCAACAGGTGTCAGTGTGCTGCTGAGCTTGTGTCTGGACAGAAGCTAATGTCTACCACATTACTCACTGTAATGGCGGCCATTAGTCAATGTCGGTAGTCGTGTTTCGGTTACGTTTCTCCTCTTGCTGGTTGCGACATGCCTCAGGCCTCGTTACGCTACTAAGTCTCCCGTCAACATTATTGACATGGTGCGATTAAGCCGCCGTTGAATGTCAACTTTCTGTTCAGTATGATCGAGATACTCAAGTAGAGAGGGAGTTCAAATGGTGTGGCCTTTTCCAATTCTTGTTGGGCGTTCAAGTTGATTTCCCCGCCACGGACGGTTGAGAGTTGACTGATCAAGATAGAGACGTGTGTTTGTAGCCAAGACTGAGACTCCCATGGTGCTGGTACATTTATCTCTCCACTAAAGCCATACCCCTTGCAGGCTAATGAATACTGCGTCTCAAGCTGGAGAAACTCCAATGGCTGTAGGCAAGAAACTTACCAGTGCTGCCACCTCCCCCAAGATCATTCATCTACATGAGTCACGCATTTTACCGACACTGGTTCATGTTTTTCAGTGACATGAAATTGATTTATATTGCATCCAGACAGTCAAATTTATGTTGTCATCTTTGATAACACACACAAGGGCTATTCCATATCTCTTATAACGTTTTACAAAGACTATAATGCATACATGTATGTATATGTATGGGTAATATTGAGTCATTTTTTTGCATCCTCTTTCTCCGTCAAGATCCTCAGAGAGGAAACACTTCAGTGCCTGACCTTCAAACCAGATCAATCCTGAGGGGGAATACACCTTGGTTCACCGCGGTTTAAAATCCGGCTCGTGGCTGTGTACCATGGCGAGCTCAACAGTAAATAACGACCTCGATTTGTACGCGCCTGGGTCAGATCGAAGATTAGGCCCGTGTGGATTTCACAGATCAGATTTGACAGAGCTCTCCCTTCACGGCCGGCCTAGAGGGGTCAGACAGTAGCGACGTATACGGCAGTGACTGGTGATGGAAAGACCGATCCACGTATCGAAGCTTGGGAGAGAAACTAATCTGCGACAAGAACACTGTGAGTGGACGGCCATCGGCTGTGCAGTTCCCGGCTTCACTGAGTCGGACGGGCATTCTCTTTGAGCTAACGTCATATCTTGTATTTGACGCGCCCCAGGCGGGGAACAGTTTTTGAATGACGACGATAGAGACATGCTCTTAGTCTGTTCAAATTGAGGTTTAGGGCCGAAAAAACTCTAGTTAAATCATTTCTTCCACAAGAGGGCACTGCGGATTGAGTAAAATCACGGTAAAATGTACTGACTGACCTTTTAATGATTAGGTGGTTTTAAGAAAATGTGTGTTTTTCAGTTAATGCATGTGTAAATCTGTATATAAAAGCATGATTGCCTCATTTCTTTAGTTACTCACAATACAATACAATACAAAATAGACTTATACAGTGCCTTTACTCTGGGTACAGTTCGAGGCACTTTACCAGACATTTGAATCCAATGCCAGCTCAAAGTTGCAAGTATTGATCCGGGACTCTCAGATGAGCTTTGTAAGAGAATTTCCAAAAAGGGAGCCTGATAGCTAAATACCCTAACCCTAGCCCTAACCCTAACCCTAACCCTAACCCTAATGACTTGGCAATTGTTAAAAGCATGGCGCCTTGTGAGTGAAAACCTGGGATGTAAGAAATGAACAGTTCTACCAGGTAGGTAGGAGGCAGGTGGTGTGTTAGACTTTGTATGCTAATAGCAACATCTTGAAACGTATACTTGGTACATTGTGACTGCAGCAGCAAGCATAAGGTCAGTCATCTATTAGAAGCTTCAGGCGCTTCATGTAAATCGTCAGATATCTTTTTAGTTCTCCCTAGCTCTATGTGATTAATTATGCGTGTCAGCCATAGGGACAAAAGCTATATTTTACAATTTGACATACTTCAACTGGCTGATGAATGGTTGTAGCCTCTTGGGCCTTTGCTGTAATCAATAAATCGTCCTGCCAGATGAGGGAAGCACATTCACAGACATCTCATACCCTCCCCTTTTCTTGTAAAATGTAGAAATACACACTGTCTTCACATACTCATTATAATGACCAATTTCATCTGGCCAAAAAGTTATTTCCTTTCGGTAAGTGGATTACCTTGCCCTATAGAAGACATAAAATTGTATCAGTATTATGGAGGAGGAGCACAGTTACCAGAAATATATTTAAACACGTCTGGTAAGATGACCTGAAACAACATTTCCTTTACGTGGAAAAGTAGTTACATATCATTTTATCATTCTGTCAGACCTTAATTTGTTCTATTCAGACTCATGACACTGAGTGTTTATCTCAATGGATTGTTCTGGGGCAGTTTTTATGACACTGGGTCCAAATATTTAAACAATTACCACAATATTACCTAATATTTCACAATAAAGGATATGGTATACTAACAAAAACATTTCCTATTTCCTCTGGGGCTAAATATGAAAATGATACTATTGTTGTTGTTAATATAAATGTTATTAATAGTCATATAAGTTAGGTGACCCATGTATACACTCACATTAGTGGTTGTAAATATAATTTTTTTGTGAGATTGTTTTAGTTAAAACCAGAACTTTTAATAGGAGAGTTCTTATATAATGTGATAATTACTTAATTATCAGTGTGCACTGAATAATTAATTAAGTAAACATGATGGACTAATTGTGTAGGAGAATTAAAGAGGTGGTGTATTCCACATGCTATACTGTACATATGTATATATACATTGGCAAAACACAGCATTGTAGTCGTTACCCAAAGTATAATAACCCCATTGGGGGATACTCTAATATAAAGGATGTTCAAATGATTCACAAAATATCCAAATAGCTAACATTTAGGTTTTTTTTGTCGAAATGAGAAATCCTATGAGTGTACAGACAAAGAGGTTGGCTTAGTGGGAATCCCAAAACTTTTACCTATAAATAAAAGCCAACATGCGTCCTGTAATCAATGACAATTATACGAAGTCAAAACATTTCCTGAAGTGAATGGGACCAACGGCCATGCACATCCTGATTGGTAAGCAGTGAGGTAATGTGTTTCTCTAAACTCAATGTATTGAGTTCGAACTGGATCAGTATAGCGCTAGGAGGAGGTCTTTAAGGGGAGGTAGGCCCACAGGCTTTATATTTGACTTGAAACCATGTCAGCCTTTGGTATGTGAGTTTATTTAACTCATTTAAAAACCGCAATTGAGTTATTTTAAATACCTGCAACAAGAGAATTCTTAGAGAAAAAGTAAGAAACTTATCTTGAAATATTAGGCCCCGGGAAATCACGTAGAATATGTTAATATCGGAATGCATGAGTTATTTTTTTTTTAAGCTATTTTAATTATTATTTTTGGAAAGTGATTCACGTTAATTAATCTTTTTGGTTGTTTAAGCTATCCAGTTAGTTGCGGGCATGATCATTAACAATCCGCCCGACAATGAGCTCACGTGTTTGACGCTTAAAGATCTCATGCCGCAGTTGGTAGCAGAGGATCTGACATTGATTTTTGTCCAGCAGCTTTCGCCATTCCATGCTACATGGCCACCTTCGTCCACAGTGCACCTCTGTCGAAACCACAGTTATCTGGGGAGACCAGCCTACAACCTGTGGCGAACCATACATTCTATGTGTACGCAAGAAGAAGCAAGAGTCTGGTCCAAAAGCTGTTGCTCTCCATTCCCGATATCCACAAATCTTGCATTCATACAGAGGTGAGTTGTTTGATCTTTTTGTATAGGCAAATGTTTATTGGAAGATACCAGTGTGACGAAAATAGTTTTGATTGCGTGTGTTTATGCTTAATTGACCTTTTCAAATTTGTATATGACGCTTTAGCACGATGCTATTCTAGGCCCTATAGAGGGCTATATTGTTGCTCACCGTGTATGTTCGAGGAAAGTGAGTGCCTTGCGATTTGCAGTTTATAAATTGGTGCCAGCGTGTATTTATACATGATTTCCCAGTGCTCCTGTAATCACTGGATCTTTGCAAACACAGACACGGATGTTTAAAACTGCGTCAGTGTGAAGCTATTCTAATAACAGATGGTTGATAGGATTGTGTAAATATTGAAAATAGATCGGACTTTTGTCATTCATTATAAATATTCCTCATACAGAACATTGTCACATGTGTTTGATTCCTACCCCTGCCAAGTTGATTTCCTTGGCTTGAACTAACTCGTTGGACTGTTTCTTTCAGACTTTTAAATTGAATTCAAGGGAAATCCACCAACTCCAGTTTATGGCAACAAACATTGGAATACCTTCCCCTCCCACGCTGCCATCCGTATTAGATAATTTTACCATGGTAAGCATCACCACCAATAAGGTCGTCTTTAATTGAATAATAAAATATCATATAGGCCTAGGCTACATACACAGTACCAGGCAAGAGGTTGGACACACTTTCATATTCACTTGAATGAGAAAGTGTATCCAAACTTTTGACTGGTACTGTGTGTGTGTGTGTGTGTGTGTGTGAGTGAGTCTGTATTATCACCTAAAAGGATGGACTATACATCTTACCCAATTTGGCTCAAAATTCCCATCCGTTGTACCCATCAGGTGACTTCTCTGAGAGCAATGTCAGAAGGTGTACAGCTGCACCAGGGCTTACTGACGGCTGTCAAACAGAGACTGAGTAACAAAGAGGAACTCACTGACCTTCTGGCTGATGCAGGAGATCTCCTTATTCAGATTCAGAAGGTAAAGGAAAATGCGTACTGATTCATTATTTTAAATATTTTTAGTCACGCTACTAAAGCTAAATGTATTATCACACCGTAAATCTCGTCTGGTTACACGGTCATCACAAAACCTTACTCTTTCGAATTACTATAATGTATAACTCTCGACAAACATGCAGAATTGGTATCACAAAATAAGTATTAATAAAAAAAAACTAAAAAAACATCTGAACTGCTTGACCGATGTTGTTGTTGACTTCTGTCCAACAGATGCTCCAAGTCGTGCAGGCAGAGCCCCCAGCACGGCACCACACCAACCTGGCTCTCCATCTTCCGGGGGACTTTGAAGTACAAGTGGCCACTCACCTGACTCTGGTGCAGCTCCAGGGTTTTGGCCAGGACATGGAGAGAAACCTACGGCAAATAGCCCCAGAAACTGAAGAGGTCACGGATAAGCCTGCACTATAAGCCACCTTGCGTTGAACATTTAAAGACGTCTATTTATATATTTATTGATATTTATCATCAAAGTATTTATTTTCTAAATGTATTTGTTGGTTTGTAATACTTTTTTTTTTTTGCTTGTATATCGTTCTTTATGGTGTAACAAGCAGCCCTTGTAAGCTTTATAAGCTACTAATATTATAAATGTACCCAATATTTGTGATAGCCGTTATAAAACACAATACAGATGAAGTGATAAGGATTTGTATTGCATTCATTTAACAAAGTGATGTGTTCTTACATTCAGCAAAATGTAATTGTTCGTCACACTTTTGTATCCAATGACCATACTAATTTATTAAAATTAATAGCCACTTCAATTGGCAATTGAAAAAAAAACTGTCATTCTGTTCCTTTTGAATGAGTTTCATTATGATGGAAGCTGAAATAATAATATAATGAATAGATAATTTCAAGAACTATCTTTTCAAAAATAGGTCAGGATAAAGTCCACAGTGTTCTAACAAAGCCCTCCTAAGAAGTAGCCAGATCCTTACACATTTCCGCTCTAAGAAACAGAAGTACTGGCCAATTTACTAAAAATAACAGTGAAACCATCTCCATGAGTGAGGTTTGGCCCAGACCAAGACTTCCTCTAGGAAGTGTTGCAATTGGATGACCAGTGACTAAGCATAAAAACAGTTATGGAATACATAATTTCACAGGAGCTTCCTCTAAAGTCCCCCTGGAGCACCAAGCTCATCATTGCCATGTGATTGTTTAGATGACATATATATTGGTCTTTGGGGTCCATTACTGTGCTCATAACAGGAAGACACACACAGCATATTACGTCAGATGTCATGTGATTGTCCATTTTGAGACATGATTGACAGCAGAGACTGTCTGGACATGCTTTTTGCTGAATCATTGTTGACACAAAAGGATGACAATCACAAACGATATTTTCAAGACAAATTGCCCCCCCCACCACCAAACTTATTTGTAATATATTTATCAATTAGCTATCTAAAATATGTGAAAATGTATTTAGCGCAAACTGGAATAATGTCGACTGGAAAAACATTGATAGGACACTAATTCCATGATCACTTTATTATAAAAAAAGACAGTATGTACAGTTTTTTTCCCCTCATATTAAGGCAAAAGGAGCAATACAAAACATCAAAGAACTGCGTACTGATGTTCAGACTACAAAAAAAAAAAAAAAAATTGGAATATCAAAAGTGAAAGCACGTGTCTTCAAATGGCCTCGGGCTTGTACATGGAACCAGCCGACAACTCACGGCTGGTTTCAAACCCTAACAACAAGGCGTTTGGCACAAGGCCTGAGAGAAGGCTGGGCCACGAGTTTAGGAACGTCAGGAGCGGGGCCGAACGCCCTACAAGGCGGCGATGGCTTTGGAAGCGACTCTCCTCCCCAGGGGTAACGTCAGGTCCGTGATGGCCAGGACAACCTTTGGTTTGGCCAGGGCAGGGAGCTTCACAAGCTCAGAGACCTAGGGAAGGGAACAGATATTGAAAAGACAATAATATTCAATTATCATTATTATATATTTTTCATATATTATTATATTAATTTACATCATTGAATTTTTTGGAACTTCAATGTTATCCTTTCCCCACGTATTAAACTTCATTTTGCATCTTTATGTTACACTGAGTAAGCTATCATCTGAAGCAACTGCATTTGTATAATCTTTTGGTATTTGGCACGTTGAACTGTAAATATATACATATTTTACAAATCCACGTATATATAACTAAAGAACAGGCGTCATTTCACAGCTGAAAATCTCCCACCCTCCCCTTTAAAATAAACATAACCTCCGACATGACACCCATACATCATAACCTCTGACATGACACCCATACATCATAACCTCTGACATGACACCCATACATCATAACCTCTGACATGACACCATACATCATAACCTCTGACATGACACCATACATCATAACCTCTGACATGACACCCATACATCATAACCTCTGACATGACACCCATACATCATAACCTCTGACATGACACCCATACATCATAACCTCTGACATGACACCCATACATCATAACCTCTGACATGACACCCATACATCATAACCTCTGACATGACACCATACATCATAACCTCTGACATGACACCCATACATCATAACCTCTGACATGACACCATACATCATAACCTCTGACATGACACCATACATCATAACCTCTGACATGACACCATACATCATAACCTCTGACATGACACCCATACATCATAACCTCTGACATGACACCATACATCATAACCTCTGACATGACACCCATACATCATAACCTCTGACATGACACCCATACATCATAACCTCTGACATGACACCCATACATCATAACCTCTGACATGACACCATACATCATAACCTCTGACATGACACCATACATCATAACCTCCGACATGACACCCATACATCATAACCCTCCTGTCATCGCACTCTCCCACGTGGCTCCCATTTCCCACTCACCATGGTGAACGGCATGAACTGCAGGATACTACCGCGGTTCCCCTGTTCCAGGCACTCCACACACTCCTCCATGAAGCTCTGCACGAACTGGGTGTGTGGGCCCGCCGTCTTGGAGCCCAGGATGGAGGAGATGAGCAGGAAGAGATTGGCTGACCGACGGAGGAGAACGGGTTTAGTACCAAAACAAAGGAAGTTGTTCTTCCTGGAACTACTACCATCAAATCGCCATCGTTATATTAAACGGTATACGAAACTCAGTTCTAAGTTCGATTGGAGTTAGAAATCGTGAATGAGTATTAGTCTTGACAGTCTTGAGTCATGATTTGACACATTTCTGATGGGTGCGAGCCATGGAATGATCATTTTTTTAAAAAGCATTGCGGCATATTTCAAAACCGTAATGACACCGCAACGCTCCCCTCCGTATTCCCAAAGTCATCCTAACGATAATGTGCCGTGTCACGGTTCTGTCGGGAGGGCGCGGAGTGCTGACCTAGGACGCGGTTGAGGGGATCCCTCATGTTGACGGAGTGGAGCTGGGAGGCGGACAGAGAACTGCTCATTGAGCGGTCACCTAGGAGACAGCCACAGCCAAAGAGACAGGACAAAAGGGGGGGGGGGGGGGGGGGGGGAGAGAAATATCAGATCACTGTAATGCGATCAAATCAAATGTCCAATTGATTAACATTTATGATCAATGAGTGGAGGTTGGGTTTTCATACTAATCTGAGTTGTTTGGTATTTTCCATGCTTTTGAATCTATTTATCTGCCCAAAATAAGTAACACTTTACCTTGTAAAGTGTCCTTGGTTTCTTAGAAAGGTGCTCTTAAATTAAAGTTATTGCTATTTTTCCTATTCATTTGTTCACCAGCAAAGCCGGACGTAATAATTGTACTTTAAGTAACATGACCTTGTTTAAACCTTATGTAAGGAGTACACAGTGTAGATAAAAACTTCAATAGAAAGTTGTCTTCTGGCTAAAACGAAACCACTGGACGGTTTGACTGCTTACCCTTTCTTTGTTTTGATATGAAATGAACTCCTATTGTTGCATTTCACTGAAATGTGAAGAAAGTGCCCAAGCTTGGTTTGCAACGTGACACTCACAAGTAAAAACCTGCTGCAAACCCAGATTATTTACGGCTTCTCACTGTCACACTGGGGAGGGAGGCGGGCCAGAATCCTGGGTTTACGGGGCTCACAAGAACCAACATGCCTTAACACGGCTCTCGACAACAAAACTTTCTCTTGGAATCTGAATGACCCCTTCAGGCAAAGTGAGGTTCAGAGCCCCTTTTAGACTTGTCAAACCCTGATACGGGGGGGGGGACTGGATTGGTGTTGATATCGAGCTACGCCACAAATATCTTTGAGGCAGAGTTTGAGTTAGAACTAAAAATAACGCTGGTTTATGAAAACTGTCATACTCAATTTTAGGAGTATCGACCAAACAGTGTCATCAGCATAAACACTTGTGGAATTATGTTCATTTTGGAAAGTGACAGTAAAAAGCCTCTCTAGCAGAAGCTGTTATTGCAGAGGTGGGCCCACACTCAAGCTAACCCTACCGAAACTCAAAATTAAACTTATAAAATGTATAAAAGTTCAAGCCTCTTGATGTCACCTATTTGTTTGTTTAGCAGTATTTCACCTTTGACACCAGAGTTTCTCTGGCAAGCATTTATCATTCGTAAGCTCTCCTAATGCAGGCTACCGCCAGATCTAGCAGACGTAAATATAGGTCAGGACGGTTGGTGTGTGTGTGTGTGTGTGTGTGTGTGTGTGTGTGTGTGCTCACCGGGACTGGACAGGGCCACTGGCTCATCCTCATTGGAGCTAAGGAGGCGCATCAGCTTAGAAGGCTGGGTGTCGTCCAGTGGGAACAGGCTGCTGTAGTCCTGTAAGCAACCACACGGCACGTAAAGACTACAACACCCACAGTGAATAGAGTGAACAAGCTAGGGAACGACTGAGACAGCCAGTCAGTCGGCTAGTGAATCAGTTGAGTTAGTAAGTGTTTTTTTTACCGGTAAGTGAACGAGTTTGTGGTGTGTGTGTCTGTGTGCTATGTAAATGAGTGTGAAGCCAACACGCGGGTTCCAGTGTCACACCTCTATGTCCTCGCGTTGCCTCTTGCGCTGGCGAGCCGAGGCCTGGCCTTTGTGGTGTGATGAGTAGGAGCTGAGAGCGCACCACACTGACAACCTGGCGGACACACACACACACACACACACACACACATCAACTGTCACCAAAAATGTCAACCAGAGCAGCACGGACAGAACCAATGCAGAAGGCTACACGCGTACACTCACAGACACACACACAGACACACCCACACACACACCCATTTTCGAGAGAACCCCAGCACTCTTCCTGCAAACTGTTCTTTTCTGGTAATCCTCAGCATGATTCATGTTTCTCCCTCTTTCCAAAAAAAGACATTGATTGATGTTGTTTGATCTGCCAGTCATTTGCTTTCAACACAAAGGGACACAAAACAGGTGACAAACCAATCAACTGGGAATAAGAACCCAGGGGGCCAGCTCCTTGGGGAACATGGATGCTAGAAATTCCTGACACTTTTAACAGCCAAAACACATTAGCTAGCGGAACATTTTTTTATTTTAAAATATGCTTTTTTTTCTCCCCCCTTTTCTTTTTTTTTTTTAAACCTAGCTCCGTTGCTAAGCACTCATCCTGCAGCAGTAGCTTGGCTTGGTTTCGCTCCCTTGACTTACTTGGCCAGAGCCTTGCCAGGGGGGTCAGTCAGGCTGTGCCAGTGCGCCGAGTCGGTGAGCAGGTTAGGCAGGATGGTGCCCAGCAGGGCCAGGGTGATCTGCTGGGTGTCCAGGCAGAAGATGCTGTAGAGGAGCTCCACCACGCGGCTGGCCCACTCCGCACGGGTCTCCTTGAGCAGCTCCTTGGTGTGGAGAGAGAGAGAGGGGGGGGGGCAACGGACGGACACAGAGAAAGAGGAGCGATCAGGGATGAGCCTTGCTCACTCGAGAGGCACTGGCTTGGGAAAGTCACGACTGCTAAGCTAATGCTCCGTGCGGAGGATGGAGACTAAACCCCGGCCCTTTTGCCTCCGCTTCCTGCCTGCCGTGCGGTACCTTGACCAGGTTGTTGGTGAACCAGAAGACGCCGCCCGTGTGCAGAAGGCTCTCCAAGAGGTGCAGCGCCCGGCTGTCCACCCAGCCCTTGCACAGCACCGTCTTGAACTGCTTGCTCAGGACGTCGTGGAGGGGCTCCTTGGCCGGGAACAGGTTGCGGTAGGGGATGGGCTCCTGGCCCTCCATGGGGGGCCGCAGGGCCAGGCCCGTCTGCTGGAACACGTCGGCGCACATGTGCTCCAGGATGGAGCTCATGATCACCACCCTGCAGAGAGGGGGGGGGGGGGGGGGGGGGGGGGGGGAGAGAGAGAGAGAGAGAGAGAGAGAGAAAAAGAAATAGAGACGGAGACAAATAAAGAGAAAAACATAGGGAGATAGGGGAGAGAGAGAAATAACAACAGAGGTAGTGATAGTGAGAAATAAAGAGAAAGAGAAAGAGAGAGAGAGAGAGAGAGAGAGAGAGAGAGAGAGAGAGAGAGAGAGAGACAGGGAACGGTTAACAAAACCGAGGGAGCCTGTTAATCTCAGTCACCATCACACTGGCAAGGAGATTTTCAAACGTGCAAATCAGCCCCACTGTGAATGGTTCTGGAAAAATACTGCAGCAAAGCAAAGGAGACGTAAACAGATGAACACTGCCAGGAATGTGCTGTAATCATAAAGCCATAGCGCTTAGCAACACAAGTTGAAATGGGGAAAGTCGAGTGAGAGAGTGTCCTGCCAACCGAGCGAAACGTCGCCGCTGAGTTCTGGTTTTTGGAAAAGACGTTGCCGTGGTGATAGAAAGACATCGTCATGGGAAAAAAAAGGAATGCAAGCCATTCTGAGGTCAGTCAACTTGGGAAAAACCACGATACTAACTCCTGTCAAAGTCCTTTGCTCTGTCGCAGGGTGCAAAAATAGAGACATGGTTAAACAATGTGGGGCGTCTCTGTGTCAGATAGGCCGCAAACTACATGAATGGGTGCATTTCCCAAATGGGTTTTCTTATAAGCGTGACATCACGGTAATAGATTACAGGGTGTGAATTTGTAAATGCTTATCTCCGGGTGTGTGTGTGTGTGTGTGTGTCTCTCCGTGTGTGAATCTGTGTGTGTGTGTGTGTGTGTGTGTCTCTCCGTGTGTGAATCTGTGTGTGTGTGTGTGTGTGTGTGTGTGTCTCTCCGTGTGTGAATCTGTGTGTGTGTGTGTGTGTGTGTACACGTCTGTACCGCTCGTTGTAGAACTGCAGCGTGCTCTCCCCGTACAGCGGGGTCATGAGATGTCGGATCATGGTCTGGGGCTTCTCCCTCTCATCCAAGCCCAGCATCCTCACGTGGGCCACCAGCCAGGCCACGGCGCAGATGGCCATGCTGCACACCTTGCCCTTGATGTTGTCTGTGATCTTCTGGCCTCGCCGACGACCGAGAGGACAAAGGAAGGGGGGGGAAAAGAAAAGAAAACCAAAAAAGAGGAAGGAGGTGAGTTTGAACTCTGGTTGTGGTAGTGGGCCCCCTCCGACACACTCATGACCAGCACTGAGGAGAGTAGGGCGAGGGGAGGAAGAGAACGAGAGAAGGAAAGGGAGAGCGAGAAGAAAAGAAAAAGAGAGAGAGAAAGAGACTTGTCGGTCCTGAGACTTGGTGTCAGGTTAGTTGGAAATTGGGCCGTGTTAAGGGCACTTCCAGGCAGTGAATTTCTATTGGGTAAGGCTCAGGAATCAGGAACTTAAAAGTTAGATCATAACACACATCCGTCTCTTGGCAATACGTCTACTTCTGTTTTGAAGTCAGCCAAAAACCAGTACGTCACCAGCACCAGTCATTCCTTTTTCCACTAGCCTACTAAAAATAATGAAGCAATTTCTGAAGAAAGAAAAGCCCCCAAAAAAGGATGACCAGCAGAAAATCGAGAAAAAAGGACAGAAAAAACAGAAAGAGAGATGTGGGAAATGTTCCAGTTCTGACGTACAGGACGAGGTAATCCTTGTGCGCATTTACAGAAAATGCGCTGCTACCAGTTCAGGTCTGTCTGTGTCTGCCATCAGGACTCCGGTCACGTTTCACTGACCTGCACTGCTTCCACAGACAGCACTCCATTCTCCCAGGCGTTCAGCACTTCTAAGATGGCGGCTGGCGTGCTCAGGCAGATCTCGTGCCACTTCATTTGCCTGGCACGGGTAATAAGGGAGACACGAACTGTCAGATTGGCATGAGATAATCACAGTAGGACGTGCCGACGCAGGGAGCTAGCTTTGGGAGGGAGAGAGTCTGTTATTGAAGCGTTGGCTCCCACACATTCTTTTCTACATCTTCTGTTTACAGCCTTTTAATGTGATTAACGATACCATGCATATTCATGCAAAAGAGAAGCCCCAGCGTCGTGAGAACAGGGCATGTAGGGGATAAGGTCTACTAGCCGGGATGCGCTTGTGGCCATCACGTCAGGCCTCGGTGCGGTACAAATTTGCGTAGTGTTACGACTGCCAAGGAACTTGCATTAGCAAGGCAAACGGTTCAGAATGCCATTATTGAAAATACATAAATCCAATAAATGTGATTCAAATTGTCCCAGGGGGGGCGGCCTTACACCAGCTTCATCTCAGAGGAGTTGTTGAGCAGGGCCACCAGGCTCTCCACTTTGCCGGACTCGGGTCTGAAACACGGGTGGTCCGGGTTCAGGGTCTTCCCCTCCTCAGGCATGCAGGTCTGCAGCCACGTCTCAAAGAACGGGGTCTCCCCAGAGGGACTTGGGTCCGACAGGATCACCTGCCGTTACAAAAGGGGAATTATTAGCACACAATGTTGTATATAAAGGAACGCATACGTCATCATCATCATCATCATCATCGCATTCTTATAATGAACAGAACATTTCCCATACTTTTGAGTATTTTACTTCAAGCATTGTTGATATGTAATGTAACACTGCATTTATATTTTGTGTCCGTGTACCATTTTGTTTCATAAGGCAAGGCTTTTTTTTAATGTTTGTATGTATATATGTTGTATATAAAGGAACGCATACGTACATTTGATTATTTATGAATGTATAGGATAGCCAACTAAGCAAAGCCAAGCGAAAAAAAACAATTTCTTGGGGCTGTGCCAAACCTTAAGAGGCCTCTAGTGGACTAACGTCAAAACAAAGTATATGACTGCCATCACAGTATGTTCCTCTGAGTATTGACCAGTGTAAAGATATAAATATGTAAAGACGTTAATATGTAAATATGGACAATATGACAAACCTCTGAGCCATAGGTCTGCACCACGTGGCACAGCATGAGGAAGGAGATGTCAAAGAGCAAGGCTCGCACCGATGCAGATTTGGCTGGGAGAAGAAGAAACGTTCAACACAATAAAAACACTTTTGTACAATCAACTCACATTGTTATTGGGTTTTTTTTTACGTAAATTTGGTTAAATAGTTAGTTAGTCGAGTATACGTAAGTACAGTACAAGTTGCTTGATGGGACTAATATGGGCTATGCATGAATTAAGTGGCAAATGAATATAAGAAAGGAATCTACAAGGCATGTTTTGGGAAAATACTTAAAGTGAAAGTAACAGAAACATTTAAAGTGACCATTTATCTTGTATCTGTGGTCATGGAGGGGAACAAAATAAAACTTCTAAAATAGGGCAACAATGACACAGAAACCCCCAGGCTCATGACCTGTCATGTCACAGAGGATGGTACTCACATCCTTCTCCACTGATGTGCTTTGGAAACTCATTCAGCCTGCAAGGACCAGAACATACCATCTGTTGAATTAATTCAGTTTACACAAGAACACTCCCCGCTTGCGCCACAAGCACATTCCCCCAAGGCCGTGCCACAGACTTTTACTCACGGCAAGAATTCCCAGCAGGACTAAGATGACAGTGCACAAAAGCGGTGTCTTCCTTTCCTTTCCTTTCCCTTCCTTTCCCTTCCTTTCCTTTCCCTTCCTTTCCTTTCCCTTCCTTTCCCTTCCTTTCCCTTCCCTTCCTTTCCCTTCCTTTCCCTTCCTTTCCCTTCCTTTCCCGTCCTTTCCTTTCCTTTCCCTTTCCCTTCCTTTCCTTTCCTTTCCCTTCCTTTCCTTTCCTTTCCCTTCCTTTCCCTTCCTTTCCTTTCCTTTCCCTTCCTTTCCCTTCCTTTCCTTTCCTTTCCCTTCCTTTCCCTTCCTTTCCTTTCCTTTCCTTTCCTTTCCCTTCCTTTCCTTTCCTTTCCCTTCCTTTCCTTTCCCTTCCTTTCCCTTCCCTTTCCTTTCCTTTCCTTTCCTTTCCTTTCCTTTCCTTTCCTTTCCTTTCCTTTCCTTTCCTTTCCTTTCCTTTCCTTTCCTTTCCTTTCCCTTCCTTTCCTTTCCCTTCCTTTCCTTTCCTTTCCCTTCCTTTCCCTTCCTTTCCCTTCCTTTCCCTTCCTTTCCCTTCCTTTCCCTTCCTTTCCTTTCCTTTCCTTTCCCTTCCCCTCCCTTTCCTTTCCTTTCCTTTCCTTTCATAAGCGGCACGTGACCGCGTCGCTTCCCCGTCTGACTCACTTGATGAACTTGCGAGCGAAAGATTTGAGTTTTCCCGTGGCTGCCGCGGCCGCTAGGAGCAAGTCCAAGCTCTTCCCAGACAGCATGTGACCCAGCACTCCCAGGAGGCCCTCGGGAGACTTGGAATGGTCCGCATCCACTGTCTGATAAGCAGGGACACCAAGGTGACAACGGCCATTAGTTAGACAGTCATTATGTTGGCTTCACGTGATACAGGCTAGGGGGTAACGACATATGTCATAGCATATCATAACTACATATGCAATGTTATCAAATTGGGGATGTGTCGCTGTGTGTGTGTGGGGGGGTAAGGGCATTCCCTTAGATTGAGAGGCATTTGGCTATGAGGTTTGTCTGACTAGGGGCAGGCTGGTGCCGGCGAGTGGCCGCACCTTGAGGATGTTGGTGACGGTGGGTTCTGCTCGCAGGATGAGTCCCGGGTTGGGCTGGATGTTGGCGTTCTCTGCCGTCTTCAGCCTGGGGGCGTACTCCCTGTCCTCCGCCCTGAAGAAAACGTTAGGCAGGAGAGGGGGACAGAGAGAGAGAGAGAGAGAGAGAGAGAGAGAGAGAGAGAGAGAGAGAGAGAGAGAGAGAGAGAGAGAGAGAGAGAAAGAAAGAGAGAGAGAGAGATAACAAGAGAGGTAGGGATAGTGAGAAATAAAGAGAAAGAAAGACATATAGAGATAGCAATAGATAGATGGAAAAGAGGAAAGAATGAAAGAGAGACAGAAAGAAAGAATAAAACAAAGAAAGAGAGACAGAAAGAAAGAGAGAGAGACAGAAAGGACAAGATGGAGACATCCACAGAGAGACAGAGAGATAGAGAGAGATGCCAATAGAAGCAGAACCGGATTCCAGACGCATTGAAGAAGAGTTCAGGAAACCAAAAGAGAGTTCAGGAAACCAAAAGAGAGTTCAGGAAACCAAAAGAGAGAGAGGGGGCGAGACGGAATGAAAGGGATGAGCGCAGGAGCAGGTGTGCGTTTGATTTTGACTTTCTCTAGCTTTTAACGTAACATGCGGACGCTGACCGTTGAGGGTGGGTGGGGAGCACGTACCGTTTCGATGTGAGGTTAGTCGTGTTAGAGTCAGACAGCAGGCCCAGCTTGTTACACTCTTGCAGCAGCATGCTTAGACAGTCGCAACTACAAGAAAGAAAGAAAGAAAGAAAGAAAGAAAGAAAGAAAGAAAGAAAGAGGGTGAGAGACATAGAAAGAGAAGAGAGAAACATTATGAGTGAAAGAGAAAGTAAATCTAGACTGATATTAAACCCTTCAGAATACCATACTCTGTGGCCAACCGGATTATAGTTCTGCCCACTAAGCTTTTCTAATTTGGAATGGAATGCCTCCCTAAGGAGGTTTCCCAGGTAACAGAAACATAGTTGCTGAGCTGGCCAGGTCACTTTTTTGACCCAGTGGGAAAGAAAAAGTCTAAAGACTAAAATTGGCACCACAAGTAGTTCAGATTCTAGGCCACTGCTCTGAATGAGCAGTTACTAGAGTTGCATTGAAATGTATCTGCAATTTTTATATACCAGTAATAAATTCATAATAATACATATATATATATGAGGCTCAGTCTCCTCGATTGGTAAAATACTGTACTTACTTGCATCTCTGGTCTGCCTTGTCCAGCAAGGGGGTGAGTTTCAATAAGTACTCAAAAGCATAGTTCACATCCTCCATGAAATCCTGGTCAGAGACAGGTGTAACGATAGGTTACAACGTTGAAACCGCGTCTCATCTTCATAAGGAAACGTTAAAAATCAATCCATTTGTGAATAGTCGAAAGCGTATGTCATTCACCTGTCCCTTGTCCCCCTGCGGGTACTTCTTCAGTCTGAGGAGAACCTGTGGGATCTAGAATAATATACATATACATCAATTAATATCGTCTTTTGACGAGAACGGATATAATAAAGAAATACACACATCAACGAACGGAGATTTAGTACGAGAACAAACAAACGTTTTTTACTTCAAAAAAAATTGTGACAAGATTAAACTCATTTAATGAAACGGTGTTGCCAGGACAACAAGGCAGTTGGTTCTGTATCCGAACCCTGCGGTAGCATAGCCGGCCTTCCCTGATGCAGGAGAAGGCTCGGTGTCCATTTGAACATGCTCTAGCTTTTTAGGACTTAGGACCGACGGGACACAGCAGGCAGGAGGCTGACCTTGAGGAACGTGAAGGCGGTCCACTTGAGCTCCTCGGTGCCCTCTGGTGACTCGATGAGGCCAGTGAAGCAGGCCTTCCAGATCTCCAACACAAACAACGGCGCAGGGATACGCTGCCGTTGGGAAACGGACACGGGCGGGGGAAAACGAAAGATTTGAAGAAAAGAATACACCTCCTTCATGACTGGAATCTGTTTGATAGGTCTTCGTGTACAAAATGTTTAAGGGAAACGCACACAAAAAAATTGAAAACAAAAATTGTATAAAAAAATAAATACTCAAAACTCCTTTATTGAAAAAGTCTTTGAGTGAAAAGGTTTTTAAGAGACGTGCAACGACAAATAAATGATTGAAAATAACCACGTGACACGGAACCACTGAGGGCCTGACCTGCATCCTCTTGATCATCATGAGCTGCTCCACCAGGGGCTGGATCTCCCCAGTGAGGTTGGTGGTTCCCTCCAGCATGATGAAGGCGTGGACGGAGGGGAAGGCCGTGTGGAGGGCTCGGTCGCTCTGGACTGACAGCATCTGGGGGACACTGGGGGGGGGTGGGGCAAAGCAGGGAACAGAGAGGCTAAATAACACAATCTAGTCTGGCCGCTCTGAACAAATTGAACTGAATACAGAGGCTTTACTGTTTAATGCTTTAACATGTCCAATTCAACACCAGCACAATTTCCCATCAGGTGAGCGCCAACAATGCAGTCCATAATTCTAATATACGAGGTAAATAATAAGTTATAGTATCTAGCAATATACTGTTGGCTCATCAGTTCATATGTGGTTAGTACAGTTTGAAGGCGGTTACTTCAAAAGTGCTACTTCACTGGATTGGCCTCTTTTAAACGCACGAGGCAGGTGACATGTCTTACCCCTTAACCAATGCGACGCTTCCCTCCAGGTTGGTTCTCAGCGTCTGATTGGTCACGCTGCCGATGTTCTCTGTCACTTTGAGCATCGCCTGCTCCACATTGGTCCAGGAACCTTCAGGGAAAAACGCCAGCCGGTAACACAGTGTAAGGACAAGGGAATAACCTGATGCAAAAGTAACCGCAAAATGTAAGAGTACACGGACACATAATATCAGAAACACATATATCATAATAACATATTGATAGATTTTTGCGTTAACTCACACTACCTTTCTCTCAATCACTTGCACACACAGACGGAAAAAAAATACATATTAATAATGATAAAAAAAAGGACAAATCCTGGCGTCGCGGCCACAACCACTGACCTTGTTCCTCGAGGCGAGCGATGTGAACCAGGGCGGTGTTCTTGGGGCAGCTCATCAGCTTGTGGAGCCTCTCCTGGCAGGCCTTCAGGCTGGCCTCGGTGCTGGCCGAGGCCCCCAGCTCCCTCAGCTTGTCACAGTACCAGGCACAGCCCACCAGGAGCCACACCACCACCCCTTGTAGGGCCCGGCACAGTCCCATGCACTCCTCGGCCTTGCCGTGGCAACTGCAGTGGGGAAGGATACTATCGGGATCATAGTTGGGAGTTGCTGTTTCTTTTTTTTTTTTGTAGACTGTACATTTTCTTATCTTATTTTCTGTTATTGTTTATAGAAGTAGATGCAGAAACAACATACTGAGGTTGGGATGTTACAACCACCATATGATATTTTGAGCAAAAGTAATATAGGAGAAGTTTAAAAAAAAATTAAAAATAAAAGAAGACATAGCTCCTTTAAAAAAAATTAAAAAATTTGGCTGGTGTAAACGTTTTGTACCTGAGGCGATGACAGAACATGTCCATAATCTCCAGCAGCGCTTTGACGCACAGCTCCCGAGAAAAGTAATCAAACTAAAGGGAAGGGAAGAGATGCCATTCACAACAACCTCTAGCAATAAAATAAAACATTGTACATGGAAATAGGACTTATCAGGCAGAAAGTACATGCACATAAATCTTCTGTACCTTAGTGATGGCTGTGAGAACGCTGGAGTAGGACACCATCTAGGGAGATAGACGATTTAATTATTGAGTGTGTGTTTCAATTAGTGTGCGTTATGGACCATGCACATATTATGACCCTGTGCAAATTTTAACGTGAGCCATCAAATCAACTTCAGTGACATATTTCAAATGGGCATATTAGCAAAAATACAATAAACACTTTGCCAACTCAGGTGCTGTAAATATTCGAACAAACACACACAGCGAATTACACAGTATTTTGCAACCTCTTTATACAGAATAACTTGATCTGACCTGGGAACTAATGGCGTATTTGAGGTAGGACAGGATCAGTGGGTTTGGAGAGGGGCCAATTAGAGCCTGCTCCATGAGAGCCTCTGTAATATAAAGGAGAACTACGTTACCCACCAAGCAAACATATGGCACATTTCCACATATAGAGACAGGGTGTTGTATGTTAACAGTAAAATGACTGCAGAGCTGTAAGGCAAACAACAGTTGTTGTTGTTATTGCCACGTGATGATAAGCAGATCCTCTGTCTATCTCTGACCTGCTAAATTGAGGTAGTCCCACGTTGCTCCTTTGGGAAAGTTTTTGTTGATGTTGATGGCCCACTGATAGTCGCTCCACCGCTCCTTCCAAGCAAGCAGGATGGCTTGCTTCAAATTGACAACTTTCATCCTGAAATAACTCTGTGGGTAATGGACGTCTGTGACAGAACAGATTAATCAGTCACATCCAGATGCCGTTAGACAGGCCAAGTATACTCTCGATCTGCCCTCTAACTCTAACTCTAACTCTAACTCTAACTCTAACTCTAACTCTAACTCTAACTCTAACTCTAACTCTAACTCTAACTCTAACTCTAACTCTAACTCTAACTCTAACTCTAACTCTAACTCTAACTAACTCTAACTCTAACTCTAACACACACTCTCTCTCTCTCTCACACTCACACACACACACACACACACACACACACACACACACAAATTAATTACTATCCGCATCATATGTTAAATGCATGAAAACTAACGTTAGGTTAAGTTGCTACTTGTTTTCTTATGGTATAGCAGTGATGTATAACCGCAATAAATTATACCTGCGTTGCATATCTTTGTTATAATATTTTTCATTGACAAACGTTGATGGAGTTCTAGCCCCAACCAGGAAACCTATAGGTGCTACTATAGTTACGCTTGCATAAAGTTCTTAAGTGATAACTTAAAATCAAAATGATAAGAAACTACACGACTGAAAATAACGCCCATTACTGTGGCCATGCATGCACCTGCGTGAATTGATGGTGTCCATTCAACACATCGTGTTAAGGAATACGTATGAGGTAAGGATGAATGAGTTACGACCAATGCACCTGTGCCACTATGGCCATAGTGATTCGCTTTTGTTGATGTCTTTGATGCAACAGCAATGGGTCGCCTTGAATTGTCCATTAGAGTGGGACAACGGGACACTTTTGCTTTTAGGCAAATACATGCCGTCAACGGGAACCGCAAGACGTTGATGAATAACTTTAGGATGACTGCAACCAAACGGCATAGTGAACTTCATGCCTGAGGTAATGTAAAACCGGCAAGCTCAGTCGATATAAATGATTTGAAAAACTTAAGCACTCTGTATAGCTAAGCGTAACTAGAGGAAATAAGATACCTGATAAAAGTTAGCTAACGACGTTAGTAGAAGCCACAAATTTGAGCAACATAATCAGGACAGTTGTGTTGAACAAACGTTACTACCTATGCAACAATAACCAAGCGTTATATCGTTAACCTTAACATGCAATGTGCAGAGAATTGAAAGTAAATTACGATTAGTGAGTAACAACCTTTTCTACCAACCTGACTCTTTCAATATGTCAAATTTGAAAACATAGATGAAGATGGATTTTCAGATTTTCAGCACCAGATACGCCATATTTGTTTTGAACATACCAAGCGCTGATAGGTCCGTAGACATCGTCAGTGTTCTTTCAGTCGATTGGTTAAAGAAAATGGGTGAGACGCCACTGATCCTTTCTTTTTGCCACTAGATGTCACTCTTTCTTAATATTTGTGATTTATTTTTGTATAATACAGATCATGCACTATGAAAGGTTTAGGTTTACAAAAGAATCTGATGGCATTTTCTGAATGTTGTCCACCCCAACAGGACATATAGTCTACTAATCAATCAATTAATAATACATTTTATTAATCGTACAAGAATAATATTTCCAAAATGTCCAGGACGTTTATTAGGATCTTATGTAACCGGCCTACTGAAAACCTGTTGACTTGAGTGTAATTGTTATGTAATCATGTCCTTTGGTTTTCAGAAATCTCTTTGTTTGTGGCACTGTGGCCTGTCTTTAGTAATCTCTAGTAACACCTGTGTGCAGAGATGTCCATTGTTTGTGTCCTTATGTAATAGTTATTTGGATGCAATGCCCTCATATTCCTTGGTGCCCAAATCGAGGTGACTAGGGTTAGGAGTCTGCGGTGTCATGAAAATAAGGCTATACTTACCTTTGGTATTTACATATTTTAAAACGTTGTAGTACAAGGAGATAAAAGAAAATGCACTATATTGATATATCTAACTAATACAAATTCAAATTAAAACGTTGACCTGTACTTATAAAATGAACTCCCACAGAGCACGCCTTTCTGTGAAGAACATGGATGGCAGTAAGACATTGCAAAAAAAACGTTTTCTTCTTCTTCTGTAGAAATTGATCTGGCTAATTATTTGAAAAGATTTTTTGACCAGAATGGGTGGAGACCTACTACTAGCCTGTACCCTCTGGTCGACATGAAAACCTACAGTGGGGTTGTTATAAAGAAGAAGCAATGCATACTGAAGAACATCATGACATCCAAAATGTACTTCTTCACAATCTGTTTCTATGGCCTTCTTCAACCACCACCTGCAGTCCACCTTTATATTGTGAGAGTCCTGTTTTTAGCCTTTACCTCTGAACAATAGCTTCCATTCTGCTCGGCACAAGAGATTTTTGTCCGTGCTGAAGCAAGGGCCCGTGGGACACGGTGATGTCAGCCACAAGCAACGATAACTGCTCCTGCTGGCATGGCGGCAGCCCATGGATGGACGGGGTGGATGAAAGGACGGAGATGGAGAGAGGTGAGAGAAGAGGACTGACAAGGGAGAGGGGGAGAGAGGGAGAGAGGGAGAGAGGGAGAGAGGGAGAGAGAGGCACGCACTGTAAGATGGAAGGAGGGTCTGAAGGGGAGAAGAATGATCCCGAACGATCCTCTTTCCCACAGTGAAGTCCATTAGAGAGGCGTGCTGACAGATCTCGCTGAGCCCCCCCAGGCACACCAAAGAGCCTTCAGACAGAGGTCCTGCTCTTTTTCTCATGACTTCACCACCCCTCCACCTAGAGACGACTGAAGGAGAGATGGCTGCTGAGGCCCGAGTCGCCCAGGAGCTCCCCAGGGAAAGACTTGGCAGATGCTTTTTGTGTTGTGAGAAATGGATGACCTTGCCGTACTTTTTTTTTTTTTTTTATCCATTTCATTTTAGTTACTTTAGTAGTCCTTTTAGTTATTGAATCATAGTCCCAAACAAAAATATGGATTTGGTGATGAGTGGTGGCGATTTAAGATGTGTGTAATGTTTTCGGGATGAAAAAATAAGACGGTTTTGTTTTTATTCATGCTATTGTGATTGAAACCAATGTGTTACTAACATATTCTGCATCACGACGGCTTGTAAAAGCACAGGGTGCACTGGAGCTCCTCCCGTAACCTATTTACCTTGCCTATTTCTCACACACACACACACACGCACGCGCACACACACACACAGAAACATATACAAACGTATGCACACACACACACACACACACACACACACACACACACATACATACACATATATATATATATATACACACACACACGCACGCACAAACTGAGAGTAAGAGCCAGTGGGCACCTGTAGTAATTACCCAGGTTGAGACCAAGGAAATGAGTGCAGCCTCTCTCATGTCCCCTCAGGTTCTCCTCCATGTTGTTTCATGAATCAGGGGCGAATCTGAGGGGCAGGTTCAGCATGAAAAGACTAAGGGGTGATATAAAAGCATGGCATCGGCTTTCTGCGTCAGCATAGAATAAGCAAGAACGATTTAGATGCAGAACTTCATGGTTTGGTATAAAAATTAAAACTAAACGTTTTTATATCTTTGAGTGACTGAAATATGTTTGTTATGGCTCAGACATTTAAACTATCGTTGTGCAGCAAGAATATTCCCTCTGTTATCCTTTGGATTCGAGAACCAAGATATTTAAAGCTCGAGTTCTCCGGCAGTAATCACTCTGGCCTACCCTCGCAGTAACTAATAGGCAATACTTTGAGCAATGAAAGCGGGCCGTGGAGCCGCACAGCATGACACTGCCTGAGCTTTATATAGCCCCTTCAACACCACTGCCCATCGCTTTACTGTCACTGGGAGCTAAAGCCACGGGGAGAGCTTCATCTAGGTCTAATTAACAAG
This sequence comes from Aplochiton taeniatus, assembly GCA_017639675.1. Taxonomy (NCBI): domain Eukaryota; kingdom Metazoa; phylum Chordata; class Actinopteri; order Galaxiiformes; family Galaxiidae; genus Aplochiton; species Aplochiton taeniatus. Next base: position 13,246,425 of record CM030187.1, read on the forward strand.
GCTGGGCTGTGGGATCGGGGGGGGGGCTCCTAGCTGGAGAGTGTGGCAGGGACACACCCCTGCGTCTGACTCCAGTAGTCCGTCCCCGTAGATGGGTATAGGCTTCTTGTTTTGTAGCGAGGCCGAGGCCACAGCTGGCCCAGTCATGTTAGCTCGGAGCTGCAGAAGGGGCATTCCCAAAGGGGTTGTGGGTATCACGCTGGATATTTTTATTTGTGTCTTTTTAGGAACATAATCAACGTTTGTTTTGTTTTTTTGACAAAGCCAGGGAGTAGGCTTACTCAATTGGTTATTAAATACCTCAAAGGTATGAAAGATATTTCAACCCCTTCCCATTTGAACTACCTTGGAAAGGAAACCTTGACTTAAAAGGACAATGGCCAGCATTTAACTTTTTAATTCAAACTAGGTTATTATGTTGGCATAAAATGACAACAAAAGTTGTAATATCTGTTTATGTATGTGCGCAAGTTGCAAGCATAAAGATCATCTCAGAATAATAAATATTCTTCAAAAACCTATAAGACATACACAATTCATGTCCTGGGAATTTTTTTTAAAGTTTAAAAACAGGTTGCCATTATGAAAACATACGCAGTATCAACAAGAAAGGCATGTGTTAAAAAAAACAAGCATTGGTATGTTGGTTTGGGTGCCGGGGCTATGCTTGCTTGGTTGGTTGGTTCCCCAGCTGCAGGGCTATTTTTCCCTTGCCAGTGACTCACATGGCAGCAGCCTCCGTATGGTAATTAATAGGCTTGATTCGCAGGGGCTGGCTGGGTGTGAAGGGGGAGACCGGTGCAGTGGTGACACTCTCAGCTTTGGGCTACAGCCAGGCCACCACTAATGAACCCCATTATTGAGTTACATACTTTTCTTATTTTTATTTTTTTGCCTGCCTAACGGCGTACATTTTCTGTTGTAATAAAACTAGATCGATTATTTTGTTTGGCCATTTTTTACTTTACCCTCGTCTAATACTAACAACCACGAAAGCTCTAGTAGTCAAATCGTTTGGTGTGACTGTGCATTCTTCCCATTGTTGGATAGAGGTATCCGTATTACTTTGCAAACGTTAATGAGGGGCTAACATTTAAAGGTAGAGCTGAGCTTTATGTGATAACACAAAGAAACACTAAATGGGACAAACATGAGGACTAATTTCTTCTCCATCAGCTGTCCATAAAAGGAGAGTTTTCAAAATTCCATTCAACCCTCTAAAAAAGTAAGTGCACCCCTAAATTAATTTAAATAATCTATGTAGGACATAATCATCTAAACCAGGCCTATTTATGTAGTTATTGATCAAATTTTCAGTGCCAGTGTAAAGGAGTTGGACACAGTCTCTCACACACACACACACACACACACACACACACACACACACACACACACAAATCTTTATCTATAGCCCTATCTGCTTCAGTGTGCTCTTCTACATGTAGCTCTTAGTAACTGAGGACCTCTAAGAAGATTTGACACAGTCTGTATTTTTCTCTTCCACACACAAACAATAATCACATTTTTCAGTATCTCTTAACATCTATCCTCTTAAATGCAATATGTCTGAATCCATTTTGCAATTGGTGATGGATTTTACGTATTCCTTTAAGGCTGACAACCAGGTTTCCAGGTTTTAGATCCAATTAGGTTTTCCGTTTTAAGAGCCACATCCTCTAAGGAAGGAAATACACTTCCTGTATTTAACCCAAATGGAGGTCACTGTGGCCTACCTGCTGAGTGGTGTTCTCATTACCCACTGTTCACCATTAATCCCAGACGATTCACACCCCACCAACCCCCACCCCCCTACCAAAAACGAAGCGCCCCCGACAACCTGACGTACAATATCTACGCATGTGAATCCCTCCAAACTCATTTATTTAGAAAGGCTTGATGGCCAGGGGCCATCTCATACAACAGTAGAGGATGATTATGTTGACAAGTGTTGCTACTGAACCAGCTAACTGTGCTATCAGTGCCGTCTCAGGGTTGCGACACGGTCACTGTTCAGTTCAGTAGGGTTCTGTTTACACTCATCAGTTCACCAATAGGATTCATATGGATATTGTTTTGGTTTATTCCTGTGAAGAAGAAGGGTAAAGATCTTGTGGGGCTTTTCTCGCTCCCTGTGGCTTCACTGTGTACAGTAGATCGACATACATTTATGGAACCGTTGTACAAAAAGATCACTAAATAACGATCTCTTTGTCTCTCTCCCTGTCTATGTCGCGCTCTCTCTCGCGCTCTCTCTCTCTCTCTCTCCTTCGTAATGTTTCCCTGTTGATCCGCCTCATACGTCTGTCTCCAGCCTCTGGCCCTGATTTCTGGGGCCAAAAGGCCCACCGGCCCTGCTAGTTGCTTTGTGTGTCACTGTAATTAATGAATGAGCCTCTACTGAATAGTTAGCCGGGCCCTAGAGAGTCATGTGATGGCTCTGACACGAATGAGGCTCTCCCTCACTTTGTGGTTTCTTCTCCTGAATCCTCATTGGAAGGTATTACCCTGGCACTCCATGGACCGGTCAGGCCTTGTGAGAAATAGATTTTTGAGGGTGAAATACAATGCTGGTTGTGGTCATTTGGTTGTGATATAAAGAAAAGTTCGATGGGTTTGCTAATGACAACATTTCACAGCATTGGCAGTAAAAAAAAAGGACATTTTTTCTTTTAACAATTAGATTTTTAATTGAATAATTTAATTGACTTTGCATTATCCATTAAAATAAAAATCCCAGTAGACATTTTTCTGGGCGTAGGAAGACTTCTACAGAGGTCAAAGGTTATCCAATCATCCCTTTAAGAGAAATACCTGTTTAATCATGAGCTTCTGTGCTGAGGTGAAACAAACAATCAAATAAGGAATTAAGTCATTTTGAACGGAAACAAAAACAAACAAAAAACATTTACATCTTTGTTGTGGTTTCATCAAATTATTTGAATACAAAAAATGATATTGATGATGTTGCTGTACTTCATTCCAAGGATATTCTGAAATATTAAAAACAGTTTGATATAAAAACTAGATGTTAAGATTTGTGAAGATGTACATATCAGTAGCCTAATATAATTATTCTACATTTTGCCTTAAAACAGCAGCTCATGCCTTTTGTTTCATATTGAGGTGTCAAGAGTAGGTAGGATGAAAACCCTCCCCAACCCCCCCCCCCCCCCCCCCCCCCCCACCTCACTAGGTCCCTGTGGAACTTTGCCTTGGAATGACGCAGCATAGAAGCAGATGATGCTCTACTATTTTAGCCACTGAATCGTTGCAAGTGGGTGCAATGGTTGTTCGTTTGTTTTTTAACAAGAGGATATCAGAGCCTTCCCAGAAGGCAATGCGAATCAATTCTAGAACAGGACAAAAAAGGCTTCATTCAATATAGAAAAAAGAAAAGAAAAGAAATCTTTATGTAAATGTACTTTACTCTAAAAGGTTATCTAGAAAACATTATCAAGAAATACTAAGAGCAAAGCGTACCCCTGGAATACAAGGATCATGAGGAATATATCAGTCATTGTAGCAGGAGAAGTTGACATATGTATTTGCTTGACTTTCAGTGTACCTGGTTTTACTGAGACACAAAGGCAGTGATCTATACTGTATGTACAAGGAAGTTTTTATTTTCTAAGATTCTGTAAGGGCTCCCTGTTTCAAACAGGAAAGATTAAGTGACGATATTGAAATATTTCTTGACCCAGTATATACATCTTGTATATATAACATCAGTAAAAGCTGGGTAGGTATAAGGAGAGCGAAATGATTTAAGCTAGTATCCATGCCAAAAGAATTAAAGTGTGTCTGTCATGCACCATAGCTTTCTTTTGTAAACCTAGATCCTCATAACAAAGTTCATACGCTATACCTGACATAAAATAACTAAAAAGAGTTGATTAATTTGATACCGAAATAAAATGTATACCTCTTAAACTTTGGTCTCAATCTGATTGCTTGATAAATAACTGCAAAGCTTTCAAAACCATATCTACATTTCTTTAGTTTCTTTGTCATACTGTATAATCATCTCGCTTCTGAGGAATTGTCAGACAATATCCAGAATAATGATTAAACAAGTGCTGGACGTTAAAATAAAGTTCAAAAGTAAAATGAAGTAGAGAGAATCTGGAAAACAAAAGACGGAGTGCATATTGCCACGGTTGATGTCAAACATTGATCAAAAATGTTTTCATTTCCTGTGTAATATTTCAAGTAGAAAGTGGATTCCTTTTCTGTTATAATGCTATTTTCTGCAACAATGTCTGTCTATGTTGATAATGTTGACAGTGAAAGAAATATTTTGAAATGATCTTTTAGAGTAGAACGTAGGTTCATTCTATATCTAGAAAAAGGATTACTGAAGATTCACGTACATAAAACAAAACTCTCTGATCCCTCTCCAACATATGAATGATGAAACAAGAGAGAGAATCTGGTCATGGACAGAAAGGTGCATTTAGTGATTATTGCTTCACTTTTGGGTTATACTTAATTAAACCCTCCTCGATAAACCATATCATATACAATGATTATTGTAAGTGGGCTTTTCAAATGCTTTCTATGAATCATAAGCAAGTCATTCATCAACATGTGTGCTATTAGCTGTAGATTTCCACTCTAGGCCTGATGAGGACTAAACAGTTCCTGGTAAATATCTTTGAGGATTTTGTTTTACAAAAGACAAACTATTATAAATTGTTCACATGTTTTTTCTTGTTGCATTTTGATAAAATATACTTATAGTTTGGATGGTGTTTAATATGACAATATTGCTATCTACTGTTTAGACCTTTTCTTAGTCATGTGTGCTTCAATTCGCATTTTTTTTAAAGAAAACATTTGCTAGTGTTTTTGATACTCTCCACATGAGTGCTTTTTCTATAGATTAGGAAGATTTCATAGCTCAGAAATATCCAGAATTTGCCTTTAAGTTTTTTTTGTTATTTTATATAAAAATGTACAATTTATCTTTAGCCTATGTGGATGGCTATAGCTTAGTAGCCAGGCTACTGTTTCTCTGGTTACCAGGGCATGTAGTTCTTGGACCTTGCTGGGAAAATATCCTTGCAAGTGACCCCATTACTTTCCACTGGGTTTCAAAAGGACTGACAAAGAGACTAGTGCTATAATGTAATTCCGGGTTGTATTGCTGTCACTTGTTTGAGACAATCAGTCGATGTAAAATTACCGCTAACAGTTTTTGAAGGGGAAATAATTAAAAACATGTCAGACCTTATTTGTCTCCCCGCATGTATTTTCGATATTTAATCTATCTCTTAATGAAACGTCCTCGACCATCAGCTAAAGTTTTATCATTTCAGATCAAAATGTGATCCAAATGATACCCTCTCTTTCAGTGTGCTAATGAATTCAGGCACCATTCATATAACAGGCTGTGAAAATCCTGGATTATGCATTACATCCTTTCATTTGTCCGAACTACATATAAACCCTGTGTCCTGATGGCATTAACAATATGCATAGATTTACATTTTTAGGATAATGAAATAAAACTATATAGGGTGAGATTAAATCATTTTTCAGTTTTCATTATCCACAAATCTGAAATATTGAGGAGGCTACTCTGAACAGGTAGCAGATATGCATGGTGTGAAACTACAGACAGAGATGGCTGTTCTGTGTCAATGAAATACATTGAAATATAATAATTAAATATTAACTTCAGTGTAAACACAGCAGATACAATATATTTAAAATAGCTATTTTCTTTTGGGATATTTAAATGTATACTTTTGCAGTTGCTGCTAAGCATATGTAATGCCTTCTCGTTTGGTGTTGATTACAAATGTCAATGGCTTTCCAATTCAACATTTTACTATGTACGGACAATTGTCATCTAAACAAAGAAAGTTAATGGTACAATGTTTAAAGCTGCTCTATGTAACAAACTGTTGGAGGTGATTTCGGCGCCTCCTACCGTTTGCTTGATGTAATTCTTTTTCCGTAATCTCGCAAATAATACGTGCATTTCTATGCATTGGGCATTTGCCTTCGCTAGCACAATCACTAACTATGAAGCCGCCAAAATAAAGTTCTTCCTTATTTAGTGGCGCACTTCCTTACGCCGTAAAGCAATTCGTCAGAGTTTTGCGGGAGCTTTTACTGGTGGCAGACAAAATGAATATTACATATTGAGACTTCAAGTGGACTGTTCTGAACCGCGATTTTTTTCATTATCCCATACAATATCCAATCAGAAAAAATGCACTGATAATACGTTAATACCAAAAAGTTACTTAGAGCAGCTTTAATTAGTTTTAATCGAAACCGAATCATCACGTTTTGGGGTTAAAAAAACGAGTTTTTCTTTATTCTTCCTTTCTCTATGAATTAACAACATGACTTGATCTTTAAATTGTGCAAACAATGTTGTCTACTTTCATCGAAAGTGTCTAGAATACCCTGTGTATTTGTCCATATATATTGACTGATGATGTTCTCAACAGCTCGCATTCAGGTTTTTCAGCATGACTCTGCTTTTGAATGATGCTTTGCGCTTAGTACAATAATATTCAATGTGTCATTCAACTCAGCTCCAGCCAATCGCGGCAAAACAAGAAGATTGTGGCTATATAGCTTCTACACTAGTGTAATGCACATCAACTGTGCCTAAACTGCACTAACAAACAATCCGTTTTCTTAAAAAGATGTTGATAATGATACTCCACACGAAACATAACTTATCTAAGCAATGTATTTACACCTAAGATTTGATTATTAGGTTTTGTTGTAATAGCTTTATATAGTCATTTAAACCCCCTCTCTATCTCGAAATTACTATAAAAGAAAAAAAGATTCAAGTTTCCATGAATGGAGAAGGTCTTTCTCTGGGACTGCTCCTCAGTTGCGGGTATTTTTCACCTCAGTTTTGCGAGCCGCCTACGCTTCTGCCTGCAAACAAAGTCTCTCATTCCCCTCCATGCTTACATTTCCTTCCATTCGGTCACAGTAATCAGCTTTTCCTATGGCACCTTGCATTGTTCTGCATTTTCCCCCCTTCGGAATGAAACCGTTATCAAAAGTTGACCCCCGGTCAAAGGGCATGGGTCATATCTCTGACTCCCTCCGGTACGACCTCTGATCCATGACCCTAGGTGTCTGTAGCCTCTCAAACTCGTGACGGCTGTTCCGGTCCGGACTTAAATTCGCCAGCACTCTGCTACCTCCGCCCCCGCCCCCACCCCCAACTACTCCCCCACCCACCATGACCTGCCCCCGTTCCTCCTCCTCCTCCTCCTCCTCGCGGCTGAGGAAGGCCAACTCGTTCTCGTAGCAGAAGGAGTTGGAGCTGGGGACCAGGAACTTGTTCTCCACCATGTCCTTGGCACTGCAGCGAGGGGTGGACGGCACCTCGTAGGTTTTGTGGAAGTGAGAGTAGTCCACCTTGTAGACGTTCTTCTCCTCGAACAGCACCGGTTCGAACCGGTGACCCCACAGAACCTCGCTGGCCAAATAGGAGCTGCGCGCCTGGGTTGTCATGGCGGTGGCCTCCACCATCCCCTCCAGGATGACCACGATCTCGAAGTCCGACGTCTCCAGGTCCTGCTTGCCGATCCCGAACAGCGGGCTCTCCTCGTCGATCTCGTGGAGAATGGTGATGGGCGACACCAGAAAGATCCGGTCCAGGCCCTTGTCGAAGCCCACGTTGATGTCGATCTGGTCCAAGGGGATGTACTCCCCCTCGTCCGTGATGCGAGGCTTGATGAGCTGGGCCCTGACGTGGGCCTC
>CM030187.1:13259170-13381670 GCA_017639675.1 Aplochiton taeniatus
AGAAAAAAAAAATGTCTGTGCATTCACTTTGAAAACTAAGGGACCAGAAGCTTTTCCATTTACTTACATGCTAACAATTCATTGGGGGAGGGCAAAAATAAACAGCATGGGTAATTGTGGGTTCTACAATAGCGGGCTTGTTACTTTGCTGCAAAAACACCAGTAGAACACCAACAACAATCCGAAGCCCGGTAAAAACCTAAATATCAGACAGCTACACGTCCAACTATTACTCATTTTTTTTGGATCACTTCTAACTTTATTTACTTTTTATCAGCGTCTTAATCCAAACATTGACGACCCTAAAATGATGTGTTGGATCCGCTGGGGATTCATTACAAAGGGCTGCCTGGCAGACGACACTGGTTTGGCCCACCCTCATCCAGCATGCAGTGTGAAGTGGCAGGTCTGCCAGAGAGCGCTCTATTAATACCTCACGGCGATGATGTCGGCTTAGGAAATCGCACACGCCTGAGCGCTGCTTTGCCATTCCCGCTCGCTACCGTACAGCGCCGCCACGGAAGAGGGGGGGTCGGGGGTTTAGTTCATCGGCTTGGCGACCGGGTGGGGGCTGATTGGAAGGGGCCGATGACGTGGCTGCCCCGCCTGCCTGTCGTTCCCTATCGGTTGGTTAAGAAAGAGCACGCCTGTCGGTCATGGGTTCAGGCCGCCGTTTCTCAAAGTGTGGTCCGCGGACCGCGGGAAGTGACCCTTCATGGTCCGCGAGGAGATTTGGTCGATTTCGGGATGGCGCTCAATTTCGCCAGTCACCAGTTATCTCTGCAATTGGTAACCTACCATTGAAGTAGGCCTGTGGTCTGGGGGTATTTTCAGGACGTTGGGTGGTCCGCGAGCATTGTGTCGTTGGTCAAGAGGTCGTTGGTCAGAAAGAGTTTGAGGAACACGGGTTTAGGCTGAGACGGGGGAAGCGCGGCCTGGTCTGCTGCTGAAGCCAAGAGCAGGAGTAAAACGTAATGTGCAATAAGGTTAGCCGTGTGTGTGTGTGTGTGTGTGTGTGTGTGTGTGTGCGCGTGTGTGCGCGTGTGCACGCATGCGTATCCGCATCTGTGCGTGGCACGTCCCCGCCCCTCTCGGACCGCCCGGCGCGCGGATCCCTTTACGCCCCCCCCCCCCCCCCCCTACCACCACCACCACCACCACCACCACCACGGCCGCCCACCCCCGCCAGCACCGCCACCTCCTCCCGTGGCCATTGTGAAGGAGGTGCCCGGGATCAGGTGTCGATGTATTTTCCTATAGCACTCCCCGTCTCAAGTGTCCCGCGGGCATTGTCCTGCAAAGCAGCCCGCTGACCGAGGGCTTTGGAGAGCATCTTTATATCTTTGTCTATACATCGCACGTTCACTCGGTCTTGTCTGCCGTCGACAGAGTAGCCCTACGTCTCCGTGCATTGATCACTGAGCTCTTGGGAGGGTTGTAATTGATAAAGTCCTGTGGGTCTGGAGCCGACCTCCCTCTACCGCTTGGGAGGGTTGAAGGAGTTCTTGTCAGCGGCCCTCTTGTGTGAGATTACATCAGAACGGATGAGTCAGCTGGAGGCCACAGAGTTATACGTTCACAACTGAGTCACCTGTTCCACCAGCAATGAGACATTGATGACAACCGATCACTTTAGTGTGTGTGTGTGTGTGTGTGCGTGCATGTGTGTGTGTCTGTGTGTGTCTTTTTGTTCCTGAGTTTGCACAAGCTTGCCTGACAGAGGGTGACCACTACAATGGTGCCTATGGGTACAATGTTCTCTCATGCTGGTTCTCTGGGGGTTAGGTAATATCCCAGTTACATATTCATGGCTGTTTTTTTTAGCATCAGCAATACCTGTGTCACCTGTCGGTGATCCGTCACTATGGTAACCAATCGGCCTACACGGAAGGATCGCTTGGTGGGGTTTTGATTGTGTCCATTTTGAAATAATGCAGAGCTGTTTGAGCTCCGTCAAGGCGTTCTGTATGATTCCGTTCTAGCGGGGGGATGCGAGGTCGATGCAGACGATAACACATCAAAATACTCCCTGAGAAGTTGCTTCAAACTCAAATTTGAGCGTTAATAACATTAATTAAGGATTAAGGATACGTATTCTGTAATGCTCTTTCTGTTTCGTTATCTTAAGCCGGTCATATCACTGCCATCGGGATGTCAGTCAAAGCAGTGCTTTATGGGTCTCTTGATCCAAACATAAATACAAGTGATGGGAATGTAGACAGACGACCAGGCAGTGAAGTCACATGGTGTTGTCTCTCTCTCTCTCTCTCTCTCTCTCTCTCTCTCTCTCTCTCTCTCTCTTTCTCTCTCTCTCTCTCTCTCTCTCTCTCTCTCTCTCTCTCTCTCTCTCTCTCTCTCTCTCTCTCTCTCTCGTAATCAATTTGAACTTTTCCTTTCCTTTATTTAAAAAAAATATATTTGCAGGAAAATAACTCTTCCTTATGGACGACAGCTTCAAATCCTCAATACATTTACCACAAGATCCTTTCCCTAGTCACTATAGTGATTTGCACAGTGCTGCATGTCTGCCTGGCTTTGCTCTGACTGTTGTCTTAGATAATCACCTCGTGAATATGCAAAGGGGGGCTGCATGCATGTATTCTGGGACAAATGCAACTAGTGGGGTTGTAACGCTAGCAAAGTTGTATTAAATAAACACAGTTTCGCGGATTGTGCTTTGGGATTAAAAAAATAAATATTGATATATTTATATATTGTTCCTATACATTACCCTTTAGATTAAAATGAAGTGCTTTTTTTTAATGAATGCTGATAAGGGACTTTGTCGGGAGTAACTTTAACCAAGTCTTTGTTGTGCTTTCAAATGTAGAACGATAGACAGAGAGCAAGCCTGCCTCACATAACCACGTAAACGAAGCCTCCTGCCGCTTTTGTCACCAAAATGTGCCACGATTTAACTGCTACGCGGCCAACAAAATATCTGAACCAGCTCCGTTCAGCGGTGTCAGAAACTAGCATGTACCACAGCCATGAAACAGGGACGCCCATCAACAACGGCTCAGCCGGATTCAACTTTTTCAGCCTCCTGGTCGTTCCTTACTCACCTTGTTTTTTGTTCCACCTGGTCGTCTCCTCCCCCCCCCCCCCCCCTTCCTGGTGAGCTGGTCTGCTGTATCCTCTAGTGCGCCCAGTATGCGGGTCAGCCGAACTGAAGCATCTCCGCGAGCCCGCTCTACCTAGCTACGGATAGAACCATTCCATCCACCTCAGCCACAGACTCAGGAACCCTTTGAATTTCTTCATCGTCGGTCACCGCCAGTATTTGTTTCTCTCTCTCTCTCTCTCTCTCTCTCTGTCTCTCTCTCTCTCTCTCCCCTCACTCACGGCGAGAGAGCACCTCCAGGAAAATGTATCGTGCGCACATACAAAAGTGTACTTTTCATCGACCTATTTCCAAAAGAAGAAACCAATTCAAAAAAATAAAAACGTGTGAAAAAAGAAAGAAGAAGAGATTTTCTTTGACGGGCTCGTCCTCCGCACTACGTCCTCAACAGTTGGTGGGGGAAAGAGGCAGAGAAGCCCCCCTCAGGATCTCCCAGGGCGACGAAACGTGTTGCTGTATCTCTGTCCAGAAGACATCGCTATCAGCTGGTCCCCGCTCATCTTCAGTCACATTTCCCATAAACTGAGGAATCATACAGCTTATTAACACCAGCCCATCTCCCTTTCTCCCTCCCTCTCTCCCACACTCCCTCTATCAATCTTTGCAATCTGATCCAGTTCCCCACTGCAGTTCTCTCTCTCTCTCTCTCTCTCTCTCTCTCTCTCTCTCTCTCTCTAACTGTTTCTTGCTCGCTCTCTCCCTCTCTGTCTCTCGTCTCCCAGTCCCTCTCGTCGTGTCACAGAAGCTGCCATTGCAGCCACCGTAGGCGCTCGCTCTCTCTCTCTCTCTTCTCTTTCTCTCTCCTCCTCCTCCCTCCCCCTCCCTACCCTGTTCTCGCTCCCACCTCCCTCCCTCCCTCTCCCTGCCTTCCTCCCTCCCTCCCTCCCACGATATGGCAGTGCCAGTGGCCAGTAACTTGATGCACAGACACATCATTCAAAAGGCAACCTCCATTCAGCGGGGCTACATTGTTTAAGATCCCATTTGTGCTAATCGAGTCTCGTTAGACGAAAGGATGGCTAACAAGGGTTTAACCCTTGGGCTGTGGGACCAATTCTCCCGAGACCGGCCAGAACTCACAGTAAAATACTCTGATGTCTAAATGACTACTTCACCTTGTACCGTTTTACCACTGTCCAATAAGATGGAATTCCTGGATTGGGCATTCTGTCTGTGGTGTGACGTTTGGATTTGTAATATTCTGCAGGCAGCTTTGCACAGAGGGGAAGTTGTTCTGTACCAGTTTTATCTTTCTGCTTTCTGTGTAATTTGGGGGTGAAGACCTCATCTGGGGTCCAAGGGCCACCCGGTAGTGATGGAGTCCCTGAACCTTCCTGTATGAAACGTTGACTGGTGGGTGCCCCGCCACATCCCCGTTGTAAATATATCCCACCTATACTCAGCTTCTCCGTGGGAGGGGGGGATTTGGTCGCCGTGACGATGGAAAGTGCCGGGCAGTGTGAGCGGGTGTGGAGCGACGCCTTTCACACTAGCGCCTCCTGTCCAAGCAGCATTGACCCCGGGGACGTGTGTGTGCGTGTGCGTGCGTGTGTGTGTGTGTGTGAATATGTGTGTGTGAATATGTGTGTGTGAATATGTGTGCGCGTGCGTGCCTGCATGTGTGTGTCTATGGGTGTCTATGTGGGTGTATTAGTGGGAAGCATGCTGGCGTGTTATGGGTGCTTGTGAGTGCAGCCCTGTGTGTGTGTGTGTGTGTGTGTGTGTGTGTGTGTGTGTGTGTGTGTGTGTGTGTGTGTGTGTGTGTGTGTCTGTGTGTGTGTGTGTGTGTGTGTGTGTGTGTGCACGTGCCTCTCCAGCCTCCTGACAACGTGTCAGTCTCAGCGCCAGGAGTCCTCCTGTAAGTGGAATGCAATCTGAAGCGTGTCAATCATTCTCTCCCTCTCCGCTCATGCTGCCTGTCTGTTCCCGTGCGAAACAAGGGTTTATTTTCTCTGTGTGCTACTCGCCTGTCTTATTCCCCGCAAACGATGGTCGGTCTTCATCGCCTCGTACTGTCTCTCCCAGTCTCTCCCTGTCTCTCCCGGTCTATCCCGGTCTATCCCTGTCTCTCCCGGTCTCTCCCGGTCTCTCCCTGTCTCTCCCTGTCTCTCCCGGTCTCTCCCGGTCTCCACAGCGGACGCTTCCCTGAGGCAGCGCTTCAACAGGTAGACGAGATCCTCTCTCAGTGGCTTAAGTCCTACACATGTCCAGGCGCCTGTCTCTCAACCCTTATCCCCCCCCCCCCCATGAGACATCATTAAAGGTGGGGTGGGTATTGAGCCCCCTCCCCATGCCCCCAATTTTATTTATTTATATATATACATTTTTTTTTTTTTTTTACTATTCCAACATGTCTCCTCTGCCTCTGTTGTGGCGCTCATTGCCGTTGTCAAGGACAACTTTGAAGTGTGACATTTCCTTGGCGGTTTAGCAAGGAAGAGCCCAGGCCCTTAATTTTTTTCTCACGCCTCTTCCAAGAGAGAGCCAGTCATCAGTCAAAACGCTAAAAGAGGTGACAATTACTCAGGGGGGGGGGGGGGGGGGGGGGGGGGGGTGAGAAGATTTCTAAATGCAGCCTTTTGATCACTTATGATTCATCTGCGCAGGAATCTTTCTCTTCGTCTCTCTTTTTGTCTCTCTTTTTGTCTCTCCATCCATCTTTCTTTCCCTCCATCTATCTATCCAGTGTAAATATATTTCTATCTCCGCTGTAGTTTTTGGTATCTTTATCTGTACATTTGGTAATGGCGGTGCATACTTTTTGGATATTCCTTGAGCCGCCATGTTGCGGTGGAGGCTATCAACTGGCATGGAAGTGCAGGGCGCGCAAGGGTTCCCAGTGCATCCAACAGCCTCCTGGCTGTATAATCGGCACTGTCTACACCCTGGACGGGGCGTGCCGAGACACCGCAAGAAGGAGGGGGGGGGGAGACCCGGGTCGGCGACCAATAACGCTGGTGTGCAATGGCCGATTTATCCCGGGTGCCTGCACAATACACACCGCGATGGGGGCGTGCAGGTGCACCGCGACGTTAGCTACCCATAGGTCCTTTTTCCGGTTATATATAATATATATATATATTTCCACGGCTGATCCGTCCTTTGAGAAATGAGTGAGTTCCGCCTACCAGGTCTAAGTAGAAGTGCTGCTTCCATGGCTACAGAGATCGCACATGCTAGACCTCCTATGGCTGTAGAGCCTCAGGAGAGACTCCAAAAAGAAAGGGGTGGGGGGGATGAGAGAAAAGAAGAGTATATGAAAGACAACAGCAGGGAAGAAATGGGTCTGTGTGTGTGTGTGTGTGTGTGTGTGTGTGTGTGTGTGTGTGTGTGTGTGTGTGTGTGTGTGCGCGTGTTTTTGTTTGTGTGAGAGAGGGAATAAAGAGACAGACAGAGAGAAATAGACTGTAAGCCAAACAGTGGCCCTGTCTGTACTTAGACCAATGTGACCATGACTCATTCAGCAGACAGAGAGAGAGAGAGAGAGAGAGCGAGAGAGAGCGAGAGAGAGCGAGCGAGAGAGAGAGAGAGAGAGAGAGAGAGCGAGCGAGCGAGCCTCTTGCCAACTGTACTCTCTAGCTGAACTGTAGCTATGTCTAATTTGCATTCATCACAGCCCTCCTATGAATAAACGTTTGATGCTAATAACGATGATTGTGATTATGTTGCGTCCTCCTACCTGCTCGGGGTCGGCTCCCAGACGCTTCAGGTGCCCTCAAAGGGTTCTGTGTCAAGATGCCCTCCCCTGGTACCACTCTGACCTCCATCCGTTTCCCATAGTACGTCATTTACGTCATTTCCGCTCTTCTGGTAGAGTGTGATGAACAGTGATATGCCAGCGATGGGTTTCTTTACAACATTTGAAGGTGAAACGGTGCCAGAGTTTTCTAGTTAGTCTGGGTGGAGTTTTCTAGTTAGGGTGGGGGGAGTTTTCTAGTTTGTCTGGGAGGAGTTTTCTAGTTAGTCTGGGGGGAGTTTTCTAGTTAGTCTGGGAGGAGTTTTCTAGTTAGTCCGGGGGGAGTTTTCTAGTTAGGGTGGGGGGCTCGTGCCGGCCTTTTCTAGCTAGTTTGAACCTCGCCTGCTGTGTTCTAGACATCAGCAGGGGGTGGAAGGGGTCATTTGTACAGGTGGGCTCACGTGAGTGTCATGACAACCTCTGAGGCCGGATCTGCAGAGAGATCACAGAGGGACTGATCAGCCTCTCATCTCGTCTATTGATTTATCATGTCTGAAGCCTCCCAGCTAGTCTGTCAAATGAGTTTGTCCAATGTTTAGTTTGGCATGCTCTGATGAATGCATTTTGATGCCAATTTAAGACATTCGATAACTCTCTATAGTATATTTAGTCTTGTTTCTGATTCATTTTGTTTACATTTTTTCCCCCGATTCAATTGCTCACACATTCCTACTTTCAGAAAATGAAGGATTGGAAAATCTACCTTGTATTTAACCCACTGTTCTTTTGATATAGATTTCTGGGAGTGGGTAGGTGTCTGGCAACCTGAGTCAAGATCCACAGTCAACTAAGTAAATGCACACACTCTAGAGTTATGTTGAAAATCCACCATGAACCCACAACTTGATTCATACCTACAAGTTCACTTTTCTTTTGTCTTTTTTTAACGCCAGGAATGGATGCTCAGACATCTTGTAATGCCCCTCTATCCACACTCTTTCATTTCCCTGTCTTTCTCTTTCTTTCATTTCCGCTCCTCAACAGCTACTTACCAAGCAAAAAAAATCCCCTGCCTTTTCACCTTTCATCGCAGGAAGCCGGTCCGCGGCGATAGAAGAGGTTAGAAAAGAAGAGATGATTTCTTCCCACACAGTTCCGCGCTGGTTCCTTTGTAGGGGACCCAGGGCGGTGCGGACCCCCCCTTTCCTCCCCTGTCACGGTAAGCCCCCCTAATTACATTACACCTCGCTCCTGACAGAGCTATTTCAGGCCTATAGGAGCCATGCCTGTTCTATTCGTTTTGTTTCTACGCACTGAGGATGTGATTAGGTCTTCAAACTGACTGACACGGGCCTTAATATTTCCAACTGTACCTTGGAGAGGGGTGCGGAGGGGGGGTGGGGGTGGGGGGGCAGTGTGAGAGTTAAGGTGTATGTGTGCCAGAGTGTGAGTGAGTGAGTGAGTGAGTGAGTGAGTGAGTGAGTGAGTGAGTGAGTGAGTGAGAGCGCATTTATATTTTACCACGTGCATGCCTGAAACCAACGTTAACGTTATTGGAATCATCGGCATTCATGTGCATAGGTTTGTTTGGGAAACACGTTGTCAAGCCAACGTGGACACTCCGATATCGACGAAAGCAAACATCCCATTTCGAGAACCGTTACCTGAGGACACCAGCAGCTAAAACTCCTTCCCTCTCATCGTCTCTCACCAAGCCTTTTGTTCCACTTTGGGGCCAGAAAGAAGATATGATGATGATAAATGCTGGATCTCATGATAGCCATTACGACTGGCCATTCTTCTACGCCGTCACCCCTTGATGACATGTGCATTGGGGATTCGCTGGCCTCTTACGTAACCTGTCCTCTACTCATCTCTGGAATTGAGTGGGAAAGATATTAGCTTGCTTCGTCGACTCCATAAATACTGCATTTGGGACAGACGGGGCAGCCATTTTGTCCGAGTTAACATCCAGCTGATTTGACTTCTGTTAATGGGGTTGGATTCGATATAACACCTGTTCCAGTCATGCTTCTAGTTAATGTAAAAACGTAATTTACCATGAAATTTTTATTCAACTACAATTTCTTCTGTTATATTCACTTAAATGGATGATAGACAAAGGCAATATAACTATTTTAACCATAATTATAGTCAAATTACACTAAAGGTTTGAAGTAATTTCCTATGATTTTCCTTTCTACTGAATCAAAATCAACACAGTCCTCCAAAGTTGAATAATCTGAATCTGATGTTGACATAGAGTGTAGATAACCTGCAATCATTTTCAGATGGGTTGCCTACTGTGCCCCTTGAGCAAGGCACTTCAACTCTTCACTGCTCAGGTGATCTATGTCCGTGGTATTTTCCAATAGGATTTAAACAAGAGTTCATTTCCTATCGGAAGAACAACTAGAATACGAAACTTTTTAAACCTTCACATATATTCAAACAACTTTATATTTATCAAAAGTAAATGAAACGGTAAAAAAGTGGGCTTTCTTTGAAAGTTTCAAGCAGTTGGATGATTCTACTGCCTCAGTTTTCAGACCCTGGCCTCAGTTTTGCATCATGTCACATTTGCCAAGTATTCATAGATCATCTCTAATGCTAACTTACATTTCTTCAAGCATCAACCAACAAAACAAAACTTTAGGGGGCCCTTTAGAAGGTCGTCACAAGACAGAAAAGAAAAACATCATCTCTGGCGCGTTCCGGAGTACCGACCGGTCACGACGGAAATACGGATTGTAATACTTTTACTTTCCGTCTGGTCTGAAAAGGAACCTGTTGTCACACGCAGTCATGCAAGCAATGCGGCGCTGTTTGAGGCTGATGACTGCTAAGATTAGTGGTCAGCTGGTGGGTTTATTCAACATGATGATTCTGAGCTTGAACGTGGCATGGTGGCAGTGACTTACACATTGGTCTGCGCGTGTGTGCGAGAGAGAGAGAGAGAGAGAGAGAGAGAGAGAGAGAGAGAGAGAGAGAGAGAGAGAGAGAGAGAGAGAGAGAGAGAGAGAGAGAGAGAGAGAGAGAGAGAGAGAGAGAGAGAGAGAGAGAGAGAGAGAGAGAGAGAGAGAGAGAGAGAGAGAGAGAGAGAGAGAGAGAGAGAGAGATGGAGATGGAGATGTGTGTGAAAGGGAGTTTTCTCGAGCGAGGCTTCTCCTCAGCAGTGGGCCTGCATTCGTAACTTGGGCAAATTCGATTCACAAGAACTGAAAGCTGTAATTGTGCACTTCATAATTGTAATTGTGATCTCTCTGTACGGGCTCGACAAAGTGGTAATCAGCCTTGCACCTGGAACACACCAAATGCGTCCAGGCGTATGCTTTACAACGGAAGTCCATTCACTTCAATGAAAGAGTCCGTCAGTTATGCAACAGTGCGAAGCCTGTGCAGTGAAGTTATGTATGCGGTCCATTCTGGGTGTCGCTTACCTTGGATGTTTTCTACTCTAGCTCTAAAACCTCTGCGTTAATCAAACCGGGTGCTGTGAAGTTGTCTCACTTACTCATAAAACAAGGTCCAAACGGAGTTGAATCAACTTGTGTCAGTGCATACATGTAGGCTTTCTTTAGAGGGGAAATTGCAGACATTAGTCAGCCTTGGAGTAACTAAAAACTAGCAAACGGTAGCTAAGTAAGCTTGCAAGCTTGTACTGTCTGGCGACGTGCAGTAACACCATAGAGATAGTACACCTAGTAGTACCACAGATAGTAAAAAAAAAAATGCATCATTAAAAAAACATATAATCTGTCTGGAAGTTGAAAGCAATAATGTGTGACAGTCGCATTTTGCAACCTCAGACATTTCAACCGTTGGCTGTGAATAAGAGCCAGAGGCATCGGGCCTCCTGAATGGTTGGAGACGATAGATTGAAATCAAATCCCTAGCACTATGTATGCTCTAAAGCGGCATGTAGTAGATGGAGTTGTGAAACTGTGCCCCCTCAAAAATAATTGGGTGCATGACGCCTCTGATAAGTGCTCAAGGCGTTTCATTTCCTAATGGGTTGTTGTGTTGTGTGTGTGTGTGTGTGTGTGTGTGTGTGTGTGGGGGGGGGTGTAGCGCAGTGCCGGAGGGCTGGTCAGTACGGGTGCACGCTGGGATATGGAGTGGGGACGGGGGGGTGGGCACAGCGTCAAAGGTTCAGCGTGCCCGGGCCCCCGGTGCCCTCACACACACACACACACACACACCCACACACACACACATGGATAGCCCGGTGAAAACAGCTCCTGCCCCACTGACTTTCTCTCTGTCTGTCCACACCTGCCGGAGGGACTGGGGAGAGCTCAGCTGAACCCCCCCCCCCCCCCATCACCCTACCCTTGAACTCTGACCCCAATCAGACGGTGAGTCAGGGCTGTCTCTTCTTCCTCTCATCACGTGCTGAAGCTGCTACTGAAAGAGCATATCAACCAGCCAACGCTAGCGCAAAGAGATTGAAGCTAACATCGTTTGTCAAGCAGGAACATTAGGAAGATGAATGGATCATGTTATGGGTAAAAGAACTGTCATGTTTAGGGGCAGTAACAGGTACAAGATCAGTCTTTGGACCTTAACCAAGGGCACTCTTGGACCACCGTGAAAGGAACGTTTTGAGGGAAAACAGGCCGCATCACGATGACTTCAACTATTGCAGTCGATCAAGGCTGGGTTCTCCAGGTTCGTTTTTTTTTTTCCTCTCTCTCTCTCTCGGACAAACCTTGTTCTGTTTTTACTTGATCCTTTTCAGCCGTAAACGTCCCATCTCGCCCGGTCACGGTTAGCGGTGAGTTGACGTGTGAGCTGTGAGTGTAAGTAGGTCTCGGATTTGCGGGGTGGCAAGGGGTGGCCACGGCCACTGTGGACTAAAGCCTGGCCACCCCATCGGCCACCCCAGATTTTCATTGTATTCGGCGGAACGTTCTAAAATAGTGATTATATGTGCCACCCCACAATGACCCCTGGTCCCACCCTGGCCACCCCATTGAGAATGGTCCCACCCTGGCCACTGAGCATGAGAGAAACGGGGTGCTCTCACTGGTGGGCTGCCCTCCTGCCCCTTTCCATGGCTCGACGTCTTCTCCAGAACAGATGTTCTCGCTCGTGACGCAAATTAAAACCCCTCTGCTGAGCCAGACCTTGCCTCAAGGCTCTCTCTCCTCCTCTCTCCTTTCAACTCTCGATCTCTCGCGCTCTCTCTCTCTCTCTCTCTCTCTCTCTCTCTCTCTCTCTCTCTCTCTCTCTCTCTCTCTCCGTCTCCCTCTCCCTCTCTCTTCTTATCGTTCCTTTTCAGACTGCAGCTCTCTCTCTCTCTCTCTCTCTCTCTCTCTCTCTCGCTCTCTTTTTGGCTCTTTCTACGTTTCTCTCTCTCTCTATCTCTGTCTCTCAGCTGGTATTTTTAGAGGGCTGCACGGTTCCACGGCGTCCTCTCTCCGCCACCCCAGCCACCTCCTCCTCCTCCTCCTCCTCCTCCTCCTCCTCCTCCTTCTCCTCCTCCTTTTTGCCACCTCCGCGTGCGGATATTGTGCTTGTCGGCCGCCCACGCAGACAGACAGGCAGGCAGTGGATAAAGTTGTTGTTTCTGTCTGAGGCGTCTGGACTATGGGGGTTGATAGACCTGCACAAGCCAACAACACCAACAGGTAGCTCAGGTCTTGGTTGACGGCTATAAAGCAATGGCTTCGCACACGTATGAACTAGGCGTGTCCTTCACTGGCCACCTGTGACTTGGTTTTGGAGGAGGGGGGTGGGTGGGTGGGGTGGGGGGGGGGGGGGTGTGGACTTGAGCCAATGTTTATGTCAGAACAGGTGCACTGGCAGTGAGGGAGCATTTGTCGAGTCACCGCCGACAAATGTTTCCGTTCCAGTTTTGTGTTCCTCACGTCTTTTTCTCTCCTTTCTTCCCTCTTTCACTCTTTTTTTCCTCTCGTCTATTTTATTATTTTTCCGTCTTTGTCTCTGTGTCCCTTTCATCCCCCCCCCACCCCCCCCCACCCCCTCTCCCTAACCTTGATGGCTCAAGCGCAACGCGAGCGGACAGGTCCCGCGGCGCGCCCAGCGCCGAGCTCCGGAAGGGGGGCCGCTAGCGCCGCCAGGCCTGGGGAAAGGCAGGCGATGCCAGGCCAGAGCGGGCCAGCACTCACCGCGTGCCACTCCAGTTCTTTTCGCCTAATATCAGACATGCAGTCCTCCTGGTTGGCGCAGACGAGGTAGTGTTCAGGATGTTTGCTTGGCTACTGTTTAGTGTTCTATTTATCCAAGGACTCTGAGAGGTAGGAGCCAGGAGCAGAGTACAATCCTTTCCTATCTGCTAACCCATAGGTATTTCAGGCTGGGAAAGTGTGTGGGTTTATGGATCTGTGCGTGCGTGCGTGCGTGCGTGCGTGCGTGCGTGCGTGTGCGTGTGTGTGTGTGTTCAGGGCTATTTGTAGCAGGTCTGGCTCTCTGGGAATCTATCCTCCATCTGTCCGTTCCACACAGCCTAGCCCAGTGCAGAGAAGCCCTCATTTTACCAGCACCTGACCCCGTTTCACGGTGCCATCACATCACAGAGACATACTCCATTGTGTACGAGCATTCTTTTTTAACCCCCCTCCACCCACCCACCCATCTTTTCTCTTTCTTTTCTCTCCATCTCTCTCAGTGTCACGTGAGCATTTTCTCGGAGCCTCTTCCTCCCATTTTCTGACACAATCTCTGTCTCTCTCCGACACACACACACACACACACACACACACACACACACTCATCAGTAATGTTGCTAAAGGAGTCACAGGGGACAGAAATGAGGGACTTGTACGCGTAATTAAATAAAAGCCATTTTTGATTGAATTAACCGATGTGACCTCACAGCAACGACAGGTGGTTGACGTGACATCCAGCATGGTAAGGTCGCTGTACCCGTTTGCTTTCATACGGGGCTGATAGGGAGTGAGATTTATCGAGGAAAACGAAGGGGCCAGCAGCCCAACGAAGAATAAATTAACCAGTGAGGCATATGGCCATTTTGTAAGGACATATGGTGGTGTGCCACTAGCCACTCCAGCCTGGGGGCTCTTCTGGAGAGGCCGACAGGAACCATTCACAAGGCAGCGCTAACAACTCTGGCACGGTAGGAACGGAGCCGGAGACGATAGATACGACTGGGGGGGGCGGAGAGGGGGGGGGGGGGATAAGAAACTCAGGTGGGAAAGAGAGGGAAAGAGAGAGAGATAGAGAGAGAGAGAGAGAGAGATAAGAAACTCAGGTGAGAAAGAGAGGGAGAGGGAACGAGATATGGAGGACTAGCGGCGATTGGTCAGTCAACCAGAACGACCGGGCATCGCACGGTAAAATGGAGGATACCTCAGCACTCAAGACTTAAGAATGAAAACGTGTGAGTGTGTGTGTGTGTGTGTGTGTGTGTGTGTGTGTGTGTGTGTGTGTGTGTGTGTGTGCGTGTGTGTGTGCGTGAGCGTGTGCGTGTGCGTGTGCGTGAGCGTGTGCGTGAGCGTGTGCGTGAGCGTGTGCGTGTGCGTTATCGACATTCATTCACTCGTTCATCTCTTCTGCTCGGGAACGGCCTCGGAGAGTTTTCCAGGGGCGTGTGTTAGGGGGGCAGCTGCCGTGGCGCCGAGCGCCGAGGGGGCCATAGTTTCCCCGTGGCGTCAGCTCTATTTCCCCCCCCCCGCCCCCCCGGCTTTAGCACTAAGTCACAGCATCCGATCCCGCGCAGGCAAGCTCAATGGGGCCTCGCTTTGCCAGCTCAAAAGTGCAAATACTCCCCCCATTGTTACCCCGTGAGGGGATCCGGATTTACCGCGGAGGGCCAGGGAAAGGGAGGATGCTCAGCAATTTTTGGGGTGGGGGGTGGGGCGGGGGGCTGCTGAACTCTATACATGGTCAAAACTGAGTGTGTGTGTGTGTGTGTGTGTGTGTGTGTGTGTGTGTGTGCGTGTGTGTGTGTGTGGGCACCAGCTAGATATGTGGATGGCGAACCGTGCGTGCTTGTGCTTTGTGGATCAGCACGGCTGCGATGTAACCTAGATTTGGGTGCCAATGACCCAGTGCTACCTATCTCTCTCACTCTCTCTATCCCCCCCCCCCCCCCCCCCCCCCTTCACTCTCTCTCTATCTCTCTCACCCCCCCACCCCCTTCACTCTCTTTCTATCTCTCCCACTCTCTCTATCTCTCTCACCCCCCCCCCCCCTTCACTCTCTCTCTATCTCTCTCACCCCCCCACCCCCTTCACTCTCTCTCTATCTCTCTCACCCCCCCCACCCCCTTCACTCTCTCTCTATCTCTCTCACCCCGCCCCCCTTCACTCTCTCTCTACCCCCCCCTTCACTCTCTCTAGCTTTCTCTATCTCTCTCACCCCCCTTCACTCTCTCTACCCCCCCCTTCACTCTCTCTCTCTCTCTCTCTCTCTCCCTCTCACCCCCCTTCACTCTCTCTACCCCCCCCCCCTTCACTCTCTCTATCTTTCTCTATCTCTCTCATCCCCCCTTCACTCTCTCTCTATCTCTCTCACTCTTTCTCTCTCTCTTACCTGTCATTTGCTTCTCTTTTTCTCTTCCTTTCTTTATCGTATATCTACACATCCGTTATTCAGCCCCTCCATTTTCTCTGGGTTCACCTCTCTAGAGGTCAGGCAGGATTCTACCTCTGGGTGTGGAGGATTTTCAAAGATGGGACTTGAGCCTCAAAGGTTCCCTACTAATTCAAGCGTGCTAATCAAACAGCTAAAGCATGACGTATTTCAACCAACGATAAGCAGTGATTAGGACAAATCTCTTTCCCCCCCCCCGATTACATAAATCTCATCTTCCGCCCACAACAATCTGTCTTGACCGAGTGATGAGCATTTGAACAGTCCCTTCTAATTACAACGTGCCCATCTTCAATGTGGAAGTGTCCGAAAACGTTTGAGCTTGGTTCCGTGCTGGAATAAAACCACAAGGCCGCTGTTTTTATAAGCCTAGGTTACATTACAGACCAGTCAGGTCTGATTATCCCTAGCTGGCCCTGGTCCAAGGAACTGGCCTGTGGGGGCCCAGGTGTGTTTATCCCCCCCCCCCCCCCCCCCATCCTGTCTTCGTGGCCGTCTGCAAGTGGTAAAGCGAAATATCTGGAGAATCCATTGTGAAACTTTATTCGAATTAAACGCAGACGCTAATTATCGTTGTTTGGTTTTTTACATCATTCAAATTGGGGATTAATAATTGAATCAAAGTCAGTCATAAAAAATCCCCAGGCCCATGGACTTACGCCAACATTTAGCCACAGCCATTTCACGGATTGCTAATCTCTCACGTTACCGTGCTGAACCTTGAGCGCCCAAACCAGCCTCCCAGCAGGGGGCCGCGGAGTGGGGCACTCATTACCCAAATGACCCCTTCGTCGGAGTCCTCTTGTCAGCGTCAGGGCTCCTACGAATGTGGCGAGTCGTGAAAGAGGAGTTGCAAAGTGACGGCCGGTGTCGATCTCTGTTACACCAACGGGATGAGACTCTCATCAACGACACAATAGATGTTTTCCATTTGCTGCCCCGGGAAAGAGAACACCCGCAGGAAAGATATATATATATATATTTTTTTTTGGTCTCATCAACTAAATACCTGGTGACCTTTCGTGAGCCCTTTTAATTGGATTGCTCCCCTAACAAATTGATGCGATCGCTTTTGACGGTGTGGAGAAGGATTGTTGGCTAGTGTGATCATGATGAAAAAACACAAGGACAGCATTTAGTGATTGGTCAAGTTCTGTGGTGTCATTCAAATGTTTACCTCACCTTTTCTATATGCTAAAATTGACTAATAACAACCTCCCCTTATTTAGTTAGTTAGTTGAATACAATATTGTGTAACATAACCATGCTGCATAACAATTTAGAGTTGATTTTTAGGATTTGTGTTTGTGGGGGGTTGGCTCAACGCAGTTAGTAGGAACAGATGTGGTTCGACGACACTGTGGGATTGCACTGCGTAACATTGCTGTTGATTAAGGCCATTCTCAAAACGTTTTGTTTGGGTTTCTTTTTCTGTTTGAACCGGATCGTTGCAATACAGTGGCAAAAATCGAAACAAAAAAACAGTACATTAGCCCCACCAGTCTCTGTACCAATTAGTTATCAACACCGATTCCGATTGCAGCTTATTGAAACTGAAACATTGATGAGTGTCAGAAGGCCGGCACAGGTCAACCTCAGGTAAAGTGATCAATCTGTAGAAGATGATCCACTAGCTGCTCAGCAGGGCTGTAAACGATCCTTTAATTAGGATAATTACAGGTGAGAAAAGCGACAGAGGGGGGCATGGAGAGACCCGGGGTGGCACCTCCCGGGTCCCGATGGAGGGGGGGGGTCCGTCCTTGTCCCCTTGCTGTCACCCTCCTCCTCCGTCCTGTCAGCTCTGCGTCAACCCTCTCGGACCACTCTATCCTCCGGATTCTGTTTCAGCAGAGCCTTTGAACCCCCCCCTCCCCGCCCCCGGGCCTGCCAGTCCCCGCTCCCTCAGCCCCGCCCGACGTGGACCCCATGGGGAGGGTGTCTCAGCAGACTCCAGGACGAGGCGGAGCACTCGCCCTTCCAGCAACTTCTCCAGTGAGTGAGGACACTGTTGATGAGAACTGTTTTTCTGTTACGATAACTTTTTTTGAGATTGGGATTTTTAAAAAGGGCATAAGTGAGAATATTTGAAATGTCATTTAAAATGGTGGATTTCCAATGATTATCCGATGATAAGCATGAGTGTTTTTGAGTTAAAACTTCTCATCATACCATTTACATTTACTCACAAATATGTATTTAGTACGGCTTTTGAATAAAATACAGAAACGTTTTTTTGTTTTGTTTATGTGTCTTTGCTAAGAACATAATTGAAATGTGTGGTTCCTTATTTGATATATTATGCTATGAAATACTTGCTATAGTAACCCAAAGACAATCTCAAAACTGGAGTAACAAATTACACCCTAACTGTAAAAAGGAAAGTCTGTAAATAAACTTGACTGGCGCTGCACGTCCTCAAACCCCACCCGACCCCAAGTCGTTCAACTATTGAGCCAAAGGGACAGCGGTCTCCGTGAATCCATAAAAGCCAGCCTGGGCTGTTCCTGAAAAATTACTGAGGGTCTAAATGGAGAGGGACAGTGGGAGCGAGAGAGGGAGAAAGTGAGGGAGGCACAGGAAGAAAAACGAAACAGACAAAGTGCCGACAGAACAGCCCCCCCCCCCCCCCCAAAAAAAAAAGAAATAAAGGAAGGAGAGAAAAAGGTAGAGAGCGATGATGCAAAAAGGCAGGGATTACATGATAAAAGATGGTAAGAGGAAAAAAAGGGAGAGGGAGAGGGAGTTCTGAAGAGACGGACCGTTGGTGTGTGATGCTGTCGGCTGGATTCAGTGTCAGGGTTGTTCCTGGCCCTGCTGGAGTCGTGTCACTGTGAGTCTCACCAGGCAGGGTGCCAGGGCACACCGGTGTGTTGCCGGTGTTCTCAGGACGTCTGACCTTCCTTCCACCATCTCCCCCTCCCCTTTGAAACGTTCTTTCCTTTCTTTCTTTCTCTTTCTCGCTCCTTCTTTGCTTCTTTCTTTCCTTCCTTCTTTCTTTCCTTCTTTCTATCCTTCTTTCCTTCCTTCTTGCCCACTCTGTCTTTCTGTGTTTCCAATGATCTAGCTGCAAATGCCACGGGGAATACGCAATCACACCGCGTATGAATGTTAATTAAAGTCGTAAAACTACGGCTTAACTGTGTCGTCTACTCATATCCACATGGGGGGAAACATGAATTTCATATACATATATAACACAAAAGGATCACATTAATAGAACAACAGATAAGACACTATGCTATAAAATAGGTCCCAAAGTTCACTTTTTAATTCTATTTTTATTGATGTGTATAGGTCATTTATCGGTTAGATTTTTTAAATTCTTATTTGTTTTTATCACATGGCCCTGCCTCTGTTCCCACCAACAAATTTAGGATCTCACTGGTGTAAAGTTCATTATGAGTCCTACTTCTTTTTTATTGGATTTTAATCCAGTATAGCATCTGGTAGAAACGTAAGAGTTTCTTTTGGTCAGCAGGTGTTTTCATCTGTTTCTAGCACCAGAGCAGCAGCATCTTAAATATCTATATTTATCTATGAGGAGGGATTTTGACAAGGTCATGTCTCAGACTGAGTAGGACAAAAACAGTCAAAGTCCATTTCCGTGCTTGAGGCATCTCTTTCTCTATTCTCTCTCTCTCTCTCTCTCTCTCTCTCTCTCTCTTTCTCTCTCTCTTTTCTCTCTCTCTTTCTCTGTCCATCTTCCCTTTCCTCTCTTGACTTTTCTCTCTATATCTCTCTCTATATATCTCAGATTTTCTTTTTGCTTCTTCCAGTATTTTGAGTTGGTCTTCTTCCCATGGCATTTGACTTACCCATTCCATTCCCCCCCCCCCCCCCACACACACACACACACACACACGCACACACAACACGCACAAGCACACACACACACACACACACACACACACACACACACATGCAAACCCACCCCCCAACACACACACACACACACACACACACACACACACACACACACACCTCCTTCCCCCGTACTCATCTTCTTCCTCCAGGGAACATCTTGAGAGCTCCTGTGTAATTTGAGCTCTGTTCATGAGATGATCTGTAGGCGTGGAACCTCAGGTTTGAACACACTCACACATACACACACACACACACACACACACACACACACACACCATGTGAACACTGTGAGTCTTCTGAGGGCAATTATGGCTTCAACAGGCAGTAGCTCCCACTGCCAGTGGCCTCAGCTGCTTGCCCGACAGAGAAAAGATTGTCTCGACAAAGTCACAAACTGAAAACAAGCTGTCGTGTGGGTCTCACGTAATTTCTCTCGCTTATCCCCTTGTGAAGCAAAATGGACATATTTCTTTGAATATGTGCTATGAACATGCAGGGCAGACATACATACATTACATTTCGGGAATGCCCTTTTTTGACTCATTAAATGAAAACTAAATGTGACAATTAATTTTCCTCCTTTATTTCAAGATCTGTAAGACACAGAACTAAACTGTCGGCCACTGAGAATGCAATGTTACTGTAAGAAGTGCATTCATCCGAGGACTTTTATTGTGAAAACTGAAGCACATATGGGCTGGTAGAGCCTATGTGCGCCGTCACATGAATCCATGTCACAGTCTTCACAGCTCGTTGCTCCCCTGGGCTGTGGATCCTTATTTGATTCACTTAGCAGCGATCAACTTCTAGTGTGTGAGTGGGAACGGTTGGACGACCCTTTCAATTTACGGCGTCAGACTGGCTTGGTTGACCCCCCCCCCCCCTTCTCCCCCTCCCCCTCTGCATCCCAACCCCCCTTCTTTTGCCGAGCAGAAGGTGTCACTTTGTGTTTGTTTCCCGCGGCGTCCTCCCCGAGGACGGTGAAAGTGCTCCGGGCTTTTATGGACCTCTGCGCTTCTCTTCAGCCCGTCCCCGCCCCGTCCGAGAAACGAGAGTTCCAAAGTACCACGGCAGACTTTACATCCACTTTGTTTCATCTCTCTCGCTCTTTTTTCTTTCGTTTTTTAGATTAGAATGATGACACTGATTAGATCAAATCCAGGGCAACTATGTAACTGCGACAGAAAGCTCGTCTCATCCGTGCTGTTATTTTTTATTTTTTGGTGGACGAAAATGTGCTTATATCTCTTAGAGACACATACCTTCTATGAAACCATAAGCCATAACCATAAGTTCTATGAAAACATGTATCAAATGGGAGAGAAACAACCCATTCTGCATGAATATAATTAAATAATACTCAAAGAAACGTTGCAAGGTTTTATTGTCAAAGACGGCCTTTCTGAAAACCCCCGCAAATCTCTCTGGCTTTATTTTCTCCATGTAGTCAAAGCAGATGTCTCTCTCTTGCCTGGATTAGGATGTTTTTTCTTATTTACTTTTTTTCACACACTGACGGCAACTAGACATATTTCTAGAGTTACCTCAGACAGTTTTAACAACTGCAGTTTTCGATAGGCAACGCGAGTCACTCGTCTTCTGCAGTAGCGTGACACACTGTGTTCACACTGCACGTATAATTACAGGATGAAGTCCCAGGGTAGTATTAATCTCTACTCCATGTCGTCCTGCTCTCATCATCAAGCCCTGTGTCCACTCCTCTCCAATCAAGCTGTGTAATCTAGTTACCTTCCTAATTATGCGCCAGCAGGGGTATTTTTAGAATCTAGGCCGAGAGCTACGTCCCCATGACCTGCACAGACAGGATGTATTGGTTCGTCCGCACAGCCTCCGGCCAAGATGAATAAGTCTAGACACATTCCAAGTCAACTCCGAGTAGCCAGAAACCAAAAGCCACATTTTACTTCCAGACTACATTTAAACATTTTTGTATATATACACATTGTAAAGATATACTTTTTTTTTTTTTTTTCATTTCATGCTTTCAACGGTTATGCAGTGCATCAAAATTCAATTTCGTGTGAAATTCAGAAGTTCAGAGCTGAAAGTTACGGCAGGTTTGTGGCCGCTGCATTAGTGCTGTCTGTCTGGAGTGCGCGATCCTACCACGTGCTCTTAGGCCTGCCCGAGTAATCCCTGCCACGCTCGCCACCAAAATGAGTCGTTTGCCGCTCCAGGGCCTTGCGTCTCCCGTCGCCCTGCCCACAGCGCTGGGGACGACCGCGTACGAACCCCAACCCCAGGCGGAGCCTTCCCCCTTCACTTCCTTCCAACCTCAGTTCTCCACTTCTTAGCGGCATCCCCACCTAGGTTTCTGCCACCTTGCCGCCCCCCCCCCCCCCCCCCTATCATCCATGTCCTCCCTCCGCATCTATTACCCCTGACTTTTTTTTGCTCTCCCTCACCTCCCACTCTACTTTCCCTCGCCTCATTTTTTTCATGGTCTCACTCACCCTTGTTCGCTCACTCCCTCCACCCATCCCCCTTCCCCTGCTCATCTCACCTCTCTTTTCCCCCCTCCCTCCCCCAGCCCTCTGCCCTTTTCCACTCACCTCTCCCCCGACATGACATTTTAAAAATGGAGTGCTCCACAGGTATGTAGCGACGGAGCAAAGCAGAGCAGCAACTCTTGCCGCTGGCCTCAATCCTGGAGAAATTTTTTCTTCCTGTAGTTTATTTATTTATAGATTGGCCGTCTGTGATTGAGAGGATGACATCTACATCAAAGTCAATGGATTTCTGTGTGCGGAATTTTAAATAGGCTAGAGGCAGAAAGTGCTAATAGTTAGCAGCCAATGAGTGGGCTGTAGCTCCCTGTTTGTGAGTGTCTTTTTGTTTGGAGGGAATGACTAATGAATTAAACTGCCATCAGGAGCTTCCTCCACACTAACTCAAACCCCGATGAGATAATTATGAGCTGAGATCATCAGAAAAGAGGTTCAAGCTTTTTATATTCTACAAAGTTATGACGGCCAAACACACTAGTATGTTTTTATGTTATCAAACCTAATAAAAATAAAATGCAGTAAGAATCCCCCCTCCAAAATATATATACCTGCAAAATATATACCTCCTTTGTTTCTAATATGGTAATGTTCACCGATGTCATAAAAATGGGCGTGTGCGAGAGCCACTGGGATTGGAACCAGTGAACTGGCAGTTACCCAGACTCGTGTTAAAGTCAAACTAAAATTAGACTCATGATCACATGTCTACCGTAACAAGCCGCAGTGAAAGAATCACACGGGATCACACCCTACAGAACGTGGCGTTATTCATTCGCACCTCCGGTAGCTTCCTGACGCGGTGCTATAAGGGAGGCTCACTTGCAAAGCTCCCATGGGCAGTTGCCATAGCAGTGCAAGGCCCGCTAATCAATGCGCCGCGCAGGGGCGGGTTTGTGGGTGTTTGTGGGTGTTTGTCCACTTCTAATCGAACGAGTGCTCGAGTTTTTGTTTGCACACATGTCAATGAATATTTAACTGTGTGTTCAGATCTCTGTGTGTGTGTGTGTGTGTGTGTGTGTGTGTGTGTGTGTGTGTGTGTGTGTGTGTGTGTGTGTGTGTGTGTGTGTGTGTGTGTTTTACGGACTCCAAGACGGATCAATGGGTCCTCTTAAGGGAGATCCGGATCTCTGGTTACTTGGGTCAGGTCTGACCATGGTCATTGGACACTCAGTGTTAACTGTCAAATAGCTCCATCACAACTGTCTTCTGATGTCACTTTCACCCTGCGGGCACTTTCTCCAAGGTGGCTGTTCAGAGTTAGATTTTTCACTGTGGAAAATATACTGGAGGAGGAGAAAGGAGAAGAAGGAGGAGAAGGAAAATGAGGAGGAGGAGAAGAAGGAGAAGAAAGAGGAGAAGGAGCAGGAGGAGGAGGGGGAGAAGGAGGAAGGAGAAGGAGGAGGAAGAGAAGGGGGAGGAGGCTGGGGTTGTTGGAAAATATTTTATTGTTTATTTTGTGTTTTTTTTGTAATTTAGATCCTATTTACGGTCACTTCATCATTTATGTTCTATTTGACTATCTAGTGTTTCATTCATTTTAAATCCCTTTTCCCTCATACGGTAAATAATTAGAGTATCCCATTCAATTGTAGAAAAAAAATCGGCTTTCGTTTTCCCACTAAATAATGTGTGTTAGTTCACCCGAGGACATACTTGTTATAACAGCTACAGGCACAGTTTTTCCCCAGTAATTGAAAGCTCTCGGTGAGTGTCTAAAGAAAACGAAAGAAAGAAAGACAGAAAGTTGGCAGCGACGACTGCCCTCTTCTTCCAAGAGGCCACTGATAGACCTAATCCGGTATCTTGATCACCTCTCACGTTGCACGCAGCACTTTCCCAGACACCGGGATTTTTCTTCGTCTTTCCGACGACAAAGAGTCATCTTGTGTTCCCTGTGTCATGGCTGCCTGTTGTCACGGGTCCCCTAGCATCCCCCGCGGCTCAGCCCAGCTTTTTTCCACTTTTACCTGATGAGACAGGCCGGGGCCATTTCAGCAAGGTCCTCTGTTCACTTTCAGGGGGAGTGGAGGCGTAGGGGGGGGGGCGGAGTGCTTAGACATTGTGGCCCATTGCCCTGCCAATCTCCTCCACTTCTCCTCCCTCCCTCCCTCCTTCTCCCCCTCCCACTGTCTCGCTTTGTCACTAGACGTCCCCTGACAACCCCCCCCTTCTCTCCTCTGTTGACCCATGGGACCTGAACCAGGGTCTGACCCAGCTAAGATGTAAACCAAGCTCCAGCAACACCACCTCACCCTCCCCTTCATTATACATGCCCCCCCCCCCCCCCGCCCCAGCCCCCCTTTTAATGAGTTTTCCATCCACCTCCATGTATCTCCTGCAATTAAGAGATACATATTCATGGGGGTTGTTCAGTTTAATTTGGTTTTCTTTGCAAGAGGGAGTCGTGCGCATGGAAGCTGGCAAAGAAAGAAAAAAATAAGAAAGGGTAAGGAAGTAAATTATCTACCAGGAAATGCAAATTGAGGGCACAGCTTTCAAGCAGGTGAGGTTTGCTTTTTTTTTTTTTACAAAGGGTGCACCCAAAGTTAGAAAAGTTTACAGCAGGGAGGGGGGGGGGGGTTAAAAAACACTGTATCAGTGTACCATGTATCATTTTGCTCCACTTCTAGACTTTTTTTTTTTTTTTTTACCATTTCACTTCCTTTCGTTTTGGGGGGGAAAGGTACCCTCGTATCTCTTCTAAAGCTTGATGAAATACCCGTCGGTGTGATCCAATCTTACAAGAATTAATTTGATAATTAATCCTTTCGTGCGAGCCCCTCTTCCTTTTTGTTGAAGCTGAAGGGAAGGGGTATAAGCTTTCCCAACGTTTCCGCGGCAGGGAATTAGATCGTTTCTCAAAAACACAGATAATATGCTTGTTTACATACCATGATCATGAAAAGGAATCCAGTTAAATATTTGATGGCTTCTTCGAGTTACTCGGCTACTTGACCGTAACCCGCCGACCCTGGCCAAGGATCGGATTCCAGCCCTGCTGGCCTGTCATTGTTAAACACTTGTACTACACACAGGCTGGTTGTGTAGGTCCTCCTCCGGGCACCCACTCATAACTCTGTAATGGTAGCCTATGGGTGGCAAACACAAGGCCTGTACGTCGTCGTCCATTCTCTGTGCCAGTGACTTGGGCATGATCAAGGACAATAGGTTGCCGTGCATGTTGCAAACTCCGTCTCCCAAACTTTCCCCCTCTCTCTCTCTCTCTGTCTCTCTCTCTCTCTCTCTCTCTCTCTCTCTCTCTCTCTCTCTCTCTCTCTCTCTCTCTCTCTCTCTCTCTCTCTCTCTCTCTCTCTCTCTCTCTCTCTCTCTCTCTCTCTGTCTCTCTCACTCTCTCTCTTTCCCCATCATTTGAAATAGGAATAGATTATTGTCAATGCTATTAATATATTTATGTCTAATTAAGTTAGCTACTAAATAAATACTGAAGGACGTGTATATAGTATATATATATATATATATATATATATATATATATATATATATACTATATACATACTATATATATATATATATAGTATCTATATATACGTGTATATTTGCAAAAGCTGCTGTTGCATCATTTACTTTGTAATTTCAAATAAAGATCTTGCTGTTTATTCTGCTCCTTCACCGGAGGTCTGTGTCTCAGGGTGTCCTGTCCTGTTACATCATCATCCTGCAGTTTACCCCTGATCTCCTGACCTATCGACACTTACGCACACACACACACACACGCACACGCACACACACACGCACACACACACTTATCACTACCGCTGTTGCTGCCAGACGGCCATATTGTGTAATTTTTTTCTCGTTCACGCCGCAAATGTTAAGGCAACAAGATGAGCCAACGGGGTCAACACAGTAGAGCTTTTTACTAGGGTAGCACAAAAATGTCACATAACACCTCAACATTTAACTGTTCTGCTCAATTTTCCTAGTAAATAGCTGAGCTAACCAGCCCTCCCTGCATCACTTACCCTAGCCTGTTTCAGACCTTTGTTTACCTGACCCTAAGCCAGAGGACTCAAGGGGCGCTTGTCTTCCCACTCAAAAGCCAATGCCCACACGCCTCAGTCATCCTTTCCAAACCTTGAAGTGGCTGTAAATGCACTAAATGGCAATGTATAACGTGACAGATGGGATAGATGGGAGAAATAGATAGGAAAGGAGATAGACAGAAATACCCAGAGAGAAAGATTGATTTGTATGTATGTAAGTATATGGAGAGAGAGAGAGAGAGAGAGAGAGAGAGAGAGAGAGAGAGAGAGAGAGAGAGAGAGAGAGAGAGAGAGCGAGAGAGAGCGAGAGAGAGAGAGACAGACAGACAGACAGACAGACAGACAGACAGACAGACAGACAGACAGACAGACAGACAGACAGACAGACAGACAGAAAGACAGAGAGAGACAGAAAGACAGAGAGACAGAGAGAGAGAGAATCGTCTACTGTGGGGAGATGATAATTAAACACTTAGTCATAGCCGACTAATCCATTTTTTTCTGTCTAATTTGCAACTGTGTCACTCCGCTAGTGAATTGGAAAACACAATCATTCTTGCGGATCAACGTTGAACTGAACAATACTGACAATGAACATGGTTTTATTTACGTTTGTTTTTTTATATGTTGCGCACTGTCACTGGAACTTAAAACCAACTCTTGTCTTATCTTGAGGTTTTGACTACATTAGTGAAGCCAAACAAGCCGAATCGATATTTATTTAATGGGCAATTAAGTCTTGTGTGGACAGTGGATATGTTCATTAAACAATTGAAGGAGTGCGGTCATGTAATGCGAGGAGATGGATCCCCTTATTTACAAGTTTCTAATTACCCTGCCATTCTTTTTCAAACACTTTTGGATATCTCACACTTGATTTAACCCTTTCTTGTACCATTAGCTTTCACTCTCCCACGTTTATTATCTGTGTCTGATTCCTCACCCGTTCTACCCCCAGGGTCTTACTCTGAAATCTCTTAAATAATGGAGGGTTAAAGGCTTGGAGGGGTTGTTTGACGGATCACCTTCCTTTTTTCCCCAAGGTCTTTTATTGTTGTGCCCCATCTTTTTTTTTATCATAATTTTTTTTGAAGGACACTATTCTCAGGTGATGTTGCAGTCGCCAAACTTGCTTCAAAAAGTATCCCCACTCTTTTTTTTTATTCTTCTTTGATCCAGTTTATTGAATGTGATGTCACACTGAAAATGGGTCAAATGTTCATAGTAAGGACTTTTGTTTTGAAAAGAAAAGAAACCAAAAACCCCCAATGCTTGATGTGTTGTAATCTACACTAAATTGATCAAAGTTAAAGCTGTATCATGCTGACACAGGTGACTATGTGGGGGAACAAAAAGTAGCTTACCCCAGAATAAAAGCATTATTGAGAAAACGAATTATAAAATTAGAAGTAAATGTGATCGTTTACGCAATGTTTTGTAAGTAAATAGTAACTAAATACACTCACTACATATTCTCTAGAAATTAAATGATTACATCGTTATTACAAAGTGAGCTGTCAAACATCAACTTGCAAATTCAAAGAAAAAAAACACACACACACTTTTTATTCAAATACCGCTCTCCATCTCTCTGGGGTTCCAATCAGGAGTCACTTACAGTAAAGACAGTCATTTATCACAGACCTAATGAAGTCTCAAGAGAACACCTTGAACGACCATATTGAATTAAAAAGCAGAACCCCACAAAAGTGCTTTGTGAACTAGACGTACAAGCGGAGATTCAACCACAAGACGCCACAGGAACATGACTCTGTGGGCACTGCAGAAGAGGAATAAGTGTGTGTTTGTGTTCATTTGTGTACACGTTGTAAAGGGGAAAGGAATCAATCTTTTGTTGTTCATTGGTTGGTTTATCCACGTACTGTAGCCTTTGGCCAGTGGTTCAGCATTCAATACAACATTAGGAACATCGAAATGTCTGACTGACGTCATGAGCCAAAGTCGGACATGAGTCAGAAATGTCAGCCGCGGCTTGGTCTGGCTGTGCAACGTTTGTACGCTGTTTTTAGACCAGCGTGAAGTTGAAGGTGATCCAGACTTGTTCCAAAACACTTCAGCAGATTTAGCCACAGGTATCAGCGAATGCACAGCAAGAGCATTGGTAATCCATAATCAGTGCACTGCAAACTCCTCTATGGCCGCTGGACGGCAAGGCATGTGACAGGCATTTAGGGACCATGCTTGGTCATTGTTCCAGGCAGGATCTTACTCATTCGATGCTCCAACACAAATATTTTGTTTTGGTACAGCACATTCAGTTTACCACCCCATTTATCGGCCAACACATTATAAACAGATTGTTTTAAAGAACAATGCTTAGCAACAATAAACTGAACACTTCACCCATACAATAATGGTAAAATCTGACACCATGTAGGCCTAACCACAATACAATGTTTTGTGAGTTCACTGGGCCACACACCTTTTCAATTAATGGGATTGCAGTGACCCCTTGTGGCTACATTCAATACAATAAAGCTGTGACATTTATTTGGTTTATTTTGGAGAAACACAACAGAAGCCTTCAGTTAATTGCGATAGTTCATTTAAAGAGCAATATGACACTACATGTTTGGTATTCAATCTAGATGTAATTCCTTGGCTGTACCCATGGCACAGTTTAATGTTGCTTAGTAACAAGACAGCTGTTGCCATTGGAGAAAAGGACCCGGATGCTGACAACAATGTAGTTTTATATAGGTTACTTTTGCGGCTTCAGCAAAAGTCTGGTGAGTTAGAGCATCTGCAATTCAGCAAGGACAAGGGATCTGTAGTAAGACACAATTTATAAGCAAATGCACTGGTTTAACACCATACTTATTTCATGCGAAGTGTTTAAATGGCATTCAAGTTAACACTGGCGCGTACAAGTAATTGACAGGTGTCAGAAAATAGGGTTTTAAAGACTGTAACCTCGGCACTTGCAAATAAAACCCAGACAGTGTCACAATGGATGCATTCTCAGGATTGAAAGAACGGCAGGTAATAGAACGTTCTGTTCCAAATGTATTCGCATTTTTATTTAGTGTTTCTTAACAAGGATGCGCAAACGATAATAATTCACTGTATCGTAGGTGCTCAACAGCCGCACTAGAGTTTGTCTAGTAGTTGACCGTTTAATTTTGCCACGTCGGGAACGAAGTTCCTTGTTTCTTAGTTTGTTGTTCTTGTACAGCAATAGGCTTAACAAAGATGGAACGACTAAATGAGGTAGGACAACCGCATGACTTCAGATCACTTAGAAAGTTATCCCATGATTTTAACATACAAACATTGTCTACGAGTAAATTATTATTTTTACATGATGTTAAAAAATAAGTGTAAGAATAAGAAAGATTAAGAATAAGAATGAGTATAAGAATAAGAAAGACCAGTAAAATGGATGTGTTGCTCTTTGGTAACTTCGAGTACACCCCCTTAGTTTACCAGCATGGAGAGTATCTTGCTCCCGTTAGAAAGTGTCTGTATTTTGATCACAGATGGAGGATGATTCAATTCATAATATGAGCCATGCCAAAGGACTCCCAGGTCTTCCACCGCTCCCTCAGTCATTTAAGGAGGAACCTTCTGAGCTTTATCAAGTAAGGATATGGGCCAGGCCAAGACAGGGATATAGGGTAGCCCGATGCCTTTCGAATGGTGACACACTTTTCCATCTCTCTGACTGACTGATTACAGACGGAACTTTGCAATCGACTGGCATGTTCCTCACTCATCGGCATATCTGTAGAATAGAACAGAATAATACTTTATTGATCCCCATGCCAGTTACAAAACAGCATAAAAACCGCAGGAGGAACACATTTCAACGATTAAAGAAATATATATATATATATATATATATATATATATATATATATATATATATATATATATATATGTAGATATTATAATAAGGATGTGAGAATCTCTACAGATGATCTGTGACCCTAACGTGTCCCCAGATTGTCCTGAGGCACAGTCACCACCCGCCCATCCTCCAGAACACGTCCTGGACCTTGGCAGTGCCCTATAAGGAGCAGCGGCACCACCGCACCCCTAGCGAATCCATCGGGAACAACTACAGCCCCAGGGCCCGACACCTGAAGATCGCCAACCTCCAGCGCAGGCGGCCGCCGGCCGGCCACGACTCCCTTGGAGATGCTCAGTCAGTCTGTATCCTTTTTGAGATCTTGTGCCGCCCGTTCGTCGTGACTGCTTCATTGGCGCTGGGCGGATTCATTTGCCGGTGGTTTGGATTGCAGTACCTAGCAGTACAAATCAGACTTTTATGTTCAGGCAACAACAACAAAAGAGAGAAAAAAAACTCAGAATGGGAATTGTGTTCCACCTTAATTCATAGCATCACAGCGTCTACACCTGCTGAGAAAAGACAGAAACTTACATCAAGGAGAGGGTAAAACAAAAACAAATAAAGTAATAACAGTGGATAACAGAAGTGCCAATAAAGAGAGCTCTTATCAATAGATGAAGTATTGTCATTGGAATATTGCATCTCTTTTGATTTTAATCTCAATGGCACTTCCTGGTTGTATAACGGCTTACCAAAATACTTGGTCTCCGCAGAGATTCCCCTTCCTGTTCCTTGAGGTCACCTGACCAGCAGCCTCGCCCCAGAGAGCCCCTGGCCCCTATCAGCCGACCTCTGACTCCCAAAGAGCAGCTGGACATCATGTGTGGCCAGGAGGAGCAGATGTTCAGCTCCAAGGACGAACCTACCGAGAGAGACTTGGAGGCAAGTCACGATCTGTATCACTCGTCCATTTAGAAACGGTCTAAAAATGTCCAGTACACTGCACTGCTCCAAATGAACCGTATTAAAAACAGTAATAAAAAAAGGCTTTAAAACTCGTCAGACCAAAAAAAAGTGGACATGGTAGAGATGTGTTTTGTGTTGTGACTTTACTTGCGTTTCTACAGAGATACGTGTACTACATCCAGAACGGTATCCAGGGCCCCATGCTGGCTCCTCAGCCTCCCCAGCAGATGAGCCAAATCCTGGGCTTGGTGCCACCGGTCGGGGAGGAGAGCAGCAGGGAACTGCAGACCTTGAATGGGAGTCTCCTGGAGGAAGTCACCCATGACTACAGCTTCAGTCTGCGGAAGAGTATAGGTGAAGAAGAAAAAAATGCAGTAGACTAAGAATATATAAAAGTAATAGTTTTTACATTTTATCGTTTTTTTTTTGTCGTATTCACTAAAATAAGGAAAGGCAGAAGTGGGGTTTGAAGTTTGAATTTCTTAAATATTTATTTGGAAATTATTGTTTGGGGGGTTCGCAACAGGGAGATTAATCTACCTCTCTTCTGTGTTTTTCCGTGTAATGCCTCCTCCTTGGGTCCACTCTCTCCAGTGGATTACATTCTGAAGGACCCCTCGGAGCGCCAGCGCCTCTTCATCTCCAACATCCCCCGGCCGTTCCCCCGGAGGGTGATCCGCGGCCCGGTTCCCTGGTCGTGCAGCTTCAGGGAGACCCAGAGCTGGCAGAACCAGCACCTGTTCAACGTCAACCCCATGATGCTCCTCTTACAGGACCTCTGGCTCAACAGGTAGCGGCGCGCACAGAGAGAAGGCCCTGAGGCAGTGACCTTGTAGGATAGTGGCCACGATGTGGTCAAGTTGGTGGAAGACGTGGTTCCCAGCCAGCTTGGGGATTAGCGGGCGAAGCTAAATTAATGGCACCAACAACAGCAACGCCGACAAACTGGTTACTAATGGGAAAAAGAGGCTTTGCGCGTAATAATAGTTTCAGAAGTGACACTGAAAGTTGCCAACCAAATTACCATGCGAGTCACACCCTTCATAGACGGCCACAATGGACACTTTTGTTTGGCATTGTATCAGCCCTGATGGCAGCACAGATTACTTCCTGATCGAAAAACGCAACTGGGGGAAATAGGCTCATTGTTTTCTTTGCTGCGCTTGACCAATCTCAAATGTCAGGCTGGGCATTTAAACACGAGGGTACCAAAACAATAGCGCCATCTGTGTAATCGGTCCTGGGCCCACCCAGCCTTAGCCCTGTCGTGGTAAAAGGGCTGTGTAGTGAGTCCGATTTTTCTCCGTCTCTGCAATGAATCATCATTTTTGGAATCCACCCTTTTCGAGAAATATCCACTGCGATGTTTCCCCTCGACAATGAGATCCCTAGTGTCCCTAGTTTCACCCATCTCTGATTAGTGCGACAAAATTGTAGAACCATTGCAGGTTATTTTGATAAACTGATTTTCTAACCCTCCCCTTTCTGTCTGTGTCTCTTTCCAGTTTCTCCTCACTGCGGTTTGTCCTATTGGGGGACCTTTTCTCTGCTAACCTTCCCCTCCTGCCAGCCGAGTTTGAAGAACTTGTGAAGAGACAGTGCCACAGCACCAGAGATGACCTCATTCATAAGTGAGTATACTTTTAATGCGTCCCTCAGTCAGTCAGTCAGTCAGTCAGGCAGGCACACAGGCAGGGGGGAAGGCAAAATGGACCGTCGAACGGAGTCGCCATAAAGTCACGACCGTGAACTTACACAGTGCACCCGGCGTCTTCCGTTCGCGGTGTAAAGTAAGAACGTCTGGACAACTTTCGTTGCGTGTCCCCGGCTTTAGGGCTAATCCCGTGGCGGCGGCTCTGCTCTCGCAGCGAGGACGGCCTCATGTTAAAACCCCCCCCCCCCCCCCTGTCACCCTGGCGTTCAGCCGCTCCGGAGATTAGCTTTCTAAACACTTGAAGATTCCACCGCAGCCTTTCCCCTCCCCCCCCCCTTCTCTCTGTAACCGAGCCATCGTAATGTAAGGCGCAGACATAAAGACCACAACGACTGGGGACGTTGGTGGAGCTCAACGAACAGCTTGTGGGAGGTGGCGTGTTACTGAATACGATCTAGACATGTTCGTGTTGAAAAAAAGAATGATCGGTAAAGGAAAGCAGGAGGCTGTTCTGCTGGTTTTCTTGTTCTCATTCGTGGGCCTGCTTGGAAACCATTGTTCTGTGATCCAGGCCCGGTTTCCCTTGCCAACCGTCGTGCAGCCAAGAGACATGATGTGGCCATTTCATTTTTTTTTTTGGTAAAGAGCCAGGATTTATTCTGAGTTGTTTTGATCATCGAGCCAAGCAATAATAACAATGTGTGTTTGTCTGTGTGTGTGTGTGTCTGCGTACATTTCCTTTGGTATGTGTGTGTGTGTGTGTGTGTGTGTGCCTATCTGTCTGTCTGTCTGTCTGTCTGTCTGTCTGTCTGTCTGTCTGTCTGTCTGTCTGTCTGTCTGTCTGTGTGTGTGTGTGTGTGTGTGTGCGTGTGTGTGTGCGTGCGTGTGTGTGTGCCTTCCCGTCCCGTCCCTACAGATGGCTGCCTCGCTGTGCCTCCCTGTTCGTCTCCTACAAGGACCTGTGGCTGCCTCTGGTGCCCCAGAACGACCAGGCAGCCCCAGCCAGCGCCCAGGAGTTCTTCTCCTGCGTGGCGGCTCTGATGGCCCTGCAGCTCCGCGGCTTGGTCATAGCCTCTCTACAGGACCTGCTGCACTTCTTCGCCATCCACCAGGTGCGTCCATGAGTAAACATATGGCCGGTCAGTGCCAGTCTGATGGTGGTGGCGTATAGAAACATTAGGGGAAATAATGAGAACACATTTAGTTAGTACATGTTGGCATAGTCACTAACAGCTTTTCATGAACACCTTTTTACAATTTCAAAATATAAAGTGATGACCATCAAATAACCTCCTCCCCCTTATTACCACACTCATTTCCTCCCCCCCTTAAAGGAACGCATGTAAATTCTGAAAGAAATTCGGTATTCCGAACGTTTTCTTTTGTAATGCGTCAAAGCGCTGTATAGTGAGCCCCTGCTCCGTTCATCCCTCCCTCAGGCGGGTAATGACTTTGGCCACGCGTACAACGAGATCCAGTACACGCAGGCCCCAGTGCTGCTGGTCAAGCTGATGGTGGACGAGCCGCGGATCATCTTCCAGCCCAGTCTCCACGACTGCTGGGAGCTGGTCCACAGGTGCTTCACGGTCATCATCACCAGCGCCCAGAACCTGCCCAGGGTACGAGGCCCGACAACGCTGTCAGGCCTTTCCTTCTTTGTTGCTCTTCTTGTCGTTGGTGTTATTGACCTATGATATTTTTTTATGACATGGACAGATAAATCCTTAAATAAATACAGTTGTAACATATATTTTATAACATATGTCTAAGAATGTTGTTGTCTTCCTGGGTTTGTTGTACATGTGTGATGTGTAAACTGCCTGAAACTAAATATGATCGTAAACTGATGATGATGATGACTGCCAAGGCCCCCCCCTTCCCCCCCCGAAACAGACTAACTATTCCTTTCAACCAGGCACTCATAGACCCAGACTAAAGTTTAACCCTTGCTGTTTGTGTGTCCAGGTGGAGTGTAACCTCTTTCCGGAGATGGAGGGCAGGACCCTGTGCCTACGCTCGGTCAGACCAGAGGAGTCGCTCGTCAAGGACCTGATCAACCAGGCCAAGGACATCTTCCACATGAACACCGTGGGACCACAGAAGTAAGTCTGGCCTCGCGTCTTTAGCTGGAACCACGAGGCCCACTACCTAACCCGTTCCCCAGTGGGAAATGCCTGGATGTAGCTGTACTGTAAGGGGCCGTGTCCACTGAATGTGTCCACTGAACTAACCCTGGCCCTGGGACTAGGGCTCCACTATCCACCCCGTCCCTCAGTGGGAAACTGGGAAAAGTGTAGCAGTACCTTAAGGCTGCTCCTCCAAAAGTCAATCTGTGTATGTTATTAACTTATTGGCATTGGATCACACATGACATTTCAAGACATTCGGGGAGCACTAATATTATATTATAAGATAAGATTGTCTTATTATGCTACACTAGATACTAGTATTACCTAATCTTATATCCTGGAACATAATGAGTTATATAAAACATATGTATTCGTTTTTCTAGAAGGTCAGTTGGGCATTGTGTTTTATTGTGTGGCTCTGCAGGTACCTGCATGTGTACAGGAAGTACGGTCATCTCCTTGACAACACGGCCAAGCAGGACATAGCAGCCTTCCTTCAGGAGAAGCATTCTCTAGAGGGGTTCATTAAGGTGAACAAAACGGCTCTCTCGTTCAGACCACGGTCCAGCCTTTCACTGTCTCACGCTAGCAGCGGGAACGTTTGAAATCTCCCTTCACATCCGACATGTCCTGACGTTGCTCAGTGGTTGTCGTTCAATTTTCAAAACGTCCTCCATTTCACATGGGTTGTCCTTGTCCGTGTGTCAAATGTCAAACGAGTGAAATAGTACCAGCGTCTTCTCTCCTCACCCAGAAAATTAACGGTGTTCAGCAGCTGTGGATGGAGATCGCCTCGCTGCACGTCACCGTGCCCCTGTCCATGTTCTGTCTGGACGCCGTGTACCTGAACGAAGCGCTGTGCGACCACGCCGAGCGGCTGAAGGACCGTCTCGTCACGTTCGAGGTGGACGAGAACCGGGAGCTCAACAAGAGGTTAGGGAAAGG
Source organism: Aplochiton taeniatus (assembly GCA_017639675.1). NCBI lineage: Eukaryota > Metazoa > Chordata > Actinopteri > Galaxiiformes > Galaxiidae > Aplochiton > Aplochiton taeniatus. Next base: position 13,294,455 of record CM030187.1, read on the forward strand.
GGAAGGAGAAGAGAACAACTACAGATCCCACAATGCTCCACAACTTGGCCATTTTGTTGTCTTATTCGGAACGGCTAAAATAAGATCCTGCATTAGACTATAGACACTGTCGCTGTGAATCATTTACAACGAATAATGTATCGGCCGAAATATACGGGCATATCTCGTAATATCGCACATTAACAGACAATTCGTTATTGTTCCCTAGCATCTGCCATCGCTACGAGGAGATCGCGGAAACCATCACCGGTGTCCCTGGCAACACGGAGGAGCTGGTGGCTCTGAACCAGTACCTGAAGCACACCAGCGAGGTGACCGTCCACAAGCTGAAGGACGAGATCGAAGAGGCCGCCCACCGCCTCAGCTTCCTCCTGGACTACGCCACCCTGCCTCGTATGCGCCACCACGTTCCTCCATTCAACCACGCAGTCGTTCATTTTAAAACCACCGGGGGAATATGTTGTGGGCTGAACATATAATTTGATATTAGGAGTCGTTCATTTTAAAACCACCGGGGGAATATGTTGTGGGCTGAACATATGATTTGATATTAGGAGTCTGAAGTGCAGACTTGGAAGTGATCGAGCTGTGCACTCTCTCTGAATGTACAGTACTGTCTCTCTCTCTCTCTCTCTCTCTCTCTCTCTCTCTCTCTCTCTCTCTCTCTGGCTTCCGCTCTCTGTCTTACTCTCCCCTCTCTCCCTTTGTTCCTCTGTCTCTTTCACTTTTGTCTCTGCTCATTTTTAACCTTTCTTCCACTCCGTCCTTGTCCTCCAGCCGACGACCTGAAGTTGAACTGTAATGTGTTCCACTGGCCGGAGCAGATCCTGACGGTGTTTGATCTCAGTAAAAGCCGCCTGGCTTCGAGGAAAGACCACGCAGAGGACCACCTCGTCAAGAGGTACCCCATGCAGCCGGGGCATCCCCCCCTCCCGGGCACCCCCCCCCTGAATCCATTGCCATTTTGAAAAACAGGCTAAAAACGTACCTTTTCACTCAGCCTTTCGGATATTTTTTATTCTGCGTGATTATTGTCCCTGTGTATACTTGTTCAAATTCTTTTATTTCTATGTTGTATCTGTTACCCTGTAAAGTATCTTTGGGTATGTTGAAGCGCCTTGAAATAAAACGTATTAACAAACAAAAGGTCACATTCCTGTTATCACCTCCAATAGAAATGTTTCCGTCCGTCCAGGATTGCAGATTTTGAGCAGATGCTGCTGTCCATGGGGAAGGAGGTGGAGGCCTTCAAGAAGAAGGAGCTGATGAGCCTGGAGGAGATGAAGAACATCGTAGAGAAACTCAACGAGCTCACATCCTGTCTGGACACGGCCTTCACCGAGCTGGAGGTGAGACGGTTCTAAACGGTGTGCACTTTTCACTTTCACTTCATTCATTGGTGTTGGATAACAACTGACGCTGTAGTTAACTGAGTATTGTCTTTGTATTGTATTTACAACTGCAGTCCAAGGTCAGGTCCTTTCCGGATGACAAAAGATAAACATGGAAAAGAAATGACAAACAAATGTATATTGTCTATAACTATATTAAAGGCGAAAGGAAATGTTTTCACCCTTACATGCTGCGGATGTTAACAGTATCCTGTCCCCCCATTCCCAGGACATTAACAAAGAGGAGACCCTTTTGGAGAAGGAGCTGAGTGAGTTCCCACTGCTGCAGACCCTGATGATCAACAAACAGCCCTACGACCAGCTGTGGACCACCGCGCTCAACTTTACCAACAAGTCTGAGATATGGATGAACGGTTAGCTGTTTACATTCAAACATATTCAAACATCCATCCAAGTTTATCACTATACAAAAAACTTTGTATGTTACGTTTTATACGAATTAATGGCAATACTATTATTTCAATTGTCAAATTTAGAATGCTGTATGTGACGCGGTTTGTTGTAATGACTTGCGGTGAAGTTTCAAATGAGGAATTGCCACTAGCATAACTTTACAAACAAGCAAATTTACAAAATCAATTTAAATGAATAACTGCCAGCAAATGAACAACAGTAAACGCCATAATTTATTAACTCATCTAAATCCACCTGTTAACTCCCAAGTTTATTAACTCATCTATCTCCACCTGTAAACTCCCAAGTTTATTAACTCATCTATCTCCACCTGTAAACTCCATTGTTTACTAACTCATCTATCTCCTTCTGTAAACTCCATAGTTTATTAACTCTTTCATCTCCACCTATAAACTCCCAAGTTTATTAGCTCATCTATCTCCACCTGTAAACTCCATAGTTTATTAACTCTTTCATCTCCACCTGTAAGCTCCATAGTTTATTAACTCATCTATCTCCACCTGTAAACTCCATAGTTTATGAACTCTTTCATCTCCACCTGTAAACTCCATAGTTTATAAACTCTTTCATCTCCACCTGTAAACTCCATAGTTTATTAACTCTTTCATCTCCACCTGTAAACTCCATAGTTTATGAACTCTTTCATCTCCACCTGTAAACTCCATAGTTTATTAACTCTTTCATCTCCACCTGTAAACTCCATAGTTTATGAACACTTTCATCTCCACCTGTAAACTCCATAGTTTATGAACTCTTTTATCTCCACCTGTAAACTCTCTTGTTCATTTGTCTGTCCGTCTCCACCCCCGACCCCCAGGCCCCTTCATGAACCTGAACGCTGAGAAGATCTCCGACGAGCTGGGCACCATGTGGAGAACCATGTACAAGCTGACCAAGTCCTTCTCGGACCTGGCCGGGCCACGCCGGGTGGCCGACAGCTTCAAGATCAAGATCGACAAGTTCAAACAGCACCTGCCCATCCTCACCACCATCTGTAACCCTGGCGTCAAAGACCGCCACTGGGAGAAGGTTCGTTCGTTTTTTTTTTTGTAAAAGTTTGTAACAATTTTGATGCACTAAAGGGCCTCAATTAGTGTTACTGCTTTTATATACCTGTGTGTGTGTGTGTGTGTGTGTCTGTGTGTCTGTGTGTCTGTCTGTCTGTCTGTCTGTCTGTCTGTCTGTCTGTCTGTCTGTCTGTCTGTCTGTCTGTCTGAACATGTTACAACTCTGGTGTTCTAGTTGTGATGCCGAGCCAGACTACAAGGCGGCCATTTTAACGCCCTCCATCAAACCATGATGACCCTCGTTTATATTGGCTTTGACTTTGCCTCATGCCACCCAGGCTGACCAAAGCAAAACCATACAACTCTCTGCTCCAGATCAAGGGCAGCCTAATAGTACAACAAATGTGTGTGTCACTGACGTGCCATAACCACGGCTGAACCTTGGGCCGTCAGTGACGTCTGGCTGCGGCGCCTCTGATCCGTGAGAGCCAAGGGGCTGAATAATTGATGCCCCTCTGCTTAACTCTGCCCCTACAGATCAGCTCCATAGTGGGCTTCAATATCAAACCAGATGCTGACACCTCATTGTTCAACATGGTTGAACTGGGACTCTCCAAGTACTCCGATAAGTAAGAATGTTATCTCTCCCTGTCTTTTGTTTAACCGTCTACTTACGTATCGTTTCACTATGAATAATGTTCAACAGTCAGATGTGCAAAATTAGCAAAAACAAAGCCTTTTTACTATAAAGTTTTTGTAAAGAGTCTTTAGTCTATGAAGTACCATTTTAGTTGAACATGTTTGTTGAAAAGCAATGTTTTCAATTATCAATGGATGAATTATGATTGGATGATTAGTTCCTTTCTGTCCCCAGGCTGGAGGAGATTGGAGCAGCCGCCAGCAAGGAATACTCCCTGGAGAAGAACATGGAGAAGATGAAGAATGAATGGGCCGAGCTTCGCTTTGCCTTCACACCCTACAGAGACACGGTGAGCTCACACACACTCACACACACACACACACACACACACACACACACACACACACATACACACACACACACACACACACACACACACACACACACACACACACACACACACACACACACACACACGGTACACATCCACAGACACGGTACATACACACAGACGTTACATATCCTCAGACATAATCACACGCACGCAGTCACACACACACACAGTACACACACACACACACACACACACACGTACACGCACACACAGCTTCTTACAGCTAAGAGACGAAGACTCACAGCCTCCCTACTCCCACTAGTATTTCAAATCTTGACTACTGAAATATTAAACTGATTCAAGGCCGTGGGCAGATAAGATTTCAACTCCGAGACCTTATCAGCCTTTCTCAATAACCTGTGTTCACTCGATGTGAAATTGTACCTGACCCAATCTCATATTGAATGTTACCGCGTGCATGCTAATCCTCGTGTGGCGGTTTCTTAGGGGACTAGCGTGGTGTCCGCCGTGGATGAAGTGCAAGTGCTGCTGGACGACCACATCATCAAGACCCAGACCATGCGAGGCTCCCCCTTCATCAAGCCCATGGAGGCTGACTGTAAGGTGGGCACAGACCGACCGAAGACCTGCTGGCTCACTGGAAATCCACTCAAACATTACATGTCCTCGTGGGGAATCAGTCTTGTCAAACTAGCGAATGATTGAACCTTCCTGAAGATAGATACAATCCCCACCCATCTGGTATCCTGCAAACGCATTGAAACGATGCGTGTTTATAGTGGCAAAGCCACGTGCAATATTTTTAGATCTCCTTATTTCCTTGATGTATTTAGATTTGTTGTGATTGCTGTGTTTCTCATTTATTTTCTTGTAAACTTATTGCAACCCCCCTCTCTCTCTCTCTCTCACTCTCTCTCTCTCTCTCTCTCTCTCTCTCTCTCTCTCTCCCTCTCTCTCTCTCTCTCTCTCTCTCTTTTTCTCCCACCGTCCTGCTCAGCAATGGGAGGAGAAGCTGCTAAGCATGCAGGACATCCTGGACTCCATGCTGCAGTGCCAGTCCACCTGGCTCTACCTGGAGCCCATCTTCAGCTCCGAGGACATCATCGCCCAGATGCCCGAGGAGGGGCGCAAGTTCGGCGTGGTCGACCGCTACTGGAAGGACATCATAGCTGAGGCGGTGAGGGGGAACTTTATTTCTAGAGAGAGCAAAGTGGGCCTGCGTGTGTGCTTGTGTTTGTGAGAGATTAAACACAAAGAGTAAGAGGAAAAGTAACGTTCTGGATTCGTGTGATAGATGAACTACAAATGTAGTTCAAAAAAGAAAAAGATAGGTTACGCTATATAATGTGTAACATTCTGAGTGTGGGTTTGTGTTGGTGCGTTAGTATGGTTGCATAAATTGACCATTCAATCTGGTACGTGTCTACAGTTCACAGGAGCAAGAGAAATGGAGTGTGTGTGTGATGAACTGTACATGCTATACCATACCATACCATACCATACCATACCATACCATACCATACCATACCATACCATACCACACCATACCATACTATAAAATAATAACACAACATATATTATTAATATAATAATAAAAATAATTTCTTGCGTGTGTTCAGTTGAGGGACACCCACGTGCTGGTGGCTACAGCTCAACCCAACATGCTGAGTCGTCTGCAGGAGGCCAACGTTTACCTGGAGGACATCCAGAGAGGCCTCAACACCTACCTGGAGAAGAAGAGACTCTACTTCCCAAGGTGAAAACACAAATCACACACACACACACACACACACACACACACACACACACACACACACACACACACACACACACACAACTATTGTCTTCTTCTACCTGGAGAAGAAGAGACTCTACTTCCCAAGGTGAAAACACAAATCACACACACACACACACACACACAACTATTGTCTTCATGATGATAGTGTCGACTGTTGTTTGAAAAATAATAATAATAATAATAATAATGACTTGGACTTCTATAGCGCCTTTCATGATACCCAAGGTCGCTTCACAAGAGTGGGAGGAGGAAGGTAGAGGGCAGGGTAGGGGTTTTAGGGAGGATAGGCGAGAGAGAAGAGGTGTGTTTTGAGGTACTTTTGGAACTGTGGCAGAGAAGTGGCAGAACGGATATGAGGGGGCAGGGTGTTCCAGAGGGTCGGGGCAATTGCACAGAAAGCCCTATCGCCAAAGGTTCTGAGTCTGGTGCGAGGAGTGGAGAGTAAGTCCTTGCTGGTGGAGCGCAGGGACCGTGACTGGGAGTACAGGTGGAGGAGGTCAGTGATGTACTTGGGTGCCAGTGAGTGAAGTGACTTGTAGGTGAAAAGGAGGATTTTGTAGCTGATGCGTTGTTTGATTGGTAGCCAGTGGAGTTTCTTGAGGATGGGGGTGATGTGCTGCCAGGGCTTGGTGTGAGTTAACACCCTGGCAGCTGAGTTCTGAACATACTGCAGCCTGTCTAGGGCCTTGTTGGGCAGCCCAGACAGGACACCATTGCAGTAGTCCAGACGGGAGGTGATGAAGGCATGAATGATGATTTCGGTGACTGAGTCAGTGAGTGACAGCCGGAGTCTTGAAATGTTACGGAGGTGGAAGAAGGCAGATTTGGTGATGCTCTTAATGTGGGAACTGAATGAGAGTGTGGAGTCTAGAATGACGCCCAGGTTCCGCACTTCAGATGTTGGGGAGGTGGTGCAGCCGTCAATGACCAGGGTGAGGTCTCCAACCTTCTTGAGCAGTGGTGCTGGGGCCACCACCATGAGCTCTGTCTTGTTGGTGTTTAGTTTCAGTAGGTTATTGGTCATCCAGGTTTTGATATCAAGCAGACAGTTGTTGAGTTGTATTGGTGGGAGTTGTGAGGAGGGCTTGGTGCTGATATACAGTTGAGTGTCGTCTGCATAACAGTGAAAATTGAGTCCATGGTTGCGGATGATCTGACCGAGGGGGAGCAAGTAAATGAGATGTATAATGAGATTGCAACTCATTTGTTAGGGTAACAACTCTTTTAAACCAAGAATATATTGCACATTCATCCACCTTGAAATTATTTAAATGTCACTTTGACATTTGCTTCTCTACTCTTGATTTCTCTTTACTGAAATATGCATTGCTATAAAACCAACCAAAAAATTTGAAATATAATAAATAAAATAATACGTCGACCAACGATTGTCCTCTCCGTCCCTCAGGTTCTTCTTCCTGTCCAACGATGAGCTTCTGGAGATCCTGTCGGAGACCAAGGACCCCACACGCGTCCAGCCACACCTGAAGAAGTGCTTCGAGGGCATCGCCAAGCTGGAGTTCAACCAGGACATGGAGATCACGGGCATGATCAGCTCTGAGAAGGAGACGGTGCCCTTCAGCGAGAACATCGTCCCGGCCAGAGCCAAGGTATGGGTCCTTGTTTGGGTCACTCCAAGCTGGATAAAAGATATATACCCTGCCAGAGACAAAGTATGGATCCCTGTTTGGGTCACTCAAAGCTGGATAGACAGAGCCGTACTTGATAGCTGGAGACCTAAAGCTCCATAACAAGAATACTAATCAGAATTTAGCCCACACATTATCTTTAAAGTCAGCATTCTTTCGTTGCACAATAGGGACAACCACTTTGTATGACTCAGTGATAAATCATAAAAAATGTGTGATAAAAATTAATTTAACCTACGTATCTCATTTATTCAGTAAAGGGTGTTTTTCGAATATCCTGTGCTTTACATTATGTAAATTATTTGCTGCCTTGCTCAGGGTATAGTGGAGAAATGGCTGTTCACTATTTGTGGCCTTGTTCAGGGTATGGTGGAGAAATGGCTGTTCACTATTTGTGGCCTTGTTCAGGGTATGGTGGAGAAATGTCTGTTCACTATTTGTGGCCTTGTTCAGGGTATGGTGGAGAAATGGCTGTTCACTATTTGTGGCCTTGTTCAGGGTATGGCGGAGAAATGTCTGTTCACTATTTGTGGCCTTGTTCAGGGTATGGTGGAGAAATGGCTGTTCACTATTTGTGGCCTTGTTCAGGGTATGGTGGAGAAATGGCTGTTCACTATTTGTGGCCTTGTTCAGGGTATGGTGGAGAAATGGCTGTTCACTATTTGTGGCCTTGTTCAGGGTATGGTGGAGAAATGGCTGTTCACTATTTGTGGCCTTGTTCAGGGTATGGTGGAGAAATGGCTGCTGGAAGTGGAGCACATGATGCTTCGGAGTGTAAGAGACGTCATCTACCAAGGAGTGCTGGAATATGTTAAGGTACTGTGCACACACACACACACACACACACACACACACACACACACACACACGCATAAACCTTATTGCATACAAAATAAAATTTCACATCAAAGCAATTTCTATTCAACAGGTATAGTATCCTATTGTGCTCCATCATCCATCAAAACATCACATTTTTATTTAAAACCTGAAACCTTGGGAACTCTTTGTTTGACTGGGAACGTGGGTGGCACATTGCAGGTGCCCAGGAAGAAGTGGGTGCTGCGTTGGGCAGGACAGGTGGTGATCTGTGCCTCCAGTGTCTACTGGACCACCGAGGTGTCGAACGCTATCGTCAACAACACTCTGCCTGTTAGTGGACCCCATTTTAAACGGCTCTCTCTTTTTTCTCTCTTCACTTTTTGTTCATATAGAAATTAATTTGGAACTGTGCCCCTCCAATGAGAACCGTTCGGGTCCCTTCATATTTATATCTTTATAACTTTATATCTTATATTCATATGATATAAAGTCTGTAACTGTCAAACTTACTCTCTAAGTTGTGCGTAACAAATAAGCTGTGTACATTATTATTTATATTGTATAGTTTTTCTTTTTTTGCGTATGACGACTTTGTCAACGTTGACCGGTTCCTGTTTAAAGACCTATGTAGATCAGAGCAATGCCCAGATAGCTGACATAGTGGAGCTGGTACGAGGGAAGCTGCCTGGAGGAGCCAGAATGACCCTGGGAGCTCTGACTGTCATCGACGTCCATGGTAAATAAACACACAACTACCTCCAAAACCGCAGTAATGAAACGCACGAACACCTCCAAAACAGCCGTAAATAAACAAACAACCACCTCCAAAACAGCTGTAAATAAACAAACAACCACCTCCAAAACAGCTGTAAATAAACAAACTACCTCCAAAACAGCTGTAAAAAAAACACTACCTTCCTAAAACAACCTCCTAGTTTAAATTGATGCGCTACTTTTTAAATGGATTTTATAACGTCTTAAAAGTTAATTTGATAAAACATTTTCAATCACACTAATCCCACAAAATGCATTTTTTATTCAAATTCAAATGGTCATAAATGATGGCGGTGATTTCTTTTTCTTCCTCTCTCTGCATAGATGATGAACTTTCACGGTTATGAAGGTCGTGCCACTGTCCTTCACTCACGCCTCTCTTTCCCCTCCTCCTTCTTCTTCTTCACCTCCTTCTTCTTCTTCTTCTCTTCTCCTGGCAGCTCGGGACGTGGTGGTCAAACTGGCGGAGGACCGCATCTCCTCCCTGAACGACTTTGCCTGGATCTCCCAGCTGCGCTACTTCTGGGAGGGGAGAGACGTGATACTGCGTATGATCACCACCTGCTTGGTGTATGGTTATGAGTACCTGGGCAACTCCACTCGCCTGGTCATCACTCCACTCACTGACCGCTGTTACAGGTCCATATACAATCAGGGGACGCGATCTCGATTTCATCTGACACGCAGAATGTTTTCATTACGGTGATGTTAGTCTTGTTTAGTGTGGTCACACTAACCTAGGTAGTTATATTTCTATTTTAGTACAGACAAAACAAGCAAGTCTAGTTTTTGTTCAATATTTAAGTCCTCTCTTGGTTAACTGTGTATGTCAAATCCAATCGTAAGACTACACTAGGTTTTGTATTCTATCAAGAGAAAACAAAAACGTTTAAATGGTCACGTTAAAGTTTAAAGGTCTGACTTCAAATGCATAATCTAAATCTCAAGTAGACGAGCCTATAACAAGTAGAATGACAGTTTCGTGGGCTTCTTCCAGAACTCTGATGGGCGCCTTGAAACTGACCCTGGGAGGAGCTCCTGAGGGCCCAGCTGGGACAGGGAAGACGGAGACCACCAAGGATCTGGCCAAAGCTCTGGCTAAGCAGGTAACGAATCCAACGCCCTCCAGCACCTATGGGATAAATCCATCGTGCTTAAAGCTTCTCTAGGCAGCATAGGGAGATGTAGTTTATTAATGTAGGGTAGAAGTAGTGAAGCAGAGGTCAAAAGCAACAAAATCACAATTATAGATTCTGGCCTAATAGAGAAATAGATTTATTTTTAAAGAGGTGAGGTGTTATTTTTCTGTCATACTTTGTATTAGGAGTTACATTTGTGGCGGAATTTTTATGTCTCCACACTCCAGTGAGATCGAAATAAAGAAATACTTTGAGAAAAAATGTCCGCTTGCTTTTATTGGTTTTAATGGAGATGAGTAAAAAAGTAACAGAGTTGATATACAATATATCAATCACAAAGTAACAAAATAAAACTGATCAGATAAAAATAAACCCTAACTGCAGTCTAAAGTTATACAAAAATGAGAACGTATAACTGGTACGCACAAAATCCCAACACCCCCTGACGTTACTTATATGCACGCTTCCTTAGGAATGTTGATTAGTTTAACTGCAGCCAGCATCTCCTGTCTTTCGGACCTTCCTAGATCAAAGAATTTATTGCACAGGGCAATACATAATGCCATCAGGCTGACCGGTCCTCAAGCCTGAAATGTTGAAGAATACACAACATGGCTAAGCCCTTTATCATGAAAAGGGCAACTGTTAGGTGAAGAGATTAACCCCAAGGGTTCAATCTAACTAGCAAAGGGGAACTTTGTTTGAACTCATAGGAAAAACACAGAATAACATTTCATAGTTAAGACTAAATTACATTTTTCCCCATCATACATTAGACACAGGAATTCGTTTTTTAAAGTGCCAATGTAACTTTGTTGTTTGTTTTGTCTTTGTCTTTGTTTCCAGTGTGTCGTGTTCAACTGCTCGGACGGTTTGGACTACAAGGCCATGAGTAAGTTCTTCAAAGGTCTGGCCCAGTCAGGAGCTTGGGCCTGCTTTGACGAGTTCAACAGAATAGAGGTGAGACCCAACTCTCAGCCAATAGACTGTCTAACTCCCTCCCCCAGTGAATCGATAGACAGCAGAAGGGTGTCTTCTATTTATTATTTATTGTATATTTTATTGAGCTATGTATATAACCACAGCAATAGATTATTGAGTAAGAGAGGGGGCAGTTTACTGGCCTAGTTTGTGTTTTTTTGTGTCAACTTTTGCATGTCTGTGCTCATCCATGTGTGCGTGTGTGTCCTTATCCGCGCGTGCGCGTGCGTGTGTGTGTGTGTGTGTTTGTGTGTCGACAGGTGGAGGTGCTCTCGGTGGTGGCCCAGCAGGTGCTGAGCATCCAGCAGGCCATCGCCCGCAACCTGAAGACCTTCATGTTCGAGGGCACCGAGCTGTCCCTCAACCCCACCTGCTCCGTCTTCATCACCATGAACCCGGGCTATGCTGGCCGCGCTGAGCTCCCCGACAATCTCAAGGTGACCCCACGGGGCCCGGACACTCCTTCAGTAGAACAGAGTAGAATAGAGAATACAGAGAGTAAAGAAACAAAAAATATTAGTTGATTGCGATTGACCAAAAAAACAATCCACACAATACCACTGATAAAGATATATATTTCTCTGAACGATGGACAACACTGAAAGGACAATGTTTAGTTTGAATCATGTAGGATATACTAAAATGTACACATGGCTATGATGCCATATTGAATCATGTAGGATACTATATGTAAAGGCTATAATACCATTGAATCATGTAGAATACACTAAAACATACCCATCACTTTGATGTTGTTTTGAATCATGTAGGATACACCAAATCATACCCATGACTTTGATGTTGTTTTGAATCATGTAGGATACACTAAAACATACCCATGACTTTAATGTTGTTTTGAATCATGTAGGATACACCAAATCATACCCATGACTTTAATGTTGTTTTGAATCATGTAGGATACACCAAATCATACCCATGACTTGGATGTTGTTTTGAATCATGTAGGATACTACATGTATGTACCAAAGGCTATGATACCGTATGTTTTTGCAGGCTCTGTTCCGGACAGTGGCCATGATGGTTCCCGACTACGGGCTCATTGGAGAGATCTCTCTTTACTCCATGGGCTTCATAGCCTCTCGCAGGTACCCCCCAAACATCCCCGTTGGTATCACTTTGGTTTTCCACAAGTACCACATACAGTACACATTGGCTTACAGCACCAGTCAAAAGTTTGGACATACTTTCCCATTCTAAACGTTTGACTGGCACTGTAGTTTGTGTATACAATCCTTTTTTGAAATAATGAATAGTAAAAATGAGTCTCGAGATACAGTATAACCTTTGTGAATTAAAACCCCCAGCAACATTTAAAGAAATGTACTTATGGATGAAATGACTCAAACCTTTTGGTAGTCTCGCCCAGAAGATCGTGGCCACCTACCGTCTGTGTTCGGAGCAGCTGTCCTCTCAGCATCACTACGACTACGGCATGCGGGCCGTCAAGTCCGTGCTGACGGCGGCCGGCAACCTGAAGCTGAAGTACCCGGTGGAGGACGAGAGCATCCTGCTGCTCCGGGCGCTGATGGACGTCAACATGGCCAAGTTTCTGGCCCAGGATGTGCCTCTCTTCCAGGTAAACCGCCGTGGCCGGACCCCGTGTAAGTCCGGTGGTGTAAAAGATCAAATAAAAAAATGTGCCTCAGATTATGATCTTGTTTTACCTACCTCTGTTTCAGTTAAGCTGTGTAACTCAGTCCAAAGTAAAAAAAAATAATAATTTCGAAACCAGATCATTTTTGTTTTAACTGCAGTTTCAACAACTATTGTTTTTGGCTCAGGGTGTGCCTATGTTCCAGGTGATCTATCATGGTTTGACTCTCAGGGCTTCTTTTCCCATCGCACAATCTGGCCCAGATTGTTCCTGCTTTAACCCCTCCATTGTTTCTTTGCGCAGGGTATCATATCCGATCTGTTCCCCGGCGTGGTTCTTCCCAAGCCGGACTATGACCTGCTACTTCAGGCTTTGACCAACAACATCGCCAAGCTGAAGCTGCAGCCAGTTCCCTGGTTCATTGGGAAAATCATCCAGGTACAGCTCGGACACCAACAAACAAACCTCCCTCTGGTTGTTACCTCCATTCAATTCTATTCAAATTATTTTCTGTTAGAAACTTCATTTGTGCAGTGGTGCAGTGATACAAGATACAATGTCGTATAGAACAATTCATAAATTAATTGAAATGTAAAGATTAAAAAAACACTGTGTGGCCCTTTAAAATAATAATAATAATAATAATAATAAAATAAAAAGTAATTTAAAGCACAGTGGAGCTGTGTTGAATAGCTGTGGCTGTAGTGCTGTGAAACTACACATGGTTTTCCCCATCTTTTTCTGCAATTTGTTTTTATTCGATTTTTTTATTGAGCATTGATTAACCTGTGTCATTTGCACATAGGCTACGGATGACATCTCTTTCATTTTAATAAGCATGTATGAAAAGCAACTTTCCTGTGTTGCCGTATGTGTGGGTGTGTGTGTATACTGTAGGTGTGGATGTATACAGTAAATGTGTATGCGTATGTATACCTTAAATGTGTATATATGCTGTATATATGTTGTGTAGTTATGTATCATATGCTTTGTATGCATGCTGTGTATTGATGTATAATATGTCCGTGTGTATGCTGTAAATGTGTATGGATGCTGTGTATATGACTTCTAAGCTGTGTCATTTGCACGGAGGTTACAGATGACATCTCTTTAATTCTAATAAGCATCTATGATAAGCAACTTTCCTGTGCTGCTGCGTATGTATGCCTTAAATGTGTATGTATGCTGTATACATGCTGTGTATTGATGTATAATATGCTTTGTGTGTATGCTGTATATTTATGTATAATATGCTTTGTGTGTATGCTGTGTATTTATGTATAATATGCTTTGTGTGTATGCTGTGTATTTATGTATAATATGCTTTGCGTGTATGCTGTATACATGCTGTGTATTTATGTATAATATGCTTTGTGTGTATGCTGTGTAGTTATGTATGATATGCTTTGTGTGTATGCTGTATACATGCTGTGTAGTTATGTATCATATGCTTTGTGTGTATGCTGTATACATGCTGTGTAGTTATGTATCATATGCTTTGTGTGTATGCTGTGTAGTTATGTATCATATGCTTTGTGTGTATGCTGTAGGTGTACGAGATGATGTTGGTGCGTCATGGCTTCATGATTGTAGGAGACCCGCTGGGAGGGAAGACGTCTGCCTATAAAGTGCTGGCTGGGGCACTGGGCAACCTCTTTGAAGGTTAGCTCCATAGCGTGTACACACTCTCTACACACAGCCGTTTCAATGCGGACACTGTACGATAGAAAAGATCGTTTCTATCAGGACACTTATTATGATTGGCAGGAAAAAAAATGTAAGTCGGTTTATGTAAATGCCGCAGCACTACAGCACTTTGTAAAAATGGAACAAGTTTCCATATCACTCCCCTTCCTAAGCACCACCCCCCTCCTCACACACATAGATACCCAAACAGACTCAAATAAACTCACTCTCCCCCTCTTTTTCTCCCTATTTCTCTCACTATATACATTTCTCTCTCTTTCGTCTCTCACATGAATTCTCTTCCTCACCCCCCCCCCCCCCCCCCCCCCCCCCCTCCCTTCCCCACCCCACCCTCTGTCTCCCTCCAGGAGGGTTGATGGAGGAGTACTCCGTAGACTACCGGATCATCAACCCCAAGGCCATCACCATGGGCCAGCTGTACGGCTGCTTCGACCCGGTCAGCCACGAGTGGTCAGACGGCGTGCTGGCCGTGTCCTTCAGGGAGCAGGCCGTGTCCATCTCGGACAACCGCCAATGGATCCTGTTCGACGGCCCCATCGACGCCGTGTGGATCGAGAACATGAACACCGTCCTGGACGACAACAAGAAGGTGACGTTCGCCATATTATTATTATGATTATTATTATTATTAATATTATTATCATTATTATTATCGTTATTATTATCATTATTATTATCATTATTATTATTATTACCGTCGCGGTTTGTCCTGCTCTGTTACAGCTGTGTCTGATGAGTGGTGAGATCATCCAGATGAGCTCCAAGATGAGTCTGATCTTTGAGACAGCTGACTTAGAGCAGGCCTCTCCAGCCACCGTCAGCAGGTAACAGAGCTGCTGCTCCACAGCCAGGTTTTCCTCACCTTGGTGCGACCAGATGGCAACACACTGTCGTTGGTGACCGTTGCCTTGGTAGTGGAGATCCTCACCAACAAAAAATGAATTCACTGACGTGTTGTCATTTCAAATTATTATTTTGCCTGAGAAACATGACATTGTTCAGGTTGATTTGTTGGTAGCTGATGCTCTGGTGTTCAGTGCAGAACATAATTACAGTGTTTGCTGACTATAGTTGTATTCATGAAATGCCTACTGTTCCTTTCTGTGTGTGTGTGGTTGTGTGTGTGTGTGTACGTGTGCGTGTACGTGTACGTGTGTGTGTGCCTGTGTGTGTGTAGATGTGGTATGATCTACATGGAACCTCACCAGCTGGGCTGGAAACCTCTACGAGACTCCTACATGGACACACTGCCGAAGACCATAAGTGGAGAACACACAGAACTGGTAAAACACACACACAGACACACACACACACTTTCACACCACACACACACACCGCTACACACTCCTTCACACACACACACACAGACATCCCTCCCTACAAACACACACACACCTTCAAACTACACACACACCCCTACACACACACACACAGACACATAGACACACACACCCCTTCACACCACACACATATTCACGCCACACACACACCCCTACACACTGACACACCTTCACACTACACACACACATTCATACCACACACACACCCCTACACACTGACACACATTCATACCACACACATACCCCTACACACTACACACACACATTCATACCACACACACACACCTTCACACCACACGCGTACCCCTACACACAGACGAACCATTTTCCAACCTATATCTCTTAATTCTGAGCCATTGTCTTAACTAATTATGGATTGAACACAGCAGTGGCTTTATGCATAATCCCATTATTCAGAATGTTAACAGAGTAAAGATGAAACAGCAATTTCATATCTTGTGTGTTTGTCGCCCGTGCAGATCAGGGACCTGTTTGATTGGCTGGTCCAGCCCTGTCTGGACTTCATCGTGGGCGAGTGTCGCTTCCTGGTGCAGACGTCTCCCATCCACCTGGCTCACAGTCTGATGAGGCTGTTCACCTGTCTGATAGGTCAGCTCTCTGCACCGAAACACCCCTTTCTCCCCCCGTGGCCAATTAGTCTATTGCCATCGATCGTCTCACCAAAATGTGCCGTACCTCACAATGTTGACAGATGAACGCGTGTGCACGAGAACAGTTTTCACGGTTCAATGATGTGCTCGTGTCACTGTGTCGCATCCAAGATGAAGTCGCCCAGTCGGGAGCCGGCGGAAAGGAGCCAATGACCAGCCAGCAGGTGACCATGTGGCTCCAGGGCCTCTTCCTATTCGCGGTGGTTTGGAGCGTGGGCGGGACCATCAACGGGGACAGCCGCAAGAAGTTTGACGTCTTCTACCGCCACCTGATCACGGGCATGAACGAGGAGCACCCCAGACCAAAGAGTGTTAAACTCACCAAGAGCAACGTCTTCCCCGAGAGAGGTAGCGTATCCTGCGCCACATCAACAATAATATTCCGTGCGAAAACAATAAACATGTTATATTTGTGTGCGCGTATTGAGAACGTGTTTAGTATGTTCAAAATAATTCATGAAAATGAACAAGATGTTAAAGTTTTCCTTTTTTAATAACTAATTACTGGTCTGGTTGATAGGCCCTTCTCTTATATTCGGGGCGCTTTGATATAAAGCTTATATACCTTAATGTCATACACACTCCAATATAATTTGATGTGTTTTCGTGTTGAAATAGGCACGGTTTACGATTACTACTTTCAGAAGCAAGGGCCAGGCCAGTGGAACGTGTGGACAGACTCCATCACTAAGGAGGAGGGCACCATCTTGCCATCAGCTAACGTAAGTCAAGCCTGCTGTAGGGGTTTGTGACGGGCGGCTGTAACTGTGCCTAAGAAGACCGTTAGGGCTCAAATGATGTCTCCGCATTGTTTTGCTGTTGACGACAACTTCCTGTTTGGCTGTTCATGACAACTTCCTGTTTTGCTGTTGACGACAACTTCCTGTTTGGCTGTTCATGACAACTTCCTGTATGGCTGCTGCCCGTCTCCTTTAGCCACAGCAACTTTTTTGGATGGGTTGCCATGTTTCCTGAAAACCCCCCATTTTCCTCATCAGGTATCGGACCTCATCATCCCTACCATGGAGACAGCCCGTCAGCTTTTCTTCCTGCGTACTTACATGGCGCACGAGGTCCCCATGTTGTTTGTGGGACCCACCGGAACGGGCAAGTCCGTCATCAACAACAGCTTCCTGTTGAAGCTCCCGAAAGAATGCTACACGCCCAACTGCATCAACTTCTCCGCCCGCACCTCGGCCAATCAGACGCAGGACATCATCATGGCCAAGCTGGACCGCCGGAGGAAGGGCGTGTTCGGACCCCCCATGGGAAAGAAATGTGTGGTCTATGTCGGTAAGGACGGATGCCAAAAAAACTCAAAGGAGCTCGACCAAAAAGAAGTCGAATAAAAATGTTAGTGGTTCGAGAAATCCCCGATGCAAATTTGGGGTTTTGTGAGTAAATATGTACACTATTTCATAGATTTATTACCTCATAAAATTCACTTTGGACCCGACATTGAGACTTGTTAACTTTTAGACGACCTCAACATGCCGGCCAAGGAGATCTATGGGGCCCAGCCGCCCATTGAGCTGCTAAGGCAGTGGAAGGACCACTACCACTGGTACGACAAGAAGGACACCACCCGGCTGGACATTGTGGACGTGCTGTTTGTGGGGGCCATGGGGCCCCCTGGTGGCGGGAGGAACGACATCTCAGGTAACTGGCCCTCGTCTGTTATCGTCGAATGAAAACCAACCAAGGCCCTCCTCTACTCTCCTCAGGTTTATTCTCGTGGCCCAACGCCAGTTATTTTCCAATGCTTAGTCATGAACGTATTTGTTTTTCAGTTAAAGTACATGTCTGCTTTTCTCACAACCATTTTTTTAAATCCTAGGACGCTTTACCCGCCACCTGAACATTGTCTCTATCGACGCCTTTGATGACGAGACACTGAGCAAGATTTTCTCCTCCATCACCGACTGGCATTTCAGCCGAGGCTTTGATGCTTCCTTTTACAGGTAACGTGTTCAAAACACACCGCATAGAAACCACATGTGGATGTCTCTCTTCCCTGACTCACCATTACCGTGGACATAGTTTGTTGTACCAGATTACCAAAGTACCAGATTACCAGATTACCAAATTACCAGATTACCAAAGTACCAGATTACCAGATTACCAAAGTACCAGATCACCAGATTACCAAAGTACCAGATAACCAGATTACCAAAGTACCAGCTCACCAGATTACCAAAGCACCAGATCACCAGATTACCAAAGTACCAGATTACCAAAGTACCAGATTACCAAAGTACCAAAGTACCAGCTCACCAGATTACCAAAGCACCAGATTACCAGATTACCAAAGGATACGATTTGAATAAAGGACGCCGTATCGTCCTCCTCTCCTTTCCTGTCTCCAGGCTGGGTAAGATCATGGTGCAGGCCACCATGGCGGTGTATATGGACGCCATGGACAGCTTCCTGCCCACGCCCTCCAAGTCTCACTACATCTTCAACCTGAGGGACTTCGCCCGGGTGATCCGCGGAGTCCTGCTGTGCCCATCCACACACATGCAGGTACCGGCTGTTATTTTGAAATGTAGCACACGGCTGGTGCTGACCAACGTCCGACTATTAGCATTGTGGAATTTTCCTATATTCCTACGTTTCTGGTTTCATTTCCCTTCATAAATGCAAACAATCCATTTCTATTTGTTACAGTGTTGTTCGACAAAGGCCATAATGTGCCAAATGCGCCAAAATGCGCGGCGCTCTGTTATTTAAAGAGACTTTCCGCCATTTTGAAACAGTGTCTTAGTTGAAATATTTGTGTTCCAACGTTCATTGTTTGTCTCTCTCTGGCGGGGTGGCGGGGGGGGACAGGAAGGAGACAAGCTGATCCGTCTGTGGATCCACGAGATCTACCGCGTGTTCTACGACCGTCTCATCGACAACGAAGACAGAGAGACGTTCTTCAACATCGTCAAGGAGAGGACCATGGGCTACTTCAAACAGACCATGGAGAAGGTGAGACGTAGCCTGTATGATAATACTATTCATGTTTCCTCCAATCCTCTCCACTGTGTTTTGTGTAGCGCCTTATTATATTACTATTCATGTTCATAGCTGTATTATAATAGTGTTCATGTTTCCTCCAATCCTCTCCACTGTGTTTTGTGTAGCTCCTGAGCCACCTCACCCCGTCCGGCAAAGTGGTGGACGAGACCATCCGCAGCCTGTTCTTCGGCGACTACGGTAAACCGGACGCCGACGCACGGGCCTACGACGAGATCATGGACCTGCGGGCGCTGACCGGGGTCATGGAGTTCTACCTGGACGAGTTCAACAGCTGCAGCAAGGCGCCCATGTCCCTGGTCATGTTCAAGTTCGCCATCGAGCACATCTCCCGCATCTGCCGCGTGCTCAAGCAGGACAACGGCCACGCCCTGCTGGTGGGCATCGGCGGCTCGGGCCGGCAGAGCGCCACCAAGCTGGCCACCTTTATCAACGACTACGACCTCTTCCAGGTGGAGCTCACCAAGAGCTACGGCGTGCCGGACTGGCGCGACGACCTGAAGCGGCTGATGCTGAAGGCCGGCGTGGAGGGCAAGTTCCTGGTGTTCCTGTTCAGCGACAGCCAGATCAAGGACGAGGCGTTCGTGGAGGACATCAACATGCTGCTGAACACGGGCGACGTGCCCAACATCTTCCCGGCCGACGAGCGCGCCGACATCGTCGACAAGATGCAGAACATCGCCAGGATGGAGGGCAAGAAGATCGACGCCACGCCCCTGTCCATGTACAACTACTTCATCGAGCGGGTCAAGGCCAACCTGCACATCGTGCTGGGTGCGGGCCTATCCTCTAGGGGGGGGGGGGGGGGGGGGGGGTGGGGGGGGCAATTGTATAACTTAATATATATATACATATATCCTTATCCTATAGTTTAGAATGGTTATATTTTCCTCTTACAATGTCCTCCATTTCCCTCCATTTTAGCGATGAGCCCGATCGGCGACTCGTTCCGAAACCGTCTGAGGATGTTCCCCTCACTCATCAACTGCTGCACCATTGACTGGTTCCAGGCCTGGCCCAAGGACGCGCTGGAGATGGTGGCACACAAGTTCCTGGAGGAGGTGGAGCTGGAAGACCACATACGACACCAGTGAGCCGGACAGAGCATTCTCCTTTTATTTACGCTGCCTTTCTATGGGTTTTTAAACTATATCAGTCATATTTTTTTTCATTCATTAATTTGGTGATTTGGTGGTAATAATTAGTTTTATTTATGTGTTAATAGAGACATAGGTCCTGCTACAGTTAGATTTTCAATAATTGGTGTTTTATTTCTTGAGTTTTGTAGCGTGTCAAATGCCTGTATGTTGATCAGTCTCCATATTTCCTGCGAAACACAGCCCGTAAACGCTGTGTTCCGACGCTGTGAGATTCATGTTCTTCTCTGTGGCATTCCAGAGTGGTGGACATGTGCAAGACCTTCCAGGAGTCGGTGAGAGTGATGTCGGAGCGCTACTACGCCCGGCTCCGACGCCACAACTACGTGACGCCCACCTCCTACCTGGAGCTCATCCTGACTTTCAAGGCCCTGCTCACCTCCAAGAGGAGGGAGGTGGACACCATGAGGAATCGTTACATCATCGGTCTGGAGAAGCTTCTGTTCGCAGCGTCTCAGGTGGGGGGTTATTTGTGTTTTTCAACAGGGAGGCCAACTCAGGGGGGGGGGGGGTTATTTGTGTTTTTCAACAGTGAGGCCTACTCAGGGAGGGTGGTTTTATTTGTGTTTTTCAACGGTGAGGCCTACTCAGGGGGGGTGGTTTTATTTGTGTTTTTCAACGGTGAGGCCTACTCAGGGGGGGTGGTTTTATGTGTTTTTCAACGGTGAGGCCTACTCAGGGGGGGTGGTTTTATTTGTGTTTTTCAACGGTGAGGCCTACTCAGGGGCCGTGTTTATTTGTGTTTTTCAACAGTGAGGCCTACTCAGGCCATGTTTATTTGTGTTTTTCAACGGTGAGACCTACTCGGGGATGTGCTTTTTAATTGTGTGATGACGATGGGCCTTGTCCACTCAATATGTGTTTAAAAAAAAAATGGACATCAACATTGTAGACCATAATTCCATAGAAGTCATTCCTTTGATTAAATGTATTTTCAACTACACAATAAAGGTACATAAACGACTAAAATATACAGCATTTGAAACCCTTTCAGTCAACTAAGTCTACTTTTCCCCCCGGCCCCCTTCCCCAGGTCTCAGTCATGCAGACAGAGTTGACCGCCTTGCAGCCAGAGCTCATCAAGACCTCAACTGAAACGGACAGGATGATGATCAAGATCGAGAAGGAGACGGTCGAGGTGGACGCCAAGAAAGAGCTGGTGTGTGCCGACGAGAAGGTGGCCAATGAAGCGGCCGCCGCCGCCAAAGCGATAAAGGTTCGTGTTTTTTTTTGTTTACCACAGGTCTTATTGGCTCGTAAGACACTTTTGAGTGTCTGTGTCACTCCTTAGCCAGTAGGTGGCGATGTTGACCAGTTGTTAAAAAGTGAAGAAAATTGAAGGCCTTGAGTGGCCATTCGGATTTACTGTATTCCCCAAGCAATAAATAACACAATGCTTGTTTAAATGCAGTATGTCTTCATTTTATTGTATTTTCATCATTATAAGGAAAATGTTCTTTGTTTTTCCCCCTCTCCTCCAGGATGAATGTGAAGGGGACCTGGCAGAAGCCATGCCTGCCCTGGAAGCCGCTCTGTCAGCCCTGGACACACTGAAGCCAGCGGACATCACAGTG
The DNA here is from genome assembly GCA_017639675.1 of Aplochiton taeniatus. Lineage (NCBI taxonomy): Eukaryota > Metazoa > Chordata > Actinopteri > Galaxiiformes > Galaxiidae > Aplochiton > Aplochiton taeniatus. The sequence continues at coordinate 13,316,528 of CM030187.1, forward strand.
GTCAAGTCCATGACCAACCCTCCAGGCCTGGTGAAGTTGGTCATGGAGTCTATCTGTGTGATGAAGGGCATCAAGCCGGAGAGGAAACCTGACCCTGGAGGTTCTGGTGAGGACTCACAGCTCTTTAAAGGCTGTGTACACTTTGGACCAGCCTGTTACGCTAACACGTTTCACTGAAGATTGTTGAAAATGATCATGAGAATCTCTTCTGCGCACACACACACACACACACACACACACACACACACACACACACACACACACACACACCCACACACACACACACACACACCAGTAGCCTGAGGAAAACGTGGACTCTATTGTAGCTGTAAAATATAACTTTCATACAGAACTCGTGTTCAAATCGGATGCTGATTTAAAACGCTTTCATTCAACGACCACCACGGTCACAACAGTGGCTCTTCTGCACCTCCGTCTCATGTGTTCACGTTCCCGTGACAGGCAAGATGATCGAGGACTACTGGGGCCCATCCAAGAAGCTCCTGGGAGACATGAAGTTCCTGGAGAACCTCAAAGCCTACGACAGGGACAACATCCCCGCCGCCAACATCAAGAAGATCCGCGACAAGTTCGTGGACAACCCCGAGTTCCAGCCGTCCATCATCAAGAACGTGTCGTCGGCCTGCGAGGGCCTGTGCAAGTGGGTGCGCGCCATGGAGGTGTACGAGCGCGTGTCCAAGGTGGTGGCGCCCAAGAAGGAGAGGCTGAAGGAAGCCGAGGACGAGCTGGCCGTGCAGATGGCCACGCTGGCGGTGAAGAGGGCCGAGCTGAAGAAGGTGGAGGACCGGCTGCAGAACCTCAACGACACCTTCCAGGCCATGAACACCAAGAAGAAGGAGCTGGAGGACAACATCGAGCTGTGTTCGCAGAAGCTCATCCGGGCCGAGAAGCTGATCGGGGGGCTGGGAGGGGAGAAGGACAGGTGGACGGAGGCTGCTAGGCTGCTGGGGATCAGGTTAGTCAAGTCAAATGTGTTCGTGTAGCACATTTCATACACGTTTTCAATTCAAAATGCATTACATAGAACAAGTAGGCATATACAAAGCAAGGCAGAAAACAATATGGAGAAAATAAAAACGTTAATAAAAAACAGAGGTAAGGTGAAGGTCTGCCGTTTAAAAAATATTATTTAAGAAATCAAATTCATAAATAAAATAATATAGTTAGAGCCCAATTGTGGTGTTGGTAGTGGTGTTTTGTTTTTCAAAAATAAACACAAACATGAGAAAATAACATTTCCCTTTAGCAGTTGCTGTGGTGCCATTGATGATTATCGCTGTATTGTTAGCGTTATTGCTATATTGTTAGTGTTATTGCTACATTGTTAGTATTTTTGCTACATTGTTAGCGTTATTGCTTCATTGTTAGCTCTTGGTACATAGTTAGCATTATTGCTACATTGTTAGTATCATTGCTACATAGTTAGCGTTATTGCTACATTGTTAGTATCATAGCTACATAGTTAGCGTTATTGCTACATTATTAGTATCATTGCTACATAGTTAGCGTTATTACTACATTGTTAATATCATTGCTACATAGTTAGCGTTATTGCTACATTGTTAGCCTCACCACCACTGTGCGTCCTCTCCAGGTACACTAACCTCACAGGTGACGTACTGCTCTCCTCCGGCACCGTGTCTTACCTGGGCGCCTTCACTGTGGACTACCGGGTGGAGTGCCAGCGCGCGTGGCACATCCTCTGCAAGGAGAAGAAGGTGCCCTGCTCCGAGGACTTCACCCTCACCAACACCCTGGGCAACCAGGTGGCCATCCGGGCGTGGCAGATCGCCGGCCTGCCCGTCGACGGCTTCTCCACGGACAACGGCATCATCGTGTCCAACTCGCGCCGCTGGCCCCTTATGATCGACCCCCAGGGGCAGGCCAACAAGTGGGTCAAGAACATGCAGAAGGCCAACAAGATGGCCGTCATCAAGCTGTCGGACGGCAACTACGTGCGCACGCTGGAGAACTCCATCCAGTTCGGCACGCCGGTGCTGCTGGAGAACGTGGGCGAGGAGCTGGACGCCGTGCTGGAGCCCGTGCTGCTCAAGCAGACGTTCAAGCAGCAGGGGGTGGAGTACATGAAGATCGGGGAGAACATCGTAGAGTACAGCAAGGACTTCCTGTTCTACATGACCACCAGCCTGAGGAACCCCCACTACCTGCCCGAGGTGGCCGTCAAGGTGTGCCTGATCAACTTCATGATCACCCCCCAGGGCCTCCAGGACCAGCTCCTGGGCATCGTGGCCGCCAGGGAGAAACCCGAGCTGGAGGAGAAGAAGAACCAGCTCATTCTGGACGGCGCCGCCAACAACAAGCAGCTGAAGGAGATCGAGGACAAGATTCTCAAAGTGCTGTCCTCGTCCGAGGGGAACATTCTGGAGGACGAGACAGCCATCAAAATCCTCTCCTCTTCCAAGGTTATTTGTCACTGTGTCCTGTTTAATCGGAATGGGTTTAGTTGTTGTTAGAAAGCACTTTTCTGAATCATTTATAATAAGCATGCGTTGTAAATAATGTGAATTATCACAATGAATTTATTTGACCGTTGTTGAATAGTTATTTATTCTTTTATAAATTACAATTTGAAATACTAGAAATGGTAAAACACATGTATACCATGATCATATTTCATACTGTATCTTTATAATTGTCCAGGTCTTGTCCGAGGAGATCTCCGAGAAGCAGAAGATAGCCAGTGTCACAGAGAAGGAGATCGATGACACGCGCATGGGCTACCGGCCCGTGGCCGAGCACTCCTCCATCTTGTTCTTCTGTACCTCCGAGCTGGCCAACATCGAGCCCATGTACCAGTACTCCCTGACCTGGTTCATCAACCTCTACCTTCAGTCCATCGCCCAGAGCGCCAAGAGCGACGTGCTGGCCGCCAGGATCGACAACATCATCGGCAACTTCACCGTCGGCATCTACAAGAACGTCTGCCGCTCGCTCTTCGAGAAGGACAAGCTCCTCTTCTCCCTGCTGCTCACCGTGGGCATCATGCAGGGCAAGGGCCGCGTCGACGACGCCGTCTGGCGCTTCCTCCTGACCGGCGGCGTCGCCCTCGACAACCCGCACGCCAACCCCGCCCCCGAGTGGCTCTCCGAGCGCTCCTGGTCGGAAATCGTCCGGGCCTCCAAGCTGCCCAACCTGGGCGGCCTCTTCGAGCACGTCCAGAGGAACGTAGGCAAGTGGAAGAAGCTCTACGACTCAGGCAGACCTCAGGACGAGGAGCTGCCTGACCAGTGGAGCGGCGTCATGGGCATGGACCGCATGGTGGTGCTGAGGTGCTTCAGGCCCGACAAGCTGGTGCCGGCCGTGCAGCAGTTCATAGTGGGCAACATGGGCCGGACCTACATCGAGCCCCCGACCTTTGACCTGGCGGGGAGCTACAACGACTCCTACTGCTGCTCGCCTCTCATCTTCGTGCTGTCTCCTGGGTCTGACCCCACTGCAGGTGCACGCGGGGACGTTGGGGGGGGGGCTCGCTGTTACGGTCGTAGTATCTACAACCGTAAATGCGTCGAAGTTTTTCAAATCAACCGAATTTTAACCTTCAAATATGCTTGGCCCCTAACAACAATAAAACATACATTCAAATGCCAGGCATGAAAAATATATTTAAAATTCAGTTGCATTTTATTTGGGACGTGCCAATCTCATTTTGGAATAAAAACAACAAAAAAAACGACATTTACATATAGCATTTCCATTCAAAATGGAATATAGTCAGTGATGCTAAGTGAATGATTTCCTGTTGTTTCAGGTTTGTTGAAGTTTGCCGACGACCTGGAAATGGGGGGCGGTAAGACCCAGACGATCTCTCTGGGGCAGGGCCAGGGCCCCATTGCGGCAAAGATGATTGAAAGCGCCATCAAAGACGGCACTTGGGTGGTGCTGCAGAACTGCCACTTGGCCACAAGCTGGATGCCAGCTCTGGAGAGGATCTGTGAGGAGGCCATCATACCAGAGAACACCAACCCCACCTTCAGGTGAGCAAGCATGGACGTGTGAACAAAGTGAATACGATTTCCAAGAGAGTGTAGTGAACGTTGACAATTGCTCTGGAAAAATCTTTTTCATTTTTCTTTAAATCCTACTCTTTACTTTTCATTCTGAGAGCGGAAGGCTTGTTGTCCTCCACACTGTACCCCTGCTCTCATCTCCGCCAGGTTATGGTTGACCAGTTACCCCTCGGACAAGTTCCCTGTCACCATCCTCCAGAACGGGGTGAAGATGACCAATGAGCCTCCTAAAGGGATGAGGGCCAACCTGCTGCGCTCCTACATCAGCGACCCCATCTGTGACCCTGCCTTCTTCTGCAGCTCCAAGAAGCAGGCGGCCTGGCAGAAGCTGCTGTTCGGCCTGACCTTCTTCCACGCTCTGGTCCAGGAGAGGAGGACGTTCGGCCCTCTGGGTGAGACGTCCGGAAGCTTTCTTTTCATTTTTTTGCTTATATATATATATTTTTTTTTTTAAATATGGTTTTAGAAATGCCATGATTTTGGAGAAGCAAATCTCCTATTCCCTCTTTTTCATAGAAGTTCACCTCTAGAAGCAAATTAAAAAGTGTAATTACATTTTTATTGTTTGCTATTTGAACCCTTTCTCTCCAACCAGATGTTGAATTTAGTTTCAAGAATAATTTAAAGCTTCCGTCTCCTCTCCTTCCTTTCTCACCATTCTATAACATTCAGTCTATAGTGACAGTTGAATATGTTTGAATATGAATGCAGTTGAATATGTTGTATTCTCTGTCTTTTTTGCTTAGGTTGGAATATCCCATACGAGTTCAATGAGTCTGACCTTAGGATCAGTATGAGACAAATCCAGATGTTCCTGGATGAGTATGAAGAGATTCCACTGGAGGCCCTCACTTACCTGACCGGTGAGATGCTTTAGAGCAAGTTTTCAATCAGCACGTTCATGTCTACTGCAGAATTATGAAAATGAATGTGTCTGTCACAATGCATAACCCATAGAGATTCCAACCCACCAACCATGAACTTATCCTCCAACCTCAATCAATAAAACCCATGACTGATCATGGCTAAAGTATTTCATATTATGTTATCCAAATGCTTAGCTGTCTTTCTCATATCATGCTCTCCCTCTCTCTCTCTCTCTCTCTCTCTCTCTGTCTCCCCCCTATCTCTCTCTTTCTTTCCTCCCCTCCTCTCCTCTCTTCCAGGGGAGTGTAACTATGGCGGCAGGGTCACTGATGACAAGGACCGGCGCCTGCTGCTCTCTCTGCTGTCCATCTTCTACAACAGGGCGCTGGTCGAGCAGGAAGGGTACCACGTGTGTGAGGGGGACATCTACTATGTGCCTCCGGACGGGCCCTACCAGGTACTAAGGGCCACACTTCATGTTCTCATGAACCAGAATATACAGGGGGGGGGGGGGACTTCTGCACCAGTAATAGTCGATATTAGCCCCAATACAATTTAGACTGGTCAATGCAATAACAGATTTTTTTTTTTTTTACTGCGCAATCAATTACTGAGCAAGGGGTATTTAGTGTTAATTTGCCGTCTTATTATATGTACTACGTGTGTGTTATTCCAGACTTACGTTGACTACATCCGGAACCTGCCGATCAGCGCTGACCCTGGGGTGTTTGGGCTCCACAGCAACGCCGATATCACCAAGGACAACCAGGAGACCAATCAGCTGCTTAACGGAGTGCTGCTGACTCTGCCCAGGCAGACTGGGGGGGTCGGCAAGTCCCCTCAGGTCAGGAACCGTGTGGCAAACACGCTTTCTTACTGATTTCCACAACATGTGGACAAGTTTAAGAGATCATGTGCAGATTAGTAGAACAAACTACTAGTTTGTAAGCATATGATAAAGTAATAATGTAATACTTTTTCAACTCGTTCCAGTGTAATTATGTTTTCCCATCTGTTGGAGTTCAATAAAAAAAACACTGTAAAAAGAATCCTCGATGGTAAACAAAAACGTATGTAAGATCTGTGTAACATATCCAAAGATATTCTAAAAAGTATTCAATGACGATCATAGTTTTTTTTTTTTTACTGCTACATATCAGGAAGTTGTGGATGAGCTGGCGGCGGACATCTTGTCGAAGTTGCCGGCGAACTTTGACATTGACATGGTGATAATGAAATACCCTGTGATGTACAATGAGTCCATGAACACAGTGCTGAGACAGGAGCTCATCCGCTTCAACAGGTATACACCATAGTATTAAGTAGCCCTGTATGGAAGATATGTTCTGGAAATAATCGATATTTCACAGGAAAATTAGTACAGCTAAAAAACAGAAATTGTCGTAAACAGGAAAAAAATGTAATAAAATAATATATATATATTATTATTTTATTATATTATATATATGATAAAAAAAAGGTTTGATGCAAATATGTGATTTAATTAAAAGTTATTTTCTTATTTAAACAAAAGTTAATGAAGCAGTACATTTTTTTTTATTCTGACCTTACAAGCAATTGTTTTTATTGGGTTGTTTTTCCCTCCGACCCTTCAGGCTGACTCAGGTGGTTCGAGTCAGCTTGGTGAACATCCGCAAAGCCTTAAAAGGTCTGGTGGTGATGTCATCGGAGCTGGAGAACGTCTTCAACAGCATGCTGGTGGGCAAGATACCAACCATGTGGGCATCCAAGTCCTACCCCTCCCTCAAACCTATGGGGAGCTATGTGGCAGACTTCTTAGCCAGGCTACAATTCCTACAGGTAGGTGACAACGGTCCTCTGGCAAGTTGTAATTTCGAATATTGTCAATATTAATATTACTATAGGTAAATATCTTGCTAAAACACTTTGGCATTGGACAATAAGTAATCATCACCAGGAAGTGTGGCACTCATGTCATCGTAACATGTTGTTTTGGGCAGGACTGGATCGACAACGGGCCACCCACGGTCTTCTGGGTCTCGGGCTTCTATTTCACACAGTCCTTCCTCACGGGAGTGTCCCAGAACTTTGCCAGGAAGTACACCATTCCCATCGACTTCATCGGCTTCGAGTTTGACGTGAGAGAGAGAGAGAGAGAGAGAGAGAGAGAGAGAGAGAGAGAGAGAGAGAGAGAGAGAGAGAGAGAGAGAGAGAGAGAGAGAGAGAGAGAGAGAGAGAGAGAGAGAGAGAGAGAGAGAGAAAGAGAGAGAGAGAAAGAGAGAGAGAGAGAGAGAGAGAGAGAGAGAGTGTATGTGTATGTATGACAAACCAAAAAGAAATAACAAACAAATCATTTGTCCAAGAATAGTAACGTTAAACGTTAAAGCAATAACAAAGAAATCATTTGTCCGAGAACCGTGACGTTAGCATTCTAACCTGTGCTGTTAAACCACGTCCCAGGTGACCAAGCAGGAGAGCCACATGGAAAGGAAACCGGATGACGGGGCTTACGTGAGAGGTTTGTTCCTGGAGGGGGCACGCTGGGACAGGGAGAAGATGGTCATCGGAGAGTCCCTTCCAAAGATCCTTTTCGACCCGCTGCCCATCATCTGGCTCCGACCAGGGGTGATGTCCAAGTTCCTCCACCTGAACATCTACGTGTGTCCCGTTTACAAGACCAGCGCTCGGCGGGGAACTCTGTCCACCACGGGCCACTCCACCAACTATGTCCTGCCGATCGAGCTGCCCTCCAACCGACCCCAGAAACACTGGATCAACCGCGGTGTGGCCTGCCTCTGTCAGCTGGATGATTTGTGACCCCCCCCCCCCCCTCCTCTTTAACACCAAGCGAACCTCATTAGATGGTGTCATTAAAAGTTAAAACGTCCGTGCAACAAAAAAAAAAAGAGCAGGCTACTTTTTCCCCCCCTAGATACAGTAGGTGATCGGTTTACACGTTTAAACTGGGTTGTTTACGTACTGGAATGTAAGAGGGTAGCCTAGTTGTAACTCTTATAAACTCTTATGTCTTATATATTCAAATGTGTGCAACTTACCATAGTCTTTTCTTAATAGCTATGATGCAATGTAATAATATCCGGTAGGAGCTAGTCATAGAATATGTATATTAGTTACTTTAACTCTACATGCTTTCTAGTACTACAGTATTGTAACATGTTACAATGAAGCCATATGCATTATATTGTTGTACTGTGTGTAGAAGTGGGACTGGTGTTTTTCGTCAAAATGAATTGACCAACTGTCGGTGGTGGGAAAACTCAGATTTGCGGACTGGCACTCCAATGCACTTTATTTCTCAACAAATGATGTATTCTCTATTTTTCGTGTAATCAATTTTTCTATAAAAAAAATTAATACAGAGGAAAATATATTTAATATAACAATTTATTAAATAAATAAATTCAAAACAATACATCCTGACGGCTTTTTATATAACACGAGACACCGATGGCAACAACTTAGCATTTTTTTAAGAATAACATGAAAATGGACAGAAGGATGCACTGACAGCCTAACATTGTTCCATTTTATATGACTGTCTATAAATGAAATGTGCGTTTAATGACAAAACAATTCTCTCATGACGGATTCCTCCTTTGGTTGCATAGAACCTCTTCCTCTCCAGCGTCAGGTGTCATCCTGGGATTGTAAGTACACCGGCTTGGCTTGCTTTCTCATTCGTTGCTGCGCCCGCAGCTTACGACCTTTCTGGGTCGCCAGACCCATTATAGGAAGATAGGTCTACAAAAACAGGAGATACGCTGAGCAAACTGCAGATAATTTACAATTATATATTCTATTATACTATAAGCAGAGTTGGCAAGGGAATATGTGAGTATCATATTTTATTGGAAATGGGGAATACTTACAGGCTTAGGATAAGGATTCCTGTAATGCAGACCTGTCAATGCGGACATAAAATAATTGACAAAAAAAATTGAAATAAAAAAAGAAGGAATGTTACACTTCTCTAACACTAAAACGGTGTTTTGCACCAACTGGCAGTCTCCTCTTACCTATTTCTATCCTGGCTTCACATTCTTCAATGCACTTCTTTATAGACTCTTGATCTGTCAACTGAAAAGATGGGAAACCGGTTTAGTCAGCCCAAGATACAATTGTCCACAAAATGCCTGATTGAAAATGTATTTCAGAGGTGCTTTGTTATGATGTTGCAAATGAAGGTCCACACTTGTGCGTATTCAAGTGCATAGTCATCCACTCTCTGGTTCCTTAACTGGTAGGAAAGCAAAGCTGACACACTCGATGCTATTCAGCTATATGAAATCATGATAGTCAAACCATTCAACCCAATACATCTAACGAATTAGGCTATATTGTCTGTATATGTTACGACTGAAACAATCGGTAAACGTCCTACAGCTTATCACTCGTTCTTTTTCCCCACCTGCTGGTTCTGTCTGAACAAAGTTCTGGCCTCTTGGACAATATAGCGTTTCTCGCGGTCTGTGTCTTGCGGGAGGGACGACTCGGCCTGCCAACTTCGAGCGACGCGGAACACCCGCATGTATAACGACAATACCTGCCTCCGTGCTGATGCCGTCATCAGAACTCAGAACTCCGGAGACTCAACATACTAAAGACAAAGAGAGAAGAAAACGTAATCGGCAAGTTATCAAAGTTGTAAATGTTATCAATTTTGGCGACATTTCTTCTGCTTACGTTACATGACTTGTGGATGATTCACCCGGAAAATAGTGTAGCCGTTTAAAAATAAAACGGTCTAATTAGATCTAATTGGAGCCACGGACACAATCCGAGGTTTACCACATAATATACTTATTAATGTGTCGGTGGAGGTAGACGAATTAGTGGGACCTTATCTAAAGGAAAGGACACTACAATAACTCAGCAGTGTGATCTATTTGTTAGCCCTGGTGGATAGTGGCGGACTAGTTAGAAGTGGGTAGGGCTGCAACCTGGTAACCACAAGGTCCTGAGTTACACATCCCTGGGGACCCCACCACTGGCGTGAGTTTGAGCAAGGCACTTGAGCCTTGGAATTGTGCAGGTGGACTGTCCCTGTATGTAAATCGCTTTGGATAAAAGCGTCAGCTAAACTGACCAAAATCTAAATCTGATTCTCACAATCTTTCAGGTGACTCATCCATTTCCCCGTTTCAATAACAAGCAGCTAATGTTGAAGTCAGTGACCGCATACGCACTGCGCACACAGTTTATATTGTGTCGACTTGAACGTGACTTCAGTAGCCTATCGGTTTATAAAAACAGGCTCGTACCGTAACAGGAGCCACGATTCCTCGAAATATATATTTATGCTTCCATTGCTACTATGCATAAACTACAAGCATGGACGAGATGCGGAGGTGAATCAACACAACAAACACGTTCATATAAACTAGTTAGTTAACTAGCTAGTTGCTAGGTAGCTAACAACATAGGAGCAGTATGTTGTTTGGGCGGGTTTAATCAGAATAGTGCAATGAAGTACTTCACTATCATATCATAGACAGTATTAGAGGAACAATAGTATAGCTACTACATTTTCATATTTCAGCATGCATTTGACCTACCTGTTCAACCAACGTTTGGTTTGTCTGACAGATGAGCATGAGCGCTGTGATGACGTTTTTGGATCGCGTTGTGATGACGCAATTACATTTTTGAGAATCAACACTTTTTTTTTTTACTTAATTCCTTTAAGAAATAACCTGGCCTGGTGATATAAATGTATTAAACTCAAAACGTATTTTAATTTATTATTAAAGCTAAATGTTATAGATGAAACATTTTGAATACATAGGTGTAAAAATGTTTTCAACTAAGTTACAAAAGCAGGTCTACAGACAGGGAGCATGCTTCAAGCAATTTTACAGTAATCCTAATCTCTGGATTTCTTTTTAATGTGTATATAGGCCTATTTTCAGAGACTGCTGTTTGGTGCCTGACCTTCACTAACCAGCAAATCTTCTCCATGTCCCTCTCTCTCCTGACATCAAACTCTCAAACCAATGATAAACCAGGTAACTGTGATGAAATGCATTTTGAAATGCCAGGATGCAGAGAGGCATTGAATGACACATGAGAGATGTCATTCAGTTCCATACTGCCAGTGTTTATTGGGATTTTATGATTGATTCTGGGAAACTATCCAGCAGGTGGTGTTATAAAACTCCTTATATCTCACCATCCAAAATGAAATAAAGAACACCCATAACATATTTACAAATAAAGTAGAGCTCTTGAGAAGCATATCTTTAATAATCCGAATTTCGCAAAACGTCTAGAAGTATTTCTTTTTCAATAGTAATGCAGGAAATAATGGTACTTCCGGGCCATTCTATAAATATTTGTATGGGTTCCAATCATACAACTGTGATTGACAATAGGGGTTTGGTATTATATAAAGCCATTTGTGAATGCAGAGGCAGTAGGTTGGCGTACGTTATTCTGTTAATCCCTTGTCCGTCGTCAGACGGAAGCGCCAGGCAAATACGTGTACATGTACTTAATACATGTTGTCTCTCTCTCTCAATGAAGAATTCTAACTCGCTTTAGGCACTCTCTGAGTGTGTGTGTGTGTGTGTGTGTGTGTGTGTGTGTGTGTGTGTGTGTGTGTGTGTGTGTGTGTGCGCGTGTGCGTGTTTTACCCTTCACATCAAATGTGAGTCAGACAAAACATGAGTCAATTCAGTTTTTAGGGCTTTAAATAATGTTTTTGTTTTTTATTATTTTATTATTACAACTTGTGTGCTGAATACTTAACTGAAAGGTTTAACTTGATAAAGAAACAAACAAAATGTTTTGGATTATTATTGTACGATAATTGTAAGAAAAACAAAAATTGTGAAAGCTAGTTCTTTAAAATAGAACAGAAGCTTGGAATATCAGGTCTATTTCAAGTGTCAAAAGGATCAAAAATATCAGATTGTGTCAAAGCTCTTCAATAGCTACAATATTTTCAGACATCCAGGTCATGTCTTTAATATGTTGGTTCACCAGTGGATTGACCAGACCAAATAAACAAGACCAATATTGCGTCATGTCAAATAACCTGACATCATATTTTATGATGGGTCTATCATTTGATAACATAAAAGTCTAGTACATGCTACACAGAAAAACATGTACACATTTTTTTAAATACCAGTTGTTTTCCTTTAGCATGCATGTCGTTTGTAAATCCTTTCTGTTGCGTGCTAACGCTGTGATCTTATGGAGCCCGAGAGACTCGAGACCCCATTAGGGTCAACGACAGACGACATAAAGCCTTGACACGACAAGCCATCTATTCACAAGCCTCACACTTACATAACCCCCCCTTCAACCGCAGAAAACATCACAAGCAACACGTAACACATGGCCATAATGCGGCTCGGCGCTGGTCATATAATCCCACAAAACATGAAATATGGAGAAATATCGGTGCTATTTCTATTGCGGCTGACTGGTGGACTTGCGATTGGTCAGTGAGTGGCTGGGCATGGCGAGGTCCAGTCCTGGGTGTGTTTTTGTTGTTTTTTTCATGTAAGAGGATTGGGCTTGGCCGCAGAGTCTCTCGGTGGCACGAGTCCACTCCTAATGACATTGCATCCGTGTCATCGCTCAGAAGTCGTGCCCGACCCAATGAGGAGGAGGATGGCAGGTCTGGGGGCGGGGGGGGGGGGGGGGGTCAGTGATGGACGAGAGCGGAGGATAGTCTCTTCGAAAAAGACTCAAGCTGGTGCTGATGTTTTGAACTGGTGGGCTCTCTCCTGTCTCTTTGGACGTGGACGGCTTTTCCATGCGGTTGTACCTCATCACGGCGTGCCGTCAGAGAGTCTTAGCCTGCACGTTGCTCATTGGCCTTTTTTTAATAGATAATAGCCCTGATCTGAGATCAGTTCGTTCTCTGGTTTCCCAGAGGTTAGTTCCAGCTACACCGTGAACAAATCGAATGTGGTGCATTTAGTGTGCAGACAGACAGACAGACAGACAGACAGACAGACAGACAGACAGACAGACAGACAGACAGACAGACAGACAGACAGACAGACAGACAGACAGACAGACAGAGACAGACATGTAGGCTGTGGGCGAGACCTCGTTTCTGGGATTTGTAGTCGTTCCCCCAGGCTGGTCTGAGATCCCTAGGAAAGGGAAAGAATGTATTCAAAAAATCTTAATAAATCCTTAAAAATATCCATCCCTCCATTCATCCCTACATCCATCCCTTCATCCATCCGTTCATCCATCCCTACATCAATCCTACATCCATCCCTACATCCATCCGTTCATCCATCCCTACATCCATCCCTTCATCATCCCTTCATCCATCCCTACATCAATCCTACATCCATCCCTTCATCCATCCCTACATCCATCCCTTCATCCATCCCTACATCCATCCCTTCATCCATGCCTACATCCATCCCTTCATCCATCCGTTCATCCATCCCTACATAAATCCTACATCCATCCCTTCATCCATCCCTACATCCATCCCTTCATCCGTCCCTACATCCATCCCTTTATGCATCCCTACATCCATCCCTACATCCATCCCTTCATCCATCCCTACATCCATCCCTTCATCCATCCCTACATCCATCCCTTCATCCATCCCTTCATCAATCCTGCATCCATCCCTACAGCCATCCCTTCATCCATCCCTACATCCATCCCAACATCCATCCCTACATCCATCCCTTCATCCATCCCTTCATCCATCCGTACATCCATCCCTTCATCCATCCCTACATCCATCCCTACATCCATCCTTCATCCGTCCCTTCATCCGTCCCTACATCCGTCCCTTCATCCATCCCTTCATCCATCCCTTCATCCATCCCTACATCCATCCCTTCATCCATCCCTACATCCATCCCTTCATCCATCCCTTCATCCATTCCTTCATCCATCCGTTCATCCATCCCTACATCCATCCCTTCATCCATCCCTTCATCCGTCCCTACATTCGTCCCTTCATCCGTCCCTTCATCCGTCCCTACATCCATCCCTACATCCATCCCTACATCCATCCCTTCATCCATCCCTACATCAATCCTTCATCCATCCCTTCATCCATCCACATGCCCATCCTTTCATTGTCCTGTAGACTTGATGTTGTCATGCCTGTCACGTGCCCCATCAATTTCCCTGATGGAGTTAGTCAGATCAGGCTGCTGGTGGATTTAGCTGCAGCGCAAAGTACTTATAGATGGTTGCATGCAGTGCCGGGTGGGGGATGGGGGGCGGGGGGTGGATGGGGGGGGGGGGGGGGGGGGGGGGCTCCTGAGTCTTAAACTGGCTGTAGGACTGGTCATCCAGTGCAACAGCAGATCGGTTGATCTGTCCCTGTCGCTGTGCTCTCCCTGGCCTCTGCATGTCTGCATGTCTGCATGTCTGCATGTCTGCATGTCTGCATGTCTGCATGTCTGCATGTCTGCATGTCTGCATGTCTGCATGTCAAATCCACCGATTGTCCGGGGAACATTTGTGCGGTGACGTTTTTGTGATTTCCACGTCACTCTTTTCTCTCTCTCTCTTTCTCTCTCTCTCTCTCTCTCTCTCTGTCTCTCTCTCTCTCTCTCTCTCTCTCTCTGTCTCTCTCTCTCTGTCTCTCTCTCTGTCTCTCTCTCTGTCTCTCTCTCTCTCTCTCTCTCTGTCTCTCTCTCTCTCTCTCTCTCTCTCTCTCTCTCTCTCTCTCTCTCTCTCTGTCTCTCTCTCTCTCTCTCTCTCTCTCTCTCTCTCTCTCTCTCTCTCTCTCTCTCTCTCTCTCTCTCTCTCTCTCTCTCTCTCTCTCTGTTGTTAGCAGGGGATACAGTCGTCAGAAGAGTAGATCATGGCGGGAAGTCAACATATTTGGGGATATTTTTCACACTGCTAATATGAAGTGGTGTCAAGGGGAACAAAAGTCCAAGAGAGCGTCAGAGTGGACGCACAAATGGTCCCAGTTTTAAACTTAAAACCTGCTAGCGTTGCATTAAAGTGGTGTTATTGTCTACATAAAAAAAATCCACTAACAGGCGCTTCACATTTAATTACATTTCCTACACATCAATATCCACTATATTTGGATCACGGTCCGATTGCTCTGTTGGCATAGCAACCAGCTGTCATTTTGAAATGCCTGTGAACTGCTACAGGTACTGACCCACTTGAAGGTGAGTTATTGACAACCGCCTTATTTTTTGTTGGGAACGCCATTTTGATAAGGATTGTGTTAGTTCCAGCGAGCCGTTCAGTCTCCCTTTCATCTTTATACCGTAGACAAAGAAGGATTGTCTCTTTTTGTTACAACTCTGTTTTTTTTTTCGCGCAATTGGACGTTAAGATTTAACGTCTCTCTGCTATTCCACTACCTTGCCTGGGTGCAGACACGGTCGCTGGTCAAAGAGAACACGCTTAACCCTCTGCAGATGTTTTAGGCTGCTCATTTTGTGCAAAATAATCATCATCCCTTAAGAGCCTTACCCAACAGAGAGAGCGACCAGATGAAAAAGTGTGGCCCAAGCCTAGATTCCAGGTGTGACTGTGTGTGTGTTTGTGAGCAAGAGAAGGGGAGAATGTGTGTGCGCTGTGTGTATGTGTCTGAGTGTATGTGCTACGTGTGTGTGTGTGTTTGTGTGAGCATGTGTGTGAGTTGTGGATGTTTGTGGATGTGTTCTGTCAGTCTGACGTAGAGACTGACAAAAACAATTTCTTCCACTTCCGCTGAATGAGTGAGTGTGTGTGTATGTTGTGCGTGAGTGTGTATGTTAGGTGAGTGTGTGGGTCGTCTATTTCTGTTTGTGTGTGTGTGCTGTGTCCGACGTCAGACTCGTTCTATCCTGTCAGCTGAATGGGTGGGTGTGTGAGGGTAGGGGTTTCCCACACCGGACTCTTTGTTCGCTGTTTAAAGTCCTTCCCCAACAAACTCCTCATTCCTTGTCATCCAAGTCTGTTCATATAAATGTTTGGAATTTAAATATTTATATTCTTATATATTTAGAACTTGCATTTTTTTTTGTTTGTTGTTGTTGAAATAATAATATATGCATCAAAAAGGACATATTTGCCCTTTTGTCCTATGCCAATAATTTGTTAGAATAATATAATCGTTGCTACTGACCTAGATTTTTGTCACATTCCCATCCTTTAATCAATCCAAGGGGGATTTATTCCCACGGACTTACTAATGTGCAGTAATAATATTATAGATTAATAATGCATGATGGGCAAAGGGTCAGGAATGGATGGATACACTTTATGAATTCTGACAAATAAACATTTAAAACCATGCAACATAACTCAACACAGCACTTTTCTTTTTCTCTTTTTTTATGTACAGCAAATAGTACATTTTCTTTTGAAAGGTGTTTTATAAATAAAGTTTACATTATATTGCAACCCAATACAAACCAAAAAAATGTGGATCTTCAGCTCACCTACTCAGGAGTCTTGATCTTTTCCATTGTTGTAATGCGAACATTATCCAAATAAAGCGCCCCCCCCCCCTCCTGATTTTTTTTTTAAGAACAGAACTACGAAATATTGCACGAAATATTACAGCAGCACTTCACTGTCAACGGTCGACTCCATCCACGTCCATTCACTCCTTCCTCTTCCTCTCCTCCTCTCAGACGAGTGTGCTCCTCTTCTCCCGCTCCCTCTCCCGCTCCCTCTCCCGCTCCCTCTCCCTTTCCCGCTCGCGGCCCAGGTCGGGCGTGGGCGGTTCGCAGTGGCCCTTGGCCACCGTGTTGGGCTCGTAGCGGGAGGACGCCGGCGAGTTCTGCATGACCACCAGGCGGATGGGGGATTGGCTGGGGGCGGCCGGCGACTCGGGGGCGTACTCCTTGGTGGGGTCCTTGCCCCGGCAGTCATACAGGATGCAGGAGATGAGGAAGACGAGGAGGAGGATGACGTAGCTGGCGATGAGGATGATGAGGTTCAGGGTGACGGGGTCAATCTCCAGGTAGAATTCCATGAAACCCATGGCGCCTCTTCATTGGCCGGCCGGCCGGCCCGCGGCCTGGAGAACGATGGCGAGCTGCCCCGGTGTCGGGTCAGAGGTGGCCAGCCAGGAGAGAGGAGAGAGAGGAAAGAGAGAGAGAGAGAGAGAGAGGGGGGGGAGGGGGGCAGTGGAAAGATGTGGGAAACAGCCAGAGGCTCCGAGTCCACGGGGCAGAAAAGGACAGAGAGTGGCGGGGTCTGTGCTTGCCGGCCCCGCACGGTGACACCGAGAGGGAACGACGAGGATGAAGACGAGGAAGACGAGGAGGAGGAGGAGGAGGACGGCCAGCTGCAGAGTCTGACCAAAGTCCGGGCCGCTGGACCGAGAGCGAGAGCAACAGATAGCTCGACGCTGGCATCAGAGAGAAATGAGACAAGAGGCAGCACCAGAGTCTGAGTTGAGTGACAGCTAGAGAGAGAGAGAGAGAGAGAGAGAGAGAGAGAGAGAGAGAGAGAGAGAGAGAGAGAGAGAGAGAGAGAGAGAGAGAGAGAGAGAGAGAGAGAGAGAGAGATAGAGGAGAGAGAGATAGAGGAGAGAGAGAGAGAGAGAGGGGGGGGGTAACAGCAGGCCAGAGTCGATAGGATGGCTTGGTGCTTAAAGGACGTTAATCCTTGCCACTCCTCCAACCTTGAATCCCTGCAGCCAATGATTACAGTTGCTCAGTTTAATAACTTAATCTACCATTTTAATTTTGCCAACTGCACATTCAGTGATGGGACCAAGCAGCACCTCAACACGCACACAGGCACACACAAACACACACACACACACACACACACACACACACACACACACACACACACACATACACGCACACACACACACACACACACACACACACACACACAGCCACTATCCTCCCCAGCCAGACCTGTCAGCTTGAGCTTGACTCTTCAGGGATTCGGGGAATCATTCTGCAATATGAATTTATAAATATGACTTTTGCTTTCCTCCTGTTGGACGGTTAAATTCTTTAGCGCTTCAAAACAAACACTGAAACATAGTGAAATGAGAGAAAGCGTGCACGGTAGTTGTTCCCCTGATCAGTGAAAACGACAATCCACAGTGCTTCTTCCAGCTGTTGTCAAGGATTAGTGTGCTGCCTTTTGAAACCTCCGGCATCGTAACTTCCCATCGAACGTGGTCAATGTATGCCTCGGATGTTGTGTGAGGCAGGTTCCGTGCATATGAGCGCGCACACGTCTTAGTATGTGTGCGTGTCTGTGTGTGTGTGTGTGTGTGTGTGTGTGTGTAGCTGATTCAGTGCGTTCAGGACAGCGGTGGACCATCAGGCTGAAAACGGTCACCGCTTTTGATCCCCATGACCATAACCAGGGATTACGGGGAGGAAATCTTTTTCCTGTAAGGTCATCCAGACGGACACGGCTGCGGAGGCCTGGCGAGGACAAAGTGGACAGCACCAAAAGCTGCTTTCAGAACACTCTTGTTTGGCTGCCGGACTGGCCCCCTACTCCTTACTGGCACCCCCTAAAGGAAAGTACAAAAACTGCCATGGGTTTTCACAATGGGCCCCATTTCCCATGTCTCTTAATGAACTCGTCATGGAAGTGGTGTTGAGTTTGTGTGTGTATTCTAATTTCCCCAAAATCTGGTAGGTGTAAGGTGTATAAAAATTTGCCATCTCAGGGGTCTCAACTTCCATTTCTGGCACCATCAGACCGATAAACCGCCATGTAAAGTACAGGGAAAAAACACTTGGAGTTATTCGCATGTGAGCTGTGCTGTAATGTAACGAGTGTGAATGTGTGTGTGTGTGTGTGTGTGTGTGTGTGTGTGTGTGTGTGTGTGTGTGTTTGGTTCAGTGGAACTGTGCCAAAGTAGTATGCAGGGTTGGAGACAGAATATTGTACAGTACAATTTGTATAAAAATTACATTCGTACAATTTAAAAAAGTACAATAAGTTCAACGCAAATTTGTAATCTAATTCTGCGGTAATTTTGAGGCGTAAAAGTTGAAAATCTATAACCTTCCCATGGCAGTTGTCCATCGACCCCATTTTGAACTGTGAGGGACTGAGGGAACAAATACATGCGAGTGGCTCTGGTTAACTGATGCAATCAGACGTCTTTGCGGGGCAGCGGCGGCCACTGCCATTCTTTTGAAACACAATGTCAGTTTCCTGAAACGAGGTGGCACAAGGTAGCAAAGACCACCTCCTGCACTGTGCCGGCTGAGACTGGGACCAACACAATGCACCTCCTCGATTCAAAAACAAACCGAAAACAAAAACACCGTCCAATCCATCAACGCTTTCTGCCAAATGAAAGAAACTGACGCCAACAAAACGTGAAAAAGGGCGTCGCTTGGGCGAGAATAAGGGAAAGGCCTCTCACGTGTGTGTGGTTGTGATTGTTCCTATTCATGTAAGAGTGTGTGTGTGTGTGTGAGATACCCTTTGGGAAGGCCACAGTGCCATTGTTGGGCTCGGGAATGGACTGGGTGTATCAGATCATAAATGGCGTCTGGTCTTCACCAGGGGCCTTGGCTGCTTTTATCAGAGACAGATCTTTGACACGGCAGACCTACTGGTGCCAGGCAGTCCTGTAGCATTAATCACGCACGCACACACACACACACGCACACACACACACGCACACACACACACACACACACACACACAGGCAGACATATCCCATTCATTCAACCATGCAGGCATGCCACACACCCCACCACCAAACCTGTCATTCTTTTTATTTTCTCGTGTAGCATTTGGGGTGCATTTTAAACGGTGTCTTTGTGGTTTCATAGGACTGTAATGCTGGCGTAGTCTTAGATCCTAAACACGCCACAGGATTTAAGCGAATCCATGTTTGGGATAGTATGCTCGTCTTTCGCCTCACCACCCGGATAAGCTCACAGAGGCTTTAAAAAACATCTGCATTTAAAATTTGCGATGACGGAGGGAAACGTTCTGGATCTAATTCAGTGGAAAAGAGCGACTTTAGTACTCATCTCTATAAATGTATGATTTGTGGTTGCTTAGGGTGGGAAGACAGGGAGACAGGGGAGAGGAGTTCTTGCCTCTTCCTTACTGTCAGCTGAAGGACATGGAGATTTACCCAGTCAAGGTTTTGTATCGCCTTAAATGTTAACATCCGTGCTTTAGAGACGGAAAATGTAAGGATAAACACACAAACTCTCCCTCTCTGTTGCAATCCTTCATGTGACGAGTTTACAGGTCCTCCAATACAATCTGCTGCCTTTTAAAATGAAAGGTGTTTACACGTCAATCCCGTGTTACCGTATCACATGTAGGGCAGCAGTCGTGACAAAAAAACAACTTTAGAGAAAGCTTTTAGGCACTAAGATGGAATTTGGAAACGTGTCCGTTAGTAGAGCTTTACAGCCCCCCAAAAGTACTAAGAAAAAAAGATCGCATCACGTATAGTCTACAGCACGACGTGGCGGCCTAAGTGCCGCTAATGCATTTTAAGGACAGTCCCGCACTTTCTTCTTATCAAGTATCAGACAGAAATGATCCGGGGAAATGACGATGTCCCATTTACTACTTAATAATATACCACTTCAGTAAAACCTTGCAGCTGCTGTGTTCTCTACCGACAGACACATTGACATCACAACAACATTGCAATATGTGTCCTGTTTGTTGAAATTCATTTTTTTGGACGGGTTGAATGATTTTTGTACACATAATCCAAAATAGTGAAAGTATATTTTTTTAAATACAAATTGAAATAAATGTTAAATAAAACAATCCTTGGCGGGAATTTCAAATACTCAGAATGAATAATTTTCCACATGTGTAGGCCTACAATGAAGCAGCTGCTGTAACTATTTAACAGGGTGGTTTGAACGGACACCACTGTCAAGTCCCAAGCCAGTGAGTTCATCAGCCATGTGTCCTAGCAACCCTTTACAACGCAGTGTTAGAGCAACGACAAAAAATACTCTTGTGTGGTTTTAAATCCGACCCAAAGAACATTGTTTAGCTTTCTTTTGGTCATGAGCTAGTTTTGCTGCCTTTTATCAAGACTATTTGTCCTTAGTTCAAATATAAATATTTCTATTTAAAGACTAAAACTTAACTATTCTACTTTATTAACAATGCAGAAAATGTTTAGTGTGTGTGTGTGTGTGTGTGGATTTCCACATGGACCCATTGAATCCGTTGTATTGCCATGGTGATCAGGAAGTTAATGAGAACGACCTTTGACCCTCAAAGGATGTTCCCTTACTGATTTGACAGCGATAACACAAATTACTGTCACAGCCATTAGACTGAAATGATGTCAGCGACTGGTAATTGGTTTTGTTACCATGACCACCGGACATGTTGATCCGACCCTGCACAGCGGGAAAGGTTGGACCCGAGGACTGACTGTTGATTAAGGCGTCCTTCACTGCAATTCGACCCAGTGGCGATTAGCAAACCCCAGAATCCCACGTTCCATTAGAAATGAGATGGAAGAAAATGTCTACAGTGTAATGGGACAAAGCAGACGACAAAACACATTTTTTTAGACTTGACGCTAATGTAAATCACAGAAATACATCGCTGAAATACGTTCGCATACCAAAATTGTGTGTGTTTACGTTTTTTTTGTGCAATAAAAGTGTTGGTGGGGGCACAAGGTCGTTGTTCAACGTTTCTGTAAAAACGGTCCAGAGAACAAAGAAATCCTTCTCGATCCCTTCTTCCTTCAATAGTTCCGTTGGCTTTCTTCTATTTGCTAGCCGCAATGCCCAGCCAAGTCCTGCTGCATGGAGAGTTGGGGCGTGACGGGAAGGCAACAGTGAGTTTAAAGGATGAGGGAGAGGGGAGGAGGTGGTGGAAGAGGTGGAGGGAGAGGGGAGGAGGTGGTGGAAGAGGAGGAGGAGGAGGTGGAAGAGGAGGAGGAGGAGGTGTAATGACCATGCCATTGTCAGTGAGTTGAAGGGGAGAGGGAGAGGGGAGGAGGAGGAGAAGGAGGAGGAGGTTCTGGAGGAGGAGGAGGAGGAGGTGTGATGACCATGCCATTGTGTCACACTTCTGCTTCCCCAAATCTGACACCGGCTCAAAGTGTTGCTTCCCCCCCCCCTTCTCTCAGGAAGGGAGGGGGTCCCAATGGAGCAGGGATATCCCCTCTTAACACTCTTCCCTCCCTCCTTCTCTCCCTCCCTCCCTTCCCGCCCCCCAATTCTTGGCTGCCGTCCAACCAGCCCAACTCCACATGCAGTGGCAGGCCAAATGGTTCAGTCAGCCCTGACTTTGGAGCAGACTGTCTGCCTCTTGTCTATAGTGGCACGGTGGGAGAGGAGTGGGGGACTCTCCTCTCCATGCAGAAGTTAATGGCGGACATGTTTTCGACAAGGAGTCACAGTACTGCGAAAGCCAAAACAAGCTATAAATAACACACTGCATTGCGTATATGAACGTGGGGAAACATATGCCAGTATGTGGAATTTATGCCGGCAGGATTACACATTTGATGAGTTTTTTTTCTTCCCTCAGTGACATAGAGCAGTAAAGGGTTAAGCTGCTTTCAGGTCGCATTTCATAAAGTCAGGCCACACCGAGTGTAACAGTTGGTAACATGTAAAAGGTATCTGACGTTATCGGCGAAAGACCGGGGGTGACTCTAACCGTGAACCTTTGAACTAACGGGACCCCCTTTTTTGGAATGCTGAGGTCCACGCCATACGAAACGCCATTCTGTCTTTACCATTGCTCACGCTTTAAATTAATCCTGGAAGAGATGTGGCAGGTTTAAGCAGGAGTCAAACACACACACACACACACACAGCACATGGGTTCACAACGGTCACAGCGCGGCAAACGTGGCCAGATTGAATTTTTCATCCGCTTACAATTTTTCTGCACACTTAGGTATGTCTGTATCGAAAGTGTCCCGGTGACGTTAGCCTTTGGACCAGGGCTGTTTGTAACACGAGGCTCCCAAGGGTTCTGATCTGGCAGAGTGTGGACAATTGGACCAGGGCGTCCGCTGAGCGGGTGATGCAACTCTGCATCACTCCCTCTCTGCACCTCCCTCTCTCTCTCTCTCTCACTGTCTCTGTAACTGTCTGTAACTCTCTCTCTCTCTCTCTCTCTCTCTCTCTCTCTCTCTCTCTCTCTCTCTCTCTCTCTCTCTCTCTCTTTTCCCATTCCAGGGCAGATAAAGTTAGCGCTCTGGAAGTGACGACGCGTCACACCCGGTGCCACCTCCGATCTCTTTAACGCCCCCCCCCCCCCCCCCCCCCCCCCCTGGCCCCCCACCCTCTCTTGCATCTCTATCTCTCTCTCCCCCACCCTCTCTTACCCCCCCACCCCACCCTCCCGCCCCAGGGTGATGCAACCTAGCCTTGCTGCTATCTGGTCTTGTGTCTCTGAGATGCTAAGCAACGTAAACACTGCCTATAAATACAGCCACTGTAGTGCCCAGCACGTTAGAGCAGGAAACACAATCTAGCATGTCATGGAATCACTGGAGTCGACTCTAGTCAGTGATGGGCAACGGGTCAATCTTGATTTTAATAGGACGAATAGTACAAAATATGTTGGTCTTTTGGGCTCATATCAATTAATAAATAGCATTTGGATTACAAAGATAACGATTACAGTTTATGTTGGAATTTTTGCTGTTATAGAGACCAAATGGTTTTTTTTTATTATGTTTGCCTGTATTAAAGTACAAACAATACACAATGAACATTTGACACAATGTTAGTTATAGTTCAGTCTTGGACACATCGATTGATAATCAACTTTCCATAGTTCTCACTTTTGAACATAGTGCACAAGTTTTATATTACAAATAGGCATGCATATCAAACCATAAGGCGCCAAAATGTGTCTATCTTAACATGGAAATGAAGTACCTGTTTGAATATTACTTGGAAAAACACCATATACAATAGCAGCAGTGGTCACACATGCACCTAGGGATGTGGACTCGGTAGACTGACGGCCATCTTGCAACATGCTTTGGTTGCCCATAGCCTCTCTTTTCCAAACTGTGTCTTTTCTCACATGTTCATGGAACGAGTTCATCCGTCTTATAAAGGGGCTTCGACACAGAGCCAAGGGTCCTTCAGGGCTATTTTAACCCATCAGCCGAGCATTCCTCTGGGTGTAGAGTCTCTTCGCTTGGCGTCTGGAGTTATGACGGCCATTATTGCCTGTGGGCTTTGTTGCTGTCGTCATCATCATCATCATCATCACTATCATCCTCAAACATATGCTCACTCTCTTGCATGAAGAGTATTATTTTCTTCCCATTCTCTTATTAACACGTCTTTCCTTCTCCTCCTCCATTGACAGTCTCATCCCCCTGGTTTGCTCGCCTTCGTCTTTGAGCAATCAGGCCACGCTGACCCCATGGCTGGCCATGAGCGCCGTCTGGCTCTCCCGCCTCCGGTCCTTCTCCTTCTTGCTCATCCGGAGCCTCCAGCAGAGCGCGCTGGACCCCAGCAGCAGCAGGCCGCCCGACAGCAGGACCAGCCCCAGCACCGAGATGGTGGACCCGTGGGAGTTGAACGTGTAGGCCACCGCCGTCACCACCACGCCGGCGATGAGCACCACCACGCCGAACGGCACCGTGCACCGGTAGCACGACATCTCCGTTCCGCCCGTGGCTGCCGACAGCTGGACCTCGTTGATCAGGGGCACGGTCGTCGTGACCACGCAGCAGTCCTTGTTGACCTTCTTGTCGGAGGCGGTTGGAGGCGGGGGTTTCGCGGTGCTTTTAGGCCCTTTGGGACCGCTTTTGGCCAGCGGGTCATCTGCCATGGTTATTTTGCTGGCGATGAACAAGTGGGCCATCTTTATTTCCTTTTCATGTGACAGACTGACCTTAAAACAAGATTAAACACAAAGTACAATGAGGCCTACATTTAATTAAAAGTGAAAAAAAAGCTCAATTTGTCAGGAGAGGCAACATATTTTTCAGTTTGTATTCTGAATGATGTACAAACAACAGCTACAGTAAATAATATGCAAATCTATAAGAGGGTTTGCATATCATTAGTGTAACATATTTAAACATAAAAAATGGTTCTGAATTATGTGAAAAGCCACATCAAACCTACGAAAAAATGTAGTAAATCATGTCCTAACCTAAAACAGCTCTGATGTAAAATATGCAGACTGGGCCTCTATACAATGTCATCGAGTCCCATACACGAGTCCCATACACCCACACTTATCCTCTGATGCCTTGGTTCAAGTTGGACGTGAGGCCCAGGCGGGGCGAGCCTTAACTGACAAATTCCCTGGAGAGCGATGGCTTACATTACTGGCACCTTCGTGAAACGGGAGCCGGGCAATTTAATAAACAACACTTATCTAATGAGAAAAAGATATGAAAAAAAAGATATGAGCTATTAAAAAGCTATGACGTAGGTTAGTAATCAGCAATTGGACTGCTCCCATTCTTAACCTGTTAAGTAACAGGTAGAAAAACAAACTGGGATCTCTACAGCGCGCATTGTTGCGCATTTCATTTTTAGTTACTTCTCAAGATCGAAATATTTTTTCATAGTCTATATCTACGTGTTTAAATAATTGATGTCACAATCAAGATTGCATTTAACAATTTAATTTAAGTTAATTACAATATAACCAAGATTAGTCACAACCCCAGTTTATTAATTCATAGAATGTAAAAAATGAGAGAAAAAATCTTAACTTACTGCTTAAATCCGTTTGGCATTGTTTGCCTAAACATGAATATTTTCTTTCATCGTCCTTTATAGATTCATAAATTCCATCTTCTTTACCGATCGACAATTTTTGTGTCGATAATCCCGTATTTTTAGGAATTCTGATTGCCTACTTTTGACTTTCAAATTAACTTTATCCCTCAGAAATATCAGATGTTCTAAATCAAACCGGAGACATTCGTGTCTGGGTGGACTCTGTGGCTCGGTGCCATCCATCTGCATCGTCTTGACTTGGGGAATAAGGGGGATATCGGTAGCCGAACGGGGGAGTGTCTTCAAGCTAGGATCGCACGTTCTACACGACTCTCTCCCCCTCACCTACTAGACTAGCAAGATATGTTGTAACCCTTTGCACACTGCAGTGCTAGTCTGCTGGTTGCCCCATATCTGAAGGTTATATGTTGTATCATGTTTATTTTTATTTTTATTAAACAATTTACCTATACTGTGTCACTTCTTTACTTCCATGGCTGTGTGTGTGTGTGTGTGTGTGTGTGTGTGTGTGTGTGTGTGTGTGTGTGTTTCTAGGAGCGTGCGTGCACTTACGTGTGTATTATTTTAACCCCTGGTTCCAGCGGTCCAATTCTGGGACACATGGTCTGTGGTGGCTGGATTCAGGGTGGTGCCCTGACCTCTTTCCTTCCTGAGCTGACATCTTTCCCAAAGCAGACTCACTCTTTCCACATAGGGACCCACTGAAATCCGCTGTTGCCGAAAGTAGTTCATTGCACTTATTGGAGGAAAAATTGGATGGTTGCCTAGGTTGCAATCATTAGTCAGCTTGTGAAGCAATAACACTTGGGTTAGCAATGAAGCATGTTGAAATACAGCTAAAGGCTGAGATTCCTTTAATTTGAGTGCACCAACTTGGAGTTCACAGTCAACACGTAGGAGGTTATGGTGTGAAGGGATTCTGAGAAGCCAAGTGTCAGCTGAACCTCAGCCATAGATTGCTTAGCAACAGCGAGCCTCACAGACGAACTCCAGGGAGTCATTCGAATGATGCTTACATTTAAGGAGCCATGACGACGGTAAAAAAGGGGTTGGTTGCCGTGTAGAAGGGAGGCGGATGATGCACATCTTAGAAGTACCTCTTCCTGTCCAAAACACTTCTTCATTTCAGCTTAAACAGTCTTTATATAGTGCGGACACACTGTATTAGCCTTGTTTTGCAAGGATTTCCCCCTCTACCCTCTGGAAGAGCAGGATTGTGAGGCCGCTTGGACATCTGTGAGAAATTAGCCCAGTCGAACCAGTCTGAGACCTGTTTATTGACTCAGATTGATTGCAAAAAGCTCCAGTTTCGAGCTCACACAGACGAACATCTGTTGCAGAGGGCCGTAGACAAGGCACAGAATGTGCTCATGGGTTTCACAGGGGATGAGAGCCACTCGTGTTCCACCAAACGTCTGTGTTTCAGGAAACGGCAGGCCAAACTGGTGTCGGCCATCTTGTCCCTTTTATGACCTCTATAAATTAAATTACTGTGATCAGAGGTTATTAGATCGAGAATTTGTTTGTGTTGGTGTGTGGGCGTGTTCATATGGTTTTGTCTAGTATTGTTTTTTTTTTATTATTATTTATAATACATTTTACTTTCATATTCCGTCCTTTTCCAGGAATAGAACCCTTTGACTCCCATCCCTTAAGCGACACCCACCCTGAATGTATGTTCTTCACAAATGGACAATTTATTTGATAGTCTGAAATATGTAATGTATTAGACATAATGTACTTTGTTGCGGCAGGGCACTTACAGTTGTACCTTATGTCGTATGGAAAACCTTAATGGGTTGTTATGATATTTTCATGTGTTCATATAATGCACTGGAGTGTGATATCCTTGAAGCAACGATATATTGAAGTTAATCTGTGTAGTTATTTCATCTTATCGTTGAGAGGTTAATAGAGTGAGATATATTGAAGTTAATCTGTGTAGTTATTTCATCTTATCGTTGAGAGGTTAATAGAGTGAGATATATTGAAGTTAATCTGTGTAGTTATTTCATCTTATCGTTGAGAGGTTAATAGAGTGAGATATATTGAAGTTAATCTGTGTAGTTATTTCATGTTATCGTTGAGAGGTTAATAGAGTGAGATATATTGAAGTTAATCTGTGTAGTTATTTCATCTTATCGTTGAGAGGTTAATAGAGTGAGATATATTGAAGTTAATCTGTGTAGTTATTTCATCTTATCGTTGAGAGGTTAATAGAGTGAGATATATTGAAGTTAATCTGTGTAGTTATTTCATCTTATCGTTGAGAGGTTAATAGAGTGAGATATATTGAAGTTAATCTGTGTAGTTATTTCATCTTATCGTTGAGAGGTTAATAGAGTGAGATGCTCGCTCTTTCATACGCACTATCCTCTTCTCTGTCTGGAATAGTATTGCAGTAACAATGACTCAGATAGATTTAAGCTGAAGGATAGCATTGTGCATGTGCCCTTTGTTATTCACCTCCAGCCAGGCACACCTGCCTTCACAGTACCAGAACAACACAACTGCCTGTGGAGAAACAGCATCAGGGGCCAAAGGAGGCTGGCCGGGAGATATTTACCCTCCTCATGGAAGAGGTCCTTTCCGGGGTCTGCATTTTAAGATGTCCCCCTTTCTCCCTCCTTTGATCCAAAGCTCGTATCCTGGGTCTTTCTCACACACACACACACACACACACACACACACACACACACACACACACACACACACACACACACACACACACACATACACACACACACACACACACACACACACACACACACACACACACACAAAGCAAGATACACAAACATGCACACACACACACATCCAGATATACAGACACAGAGCTTATCCCCAAGCTAAACCATGAAAGGAGCTGTCTGTCTGTGCTTTTCCTGCTGTCTTTGATATTGTGAGAGTCGTGAACAGTTTAAGAGAAAAATGGTGGCTAGATTTGAATTTTGGTGTCAATAACAGCAATGGCTTTTGGTCTAAAGATGGTTCTAGCTCGGTTTAGGATCAATTTCATCAATTGCAGTTATTTTCATTTCCAGGAGGACATTTTGTTATGTTTTGTTGTTTAGTCACAATTGTTACAAACTGATGTCACGAATGCCACTGCAACATGCAGTTTAACGTCCAATTCATTATAAGACAAGGGGCACTTGAAATGGATTTGAGTTCCTCTATTCTCAGATGTATTTCCCTGAAGGATTGCTCTGACGTAAATGGGATCCAGAAACATAAATGGCAAAAAGATTTGATCCTTAATCCTAAAACAACAAAACAGCTTAGACTTACAAATACTATGCAAATATACAGATTTTTTTAAACAAACCCTAATATTTGTATTGGAGGTACAGTATATTATATTTTTATATAAAACTTAAAATAAAAAAGAGCATTTAGAAATAAGCACAACTTGTAGGATGAAGACTTAATAAACCCGCTTATGCAACATTATGCAATATATCGTTTTCCTGATCCCAAAGTCAATATAATATCTATCAAGAGACATTCAGTGAAAAACTTCAGTTCATATTTTTTTTTCTAAAACTGGCTCAGCTGAGTCAACATATAGTTGTGGATGAAAGAAGTTGCTGCGTCTGCAAATTCATATGACTTTTAGATAATTTTTTTTACATAATTTGTAATTTTGTTTCTCAAAAATTTCACTTCAGTTGTACAAATTACTTACCCTGGCTCTTTCAACTTGTTCTTTAAAAGTTGTATAAAGAGGGGGTCCATGCTAACAGGTTAAATTAATGCAAATCACCTCCCCACTCATTCTGATGCCTGTGTGTAGGAGCCTCTATGAATTATTTCTCTGATCCACTCCTATGGGGATGAAGGCATTTCCTCTCAACTAACACACCAGATGGCCTGTACATGCAAAGTGCAGAAGTAAGCCAATTTGTAAAAAAAGGTTTTATAAAAGCCATTCAATCTCTGTTTAAAACATTTTACTTTGCTGATACACATCTATTTTTGAGGCATGAAAGATATTGCTAATTAGATTTTAAGAAAGTTTTTGTGGTTCGTTTCCGCATTTTTAGTTTTATTATTACTGATAGCTGTGAATAATTTTTTTACGAAAGAACAAAAAGGGTGTTTTCACTTCTCAATATTGAGAGATTGAACAAAATGTCACATCACAAAGTAATTGTGAACTTTAATACGTGTAATACGGAAAGTAAAACAAAATCTGCATTGATGAAAGTAAGGCATGATATTCAAAAAGGAGCATAATGTTTTTTGATAAGATTAGTATCCAAGAAGGTTTTGTCAAGGTTTATAAATAACGCCATGGACAAGAAGTTTAGATTTGCGACATGGCCTGGCGCTCTTCATAGATGGGTAAGTGAGTGCTACCCACGGTTACTGAATTCTCTTTGGCCCAGTGACCTTTGACCTCCGAGCACTTCCTATCTGCTCTACAGGGCTGCAGTCGTTTTGCTGTCAGGGCTCTGGTATATTTACATTGAGAATCAGGAAATTAGGTAATCCCATCGCTGCCGTGTGGGTTCCCCATGGAAACGGTGGACATTTCCTTTGGTTTCTTCACTTTCAACTCTTTGAGGGTCACACAGCAAGCACTGAAAACTAAAAAACTGCATTTTTTAAATGTATTTCTTTCTTTCTTTCCTTTTGTCACTCTTCCATTTATATATGTGTGTGTGTGTGTGTGTGTATATATATATATATATATATATATATATATATATATATATATATATATATATATATATATATATATATATATACATATAGTATATACCAATTGTTTTAACCTAATTCACTAGCCTTCTTTTAAAATTAAATATCTATATTCTGTCACACTGTCACACCAATATGAATGAATGACTTTACTGAATGAAGGTAGGTAGTCATCTTTTGCTTTGTGCTCTTCCTACCATTTCATCTCCCTAACCCTTTCTACATCCCTAATTCACTGGCCTTCTTTTTAAATTAAATATCTATATTCATCACTGTCTAACCAATATGAATGAATGACTTTACTGAATGAAGGTCGGTAGTCATCTTTTGCTTTGTGCTCTTCCTACCATTTCATCTCCCTAACCCTTTCTACATCCCTAATTCACTAGCCTTCTTTTTAAATTAAATATCTATATTCATCACTGTCACACCAATATGAATGAATGACTTTACTGAATGAAGGTAGGTAGTCATCTTTTGCTTTGTGCTCTTCCTACCATTTCATCTCCCTAACCCTTTCTACATGCCGTCTACCTCTCTCCTTCCTCTTCGCTCTAAGTTTATCCTCAGCTTCCCCCTTCCCTAATAATATTGAATGATCATTATAATCCTCTGTGTCATGCGTCCAACCTGTCATCTATTATATCCTTCCTGTCGTTCCCCTTAATCCCCCCCCCCCCCCCCCCCCCCCCCCCCCCCTCTCTCTCTCTCTCTCTTTGTCTCTCTTTCTTTTTGTGGTCAGTCTATCTCTTCTTTCCTCTTTAGTTGCTCTCTAAATCTATAATTGCTTCTCTCGTTCTGTTATCGCACACCATCTTTTCTTTTTCAGGTTATCTTTCTCGTTGTTTTCCTTTCCACATCTCTCTCTCTCTCGCTCTGTACATCCTTCTCTTTCTCTCTCTATTTCTCATTCTCTGTCTCCCTATTTCTCTTCCTCTCACATCATCGGTGGATTTTGCTGACTTATTAACTATGGCTGACCCGGCCTGCTTCAGATCTGGAGCGACAGCCAGATGTTTCCTGGTCTGGACACAGACTGAGGAACGATGCTGCTGCTGCTGCTGCTGACGCAGAAAACAGTATCGTGCCGTACAGTAAAGCTCGTGTGATACTAACCCATACAGTACAGACACGCATGCATGCACTGTATAATAGCTGCGGCATTCATTGCCACCATCGCAATTTACACATTCATATAGCCAGCCACTTACTCATGCAGTACATGTCATAGACAAAGAGCTGTAAAGAATCTATGCGATCCATCTCTATGCACAGTAATCGTCAAGCAGACTCATTCTGCTGGTCAAGGGTAGCCATTTCTACATGTTATTTAGTGCAAGACTGCCAGATGAACTGAATTGAACTTGAATAAAGGGTGGCACTGGTCTTAAATAACGTAGATTGAAACTCTGATGCATAGCCATCATACCGTTTAAAGGGACAGTTCTGTTCACTTTTGATGGAGCCATGTTACGCTGTGCTACTGGCTTATTATTGTGCTAAGCTATGCCACGTTTACCTACCTACATACCTAAATAACTTATTATTAGATATACAATCATAACATTGATATCGATCATCCCGTCTTACTCTAGGGGTAAGTATAGGAACATACTGTACCTTATTTCCCCCAAAGTTGAGCTATCCCTTCAGCTGACTTCGTAATTGATTGAAATCCATTGGCAAAACTGTGCTGCCCCCTATTGGTCTATTGACAGCATCACTCATAGTGATGAGGGAAGCATTACATTAAGGATAATGATGGTCATACCTTTCAAATTACGGGTACGTTTGAATGATTGAAAAGTATAAGATGGATGCATTACGTGCATCATGAAAATAGTCCCAGGGATAGTCAAAATTATAATTATATTATAATGAGCTACAACGTAACATAGGCCTACATATTTTGTTTCTATCCTTGGTAATCTGATGTCGCTGCTAGAGCTAAAAACGCAAAGTGGGTGGACTGCTTGAAGTGAAAGGTGCTGGATACAAAAGCAGCAACTGGTTTGAACACTGACAAACACTGATAAGCTGACGTATTATCTCATTGCTGTCAGCAGTAGCCTATATAAACATAGGCTAGGCCATATTATATTATTATTATTATTAAAAAAAAAGCAGAGACAATCCCCGAGCTGTGTGATTTAGAAAAAATATTCACACAGGAGTATTGGGCTGGGTTGGGAATAATATAAATATATTTTAAATACTTTTCCAGCATATAAGGCTATGGCAGAACGAGATAAGAAAAAAGACAAGTAAGGACTCTCATTCTTTCCTCTTACGCCATATAAACCCTAAAGAATGTGACGAACTCAATCCTGTTGGAAATTCAAGTTGAATGGTGTTATCAATGCACTACTTGGTAACTCATTGTTTTGTGCAAACTAAAAGGTATTGTGTGCCGCAAGAACCTAAAGGGGTGGGTGAACGTAGTTGTATAAACCGAAAGTGAAAACACAGGAATCCTTATCTGAACGAGCTCACAAAGATAGAGCAAGCTGGCCCTCAACGAATGCACACCATGGACGACGGTAAGTACAACATACAACCGTTTAGCCGAATAAATTATGTTTTTATAGGTTTTGATTAAATACAATAACTACCACTAATGTAATTGAGACAAAGATAATTTAGGGGATTGTGCCTCACATAGGGGGGCACGTGCCCCCTAAATTGTTCGAGACAAACGTTTGAAATCAAATCCATAGTCGAGGTGTGAAAGTGTGCCTCCTTAAAATAATTGGTTGTATGACACCTCTGAGTTCCAAAAGCTACTGTGTGAATTTTTTTTTACATGCAGTTTACTGAGTTTTACAGTCCAAGCAAAGTACTCGATGTTCTTTGGATCTGGCACGTACAGTGAGGGGCGTTGCTCTCTATCACACAATAGTTTGGTCTAGTACAGATGCAGAGCAAGTCGCATTACCGCCACAACCCATTCAGCAATGGTTAACTGGGAGCATATAAAACCTTAGGGCACTGGGAACAAAAGACCCAGGGGACATACAGTCCCCTCCAAAAGTATTGGAACAGGAATGCCAATTCCTTTATTTTTGCTGTAGACTGAAAGCGTTTGGGTTTGACACCAAAAGATGAATATGAGACAAAAGATCAATATGTCAGCTTTTATTTCCAGGTATTTTCATCTGGATCTGATAAACAACTTAGAAGATATCATTATTTGAAAAGAAAGACCACATTTTTAGATGAGCAAAAGTATTAGAACAGATAGACTTGAAATGGATTTAAGTGAATAAGACTCAATATTTTGTTGCAAATCCTTTGCTTTCAATAACTGCATCAAGCCTGCGACCCATGGACATCACCAAACTTTTGCATTCTTCTTTTGTTATGCCTTTCCAGGCTTTCACTGCAGCCTCTTTCAGTTGTTGCTTGTTTTGGGGGGTTTCTCCCTTCAGTCTCCTTTTAAGAAGGTAAAAAGAATGCTCTATAGGGTTTAAGTCTGGAGATTGACTTGGCCAGTCTAGGACCTTCCACTTCTTGCCCC
Organism: Aplochiton taeniatus; assembly: GCA_017639675.1. NCBI lineage: Eukaryota > Metazoa > Chordata > Actinopteri > Galaxiiformes > Galaxiidae > Aplochiton > Aplochiton taeniatus. The sequence continues at coordinate 13,350,304 of CM030187.1, forward strand.
TGATGAACTCCTTTGTTGCTTTTGCAGTGTGTTTAGGGTCATTATCTTGCTGCATGACAAAGGATCTCCCAATCAGTTTGGTTGCATCCTTCTTTAAATTGGCAGACAAAATGTTTCTGTAGACTTCCGAATTAATTTTGCTGCCGCCATCATGTGTTACATCATCAATGAAGATTAATGAGCCCGTCCCAGAAGAAGCCATTGAAGCCCAAGCCATCACATTACCTCCACCGTGTTTCACAGATGAGCTTGTGTTTTGGGGGTCATGAGCAGATCCTTTTTTTCTCCAAACCTTAGCCTTTCCATCACTCTGGTAGAAGTTAATCTTCGTCTCATCAGTCCATAAAACTTTTTCCCAGAATTTTTGAGGCTCGTCTCTGTACTTTTTGGCAAAATCCAGCCTGGCCTTCCTATTCTTTATGCTAATGAATGGCTTGCATCTTCTGGTGTAGCCTCTGTACTGTTGTCCATGAAGTCTTCTGCGAACAGTGGATTCTGAAACCTTCACTCCTGCCCTCTGGAGGTTGTTGTTGATCTCACCAACAGTAGTTTCAGGGTCTTTCTTCACAGCTCTGACAATGTTTCTGTCGTCAACTGCTGTTGTTTTCCTTGGTCGTCCCGTTCGATGTCTGTTACTTAGTACACCAGTAGTTTGTTTCTTCCTGAGGATATTCCACATTGTTGTACTGGCTATGGCTAGTGTCTGTGCAATGGCTCTGATTGATTTCCCATCTTCTCTTAGCTTCACAATTGCTTTCTTTTCACCCATAGACAGTTCTCTGCTTTTCATGTTGATTACTATAACTGCAGTCTGCACAGGCAAAACCAGAATCTGAAACTGAGCCTAGACATTCAGTGTTATTTATTGTTTGAATAATAAATGTAATAAGACACACCTGGGCAACAAAACACACCTGTTAGTCACATGTTCCAATACTTTTGCTCAACAAAAAATGTGGTGTTCCTTTACAAATAATGATATCTTCTAAGTTGTTTATCAGATCCAGATGAAAATACCTGGAAATAAAAGCTGACATATTGATCTTTTGTCTCATATTCATCTTTTGGTGTCAAACCCAAACGCTTTCAGTCTACAGCAAAAATAAAGGAATTGGCATTCCTGTTCCAATACTTTTGGAGGGGACTGTAGACCACGCCCAAATAACACATTTGTCTGGCGGTTGTCAGGGCAATTACATCTGACTATTTTTGGTGAACAGTCCACCTCCATGATGATACATAGACTTTTGGTTAAAATACTTTTTTTCAAGATCGATTTAATGCTATACTACATACAGAAATGTTTTACGAACGGTTTGTGCTAGTGTGTTTGGCCCTGTATTCCACTAGGTGTCTCCCTTTGAAATTCAACAAGAATAACGAGTTACAAGAATCAAAGTAGCCTAAAGTCCCTAAACTTTAGGGACTTTAGGCTACTTTGATTCTTGAAACTTGTTACTAGCTTTTCCGTCCATCTTATCAGACTAGACTTTAGGGCCTAAAGCCTAGTCTCATAAGATGGATGGAATAGCTGCTCCTACTAGGGGCTGAATATACTGCAGAATAATGAATGTATATTGATAAAGTATGAAATTGCTTGTATATTTGATGTGTTTTATAACTATTTGGGCAGAAGAAGTAGCGTTGTGGATCAGTGTGTCAGAAAGGAAAGTACATACTTTACTTATTGCGCAAAGACAATATAAGATATAAGATAAGATATAAGACAATATAAGATATAAGATAAATCGTCGACAACGATTGCTCATATCACCTGAATAGTCACATTATAGTGTCCTTGCCTATTTACGACACGAGGGTTGGCTAAAACGCTTCGGGTTTTTCATTTACTTTGGTCTACAGACAAAGAGCCTCTCCCAGATGTAAGGATTGTTCTGGTTGGCAAGACTGGATCAGGAAAAAGTGCAACAGGAAACACTATTCTGGGAGGAAAGGAAGTATTTCAAGTGGAGGCTTCACCATGTTCTGTAACAGTAAGATGTGAGACAAAGCAAAGCAAAGTGTCTGGGAGGAACATAAATGTCATTGACACACCAGGACTATTTGACACAACTCTAACCAATGATGAAATGAAAGGTGAAATAGAAAATTCTATTCTTATGGCATTACCAGGACCCCATGCGTTCCTTATTGTGATTAAACTCGGAAGGTTCACAGAGGAGGAGAGGAAGACTGTGAAATGGATCCAGGAGAACTTTGGAGAAGAAGCGTCTAAATACACCATCATTCTGTTCACTGGGGCTGACCAGCTGGGGGGGAAATCTGTGGAGGAGTTTGTGGACCAGAGCAAAGAGCTACAAGAGCTTATTGAGAGCTGTGGAGGAGGATACCACTCACTCATTAATACGAACCTAAAGAATTACCCTAATCAGGTCGAAACACTGCTACAGAAGATAGAAGATATGGTTGAGCAAAATGGAGGGGGTTTCTATACCAGTGAGATGTACCAGAGAGCCCAGAGAAAGATATCCAAAGGATGTGCAATATTATAATGCACATTACTCCTAGTTCACCATGACAACTTCAAAAGGGGTGTGACCAAAGGATGTTTGATTTAATTGGGAAAAAAAATGAAATACAGCAAGACCAACATCAGTTAACACCGCCTGAAGCCAGCTGACTATCCCCCAAACACTCGCAATTGTTTCAAACTTACAAAATGTTGCCCTTTGTGAAGGCATGGACGTGATCCCATTATCAGCATGACTTGCCCTCATGGACAATGTAAAGAACAATGACCATTTTAGGTCAAACTATTACAGTAAAATGGTATGACATTGGTATATCATTATTATATCTTCATTTAAGCAGGAAGTCCCATTGAGATAAAAAAAAAAAGAGAAAGTAAGATAGATGATATTAACAAATGCATTGGCTGCGCCTGTGACTGAATGCTAAAATCAAAAGTTTAATCTCCTTCATAGCGGTTTATAAAAACGTGACAATGATGAAGATATCGGCCATTCAGCCAAACTAATACTAAATAAACGAGTCTCTTAAGTATCGATTGTAAACAAATGTACACATTTTCACTTCGAGTCATGTTTAGATTTCCTATGCCTAATATCCGTGTAATCAACAATGTTATATTTTTTTTGCCAATCCAGATTCCAAGATGTCATTGTGCTAATAAAACCCCTTGCTACATTGTTTGTTTATTGCGTAGAGTTTCCCGGGTGCCTGTATTTCCTGAATTTTATTCTGAAATAAAAAGATTGTATTTATTCCATGGTCTCCCTTGTCCTCTCCTTATCCGGATTGTCCTTGTGCCTCCAACTCTGACACCTTAGAGAATAGACAGAATATAATTTAGTATAAAGGCAGGTGTAATGTAATTAGTGAATTTAGCTCAAAAATGAAATGCGTTTAAAATGATAGTTTTTTGTGTGTTTCCTTTTATTTTACAGACATTGACACTCTCCCAGATTTCAGGATTGTTCTAGTGGGCAAAACTGGATCAGGAAAGAGCGCAACAGGAAATACTATTCTGGGAGGAAAGGATGCATTTAAGGTGGAGGCTTCCCCGTCTTCTGTAACTGCTCACTGTGAGCGGAAAAACAATCGTGTGTTAGGGAAGGAGATCAATATCATTGACACACCAGGACTTTTTGACACAAGTCTTTCTAATGATGGAATGAAACTGGAAATTGAGAAATGTATCGAAGAGTCCCTACCGGGTCCCCATGCATTCCTGATTGTGATCAAACTCGGAAGGTTCACAGAGGAGGAGAGGAACACTGTGAAATGGATCCAGGAGAACTTTGGAGAAGAAGCGTCCAAATACACCATCATTCTGTTCACTGGGTCTGACCAGCTGGGGAGCAAATCTGTGGAGGAGTTTGTGGCCCAGAGCAAAGAGCTACAAGAGCTTATTAAGAGCTGTGGAGGCGGATACCACTCACTCATTAATACGAACCTAAAGAATTACCCTAATCAGGTCGAAACACTGCTACAGAAGATAGAAGGTATGGTTGACAGAAATGGAGGGGGTTTCTATACCAGTGAGATGTACCAGAGAGCCCAGGCAAAGATAACTGGGCTTGAAAGAGATAAGACTCTCTGGGCGGTGACTTTAGGTGGTGCGACTGGAGCAGTAGGAGGGCTAGCGTTAGTGGAAGGAACCGCATTGGGTTTGGTTGCGGTCTCAGCAGCGGTAGCGTTACCAGCAGTAATTGGAGTCGCCATTGGCATGCGCTACAAATCCGAATTGTGGAACGCATGTACATTTGGCACGAAGAAAATCCAGGAACTCATGAGAAAAAGAAGAAAAAAAACACCCGAGCCCCCAGGAGACACAGAGGAGTCCACACGACCTGGCCCATTCTCCCAGCCCAAACCACCAGCAAGAGATTTAGTCTCGCACGATATGCCGCAACTTTTGTGGGTGGGAGTGATAGTTGCTTTACTGGCCCTTTTAGTGGGCCTATTTTTCCAGTTGAAACAATGACCATTTTAATTATTTACACTGTGTTGTCAAGTCAAACCACAAGAATAGCCAAGCCAATAGACATAGAACACATCTTTTTCCAAATGACTTGTCATTTTAACTTTATCTTCATTTTAAGTTCATGTATTTGATCGGCATGATTATGCCCTGTCTCCAATGATTAGACAAACCATAATACAATTTCATACATTTTAAAACAAAAGAATGTAAAATCAATAAACATGAATCATTTTTTGAAAAGTGAACTAAATAAAGTTACATTTCTCAATTTGCTATTGAAGTAAAAAAAAATATATTGACAGTCAATTTGGCATAGGATATGTGAGTAGGCCTAGGTTTGAAGCGTACATAATGTGCATGTGCTCAGTAGTCCCACGCTAAATGTCATAATATAGTGAACTTATTATACATTCACTATCGTTTTGTTTGTAGTTTGGGTGTCTGGGTACATAGACAGTTCATAGACAAAGCAAGAAAAATACTATGCCTGCCTCACAATATGAATTCTGTAAGAAAATCCACTTATATGAAAAATAAAACATTTGCTTGGACAAATAATTACTGTTATTAATGCCCTTAATATGCTTTGATTGTATTGCTGGAACTAATGCTATTGAATGAAATAAAAAGACAATGTAATGTAGAAAAACCTTTATGCCTCGTGTAATGGATGTTTTAAGCCTGTAATACTGTAACGCAGGATCCATTGAGGCAGAGACATGTGCAGGTGAAAGTGACGGTTTATTGATAATCCAAGGTAATCCGGTAAACTCCGTAATGACAGAGTACAAGGTACACACAAGGCAGTCGCTGTAATCATGCTCAACCCAGTCATTGAACTGCAAGGTTTATATACACAGTCATAATGGTCCACACCTGTACACTGTCAAGATAATTAGTAACACGGAGAGGCTGAACGTTGGAGAGCGGGCGTGGGCGTGAAAAATACAAAGAGAAACCGACAGTGTTGTAAATTATTTTCATGGTGACAAACAGTATTTCAAAACACTGAAGAGATATTGTTATTTTATGTAATTTAACGATGTGGGGACATTTTTTATTTCATATCTACTGAAAAAAGCACACATTAGGACATAGATTTTAGCATATATTTAAATTTGCCAGTGTTTTACACCTATTTAATACCCAGAGAATGGACATTATTAATTTTTGTAACATCTTTCTTCGTTGCTGAGCTGATTTGGAAAAAATGCTGACTTTGCATTCAGTTAAACATTGCAAAGGTGTAATTTAGCTTAGACAAAATGGTCGTAGGTGAACAATGCTGACAGCCACGCTTGTCTTGGAATTGATGCCTGAAGCATTTTAGATTTTAACTACTGACCAACCCTTTAGTTGACAATGGCATTTCAGTAGAATATGTCCGTTGTGACTGCTCAACATTCCATATTATCTAAACCATTATATCTTTTTTAATTACATTACATTCCAGTCATTTACCAGACACTTCTATCCAAAGTGACTTCCAAATAGTGCTTTCAACATGAGGAGATAACAAAAATCATGTAGCCTAGATCCGTAAGTGCATTCCTAACCCAATCGGCCAAGCGATGAAGTGCCACATTAAACAACAGGATGCAGAGAGACAGACTTCCATTTCAAATGAGCTAGGAGGCACACAGCAGCATAGCAAAGTCGCCGAGACGGGATATAGGGTCTGAACATCAACTGTAGAAAAGACTCACAGTGCAGATCCGGTCATAGCCCGATATATCTTGTTAGTTAAAGGTGCTGTGTGTAATATCTACACACAATTTCATCATGAAACGATCATGATTATTACTGTTGGGGTTGTTGAGAGATGCAAAATATTAGTATTGCCTTTTCAGCCCAAAATACCCCAATGACCTTTTCGTCGATAGAAAGATATTTATAGCATTCAAATGTTGTTTTGACTGTTGAATACTGACGCGGCAGTTAGATAGCAGTAACATTGGCAATCAACAATTGGGCTGTGCGTGTTAAGCAGAGACTTGATTAATGGGAGGTTTAAGCTAAGGGGGATTCTGAAATGTTATATAGCACCTTTGTTTAGCATGTTGCTCAACTCTTTATGTAATGTAATGTAAGCTATGCTTTCTATTTATGTACATTTTACTTTAAAGTAGAGCTGAATTGGAAAGTAGAAGCAACCCCATAACATTATCTTTATATACAACTTTTGGCGGGGATGTTCAACTTTTTACCTTCACAATAATAAATCAATCAAATACACACATTTAATATGCTTGTGTTTTTGCTTGTTTTTTTGTTCTACAGACAGAAAGCATCTCTCAAAGCTGAGAATTGTTCTGGTGGGCAAGACTGGATCAGGGAAGAGTACAACAGGAAATACCCTACTGGGAAGAGACGCCTTCAGAGTAGGTGCTTCTCCAGTTTCTGTCACTGCCCAGTGTGAGCAACACCACGCTAACATTTTTGGGAAGAATGTCACTGCAATTGACACGCCAGGGCTATTTGACACATCACTTAGCGAGTGGGAAATGAAGAGAGAGATAGAGAAGTGCATCGAACGATCTCTTCCGGGTCCCCACGCTTTCTTGTTAGTGATCAGACTCGGAAGGTTCACGGAGGAGGAGAGGAACACTGTGAAATGGATCCAGGAGAACTTTGGAGAAGAAGCGTCCAAACACACCATCATTCTGTTCACTGGGGCTGACCAGCTGGAGGGGAAATCTGTGGAGGAGTTTGTGAACCAGAGCAAAGAGCTACAAGAGCTTATTAAGAGCTGTGGAGGCGGATACCACTCACTCATTAATACGAACCTAAAGAATTACCCTAATCAGGTCGAAACACTGCTACAGAAGATAGAAGATATGGTTGAGCAAAATGGAGGGGGTTTCTATACCAGTGAGATGTACCAGAGAGCCCAGAGAAGGATTTGGTTTCGGAGGCCTCTATATGCACTGCACCTTTCAGTAATGGCACTCTGTAGCGTGCTTTATAGAGGTGGCCAAGATATATTTTCATTCCTGAACCCATTCAAAAGATTATTGGCAGCTATAAATAATGTCCGTTGCATTTTAAAATGGTTTCTGATTGTGTTTTTGGCTGCCACAATCTTGTTTCTTCATTCGTTTTTCAAAAGTCTCTTATCAGAAAGCATTCAAATGTTGATAGCGTTAGTGGGAGGGTTTGGTCTGTATGTGTTCATCAAAAGTTAGTTCATCAAAATGTTAGTTCATCTACTGTTTGAAGGAGTCCACTTTGAACTTATCATTGTATTCCTTGCATTATATTCACTTGACAACAATTAACACTATTCAAATTGAACCTGTGTAACCTGCTGTTATTAACTCAGATTTGTGAATACATCCCCAATTTAACTTTAATTGGGATACTTGCCTTGTCTTTTTTTTCATACTTCTTGAAAGCTTTCCATTTGCAGAGGTCAATGGGTTTAGTTACTAGGAACATGGTGAGTACGCTATGACGATCAAACAACAGACCAAACTTGTCATTGTGTTTTTGTTCAGTCTCTTAGGTAAAGTCCACGTAACAGATTGCACAGCGTGCGCCACAGTCAACACGTTAAATAACTGTTAGAGAGGCATTTGTATGTTCTCGACCATTGTGACTGACTGGCAAGTGACATGAAAGGGGCATTTGAAAAGTGTGGTGTCGTGGACAGCTTGGTGTGATTGAACCAGGTTAGCGACCACAGGCTATAGGAGGCATGGCATGAAACAAGAATGGAGTGAACAATAAATACAGTACACTCAATCATTAGTAGTTAGTAGTAAATTCGTTTCAGTCCTTTTTTTTTATTCCAAAATGAATCCATATAAATCAATCAATAAATAACTTTAAGACATTACATAAAAAAATATATAGCTGGAGCTATAGAAAATGGAGGATAGTACTGGGGCTGGAGGAAAAGACTATGGGCCAGCCTTCTGAGTTTTGCCAGGGTCCAGGAAAGAGGCCTGTTGCTGGGACTGGACAGTGAAAGATGGAACCGAGACCGGACGAGAGTGATAGAGCTGGAGGAGAGGTTTGGAGGGGGAGAGGTCTGCATGAAGCTAATTTTTTTGTCTACCTGGAGAGAAACTGACACGCTTACAAGAGGCTTGCTGTGGTTTGATTCTTCTATCTTGTGATCGGTTTCGAATGTCGAAGGGAGACCCCTAATGGAATATAGACACAAACGCACTTGCACCACCGGTACGTAAAAATAAAAAAAATGATGCAGTGTGCTTATAGTATTAAATGTGTCTTGGAAAAAAAGTATTTTAAACCAACGGTCTATGTATCATCATGAGGGTGGATTGTTTATCCAAATGAGTCAGATGTAAATTGCCCCTGTGTAATTTTGTCCGGATAGCCTAACGACATAATACTTCCTGTACGTTATCTTATGAGTCTGAGTTTTCCTTTGAAATTGAGATGAAGGGTTTCTAAAGGAAATTCGGGTTTCAAACAACCCGAAGTAGGCCTACTACGTAAAAGCCAAATATAGACAGTTTCTCCTCGTTCAATCAACGGTTGCTGCATATTGTGATAGTGACTGAAACTTTTCCCCCACCTATATCGATTTGTAATCCATTGTGGTTTGAAGTCATTTGATTGATGAGTGAAGACAGGGAGATTCGAGTGCTTCCAGATGAAATCGGACTGGGCGTCTGTGTGGTGAGTTTGCCAAAATACACGTTTTTACTGAAATATGAACCGCATCCGGCGCTCACTGTATTTTAGGATGTTTTACATTGCTAGGCAGCACAAAGGGAGGGGAAAGACACGTCAGGGTAACATACAGTGTGTAGGAATCCTTACCGAACTAATGTTTATGTTACGAAAGACAAAACTGAAGACGCAAATACGGTAACTTCTGAAACTAACTTTCTAAACATACTTTCCTAGTTTTGATTGTCGAGTGGCAACATTGTTTCTCGCAGGTTCATTTCTTGAGCTACATTCATCAGTACAAATAAAACGATAATCTGATTACTTCAGTTCGGAGAATCGATTTGAATCCAATGTGAATGAGCTCGGAAGCCCGTTGTTGGCTGTGTGTTGCAGGGGAAATTAAGTTCTGTACATAGCAGTGGTTAAATATGGATGGATTAAAGTTTGGTATGGCAGAGGGACAGATCTTAAGAATCAGTGAATGGACCGATATTATGAAGCCAGCCGTCAAATAGTGCTTTTGCTAAACGTATTTTTTTTGAGTGAATGAACATATTATGAATATTGCTGGAAAATGTTTTGTTGAGCGTGACCTTACAGTTTTATAAACATATAAACGTATGTTTATATTGTTGATTGTTTTGCAATCTAAATCTTTCGCTCAGATTACTTGAGTAGGCAAACAAACCTCAAGCTTTGTAATCATGAGAAAAATATCAATAGACGTCCCTTGTTCTCCCCGAATTCATAACCTTTATCCACTCCCTCTATCTGCTTCTCGCTACTGCTGCCCAACAGATGAGGATGGTCAGACTTGGCCCGTTCCCCTCTATATGGTATCCTCTGCTCAACCAGGGCCGAAGATGTCAGTATTAGGCTAGACCCCGACCGTTCTAAATCTATTTTTGAGTGTGTGTGTCATTTTTAATTTCTCTGCCTCTCTTCCGAAGCCCTCTGATACGGTAATATATGTTTGTAATCTTTGTCCACTGCCTTTATAGCTGTGTAGGTCTTTACCACCCCACTTTGACCATTAACTTACTTACTTAGTCTGCCTCCCCAGTAATGCTTAAAGATGGCCTGTGAACGCTGATTATTGGTTTCCCATCTGCTTCCCATAGCTAGCATGAGAAGATATATAGTATGTCGACTGTTTTAAGTGTTAATCTCCCTACACCCGCCCGCCCCCCTCCCAGCAAGCGTTGAATGATGTCTGTAGACTGTAAGTGATAAGCAACACCCCCTCCCCCCTTCCTTAGCTAGTGTTGGGTGATGTTTAGGTGTTATCCATCCCACCTGAAAATTTGTCCAAGGACCACGTAATTGCATTTGAAAGACAAGGTGAATCGTGTGCTGAACTCCTATGTGGAGCTGTGGGACTGACTGCTGTGTGCTTTCTCTGGGACCGACTGTAATCACTGTGTGTTGGGTTCTAGCTTATTTTTCATCAATTGGGTATTCCAAATGTTTTCTATCTATCTAAATCTATTTTTTCTTCTTCCATTTCCTGCCTTGTAAACCGGGCACTGCTGCGAAAGAGACGTCGTCTCAATCAGTCAACCATGTTTAAATAAATAAAAAGATTATTCAAAGATTTTATGCTTCTGCACCCCAGCTATGGCTGAAGATGTCTGTGGATTCTGATAAGTCCTGCATGGTGCTCTCGCCCCGGGACTCCAGGACCTCTGGACTGTTCCAGACAGCCGAGGAGAGGGATGACATTCCCGGAGTGGGAGACGACAGGTTGGTCAGGCCGACGCACGCACGCACGCACGCACGCACGCATACACACACGCACACACACACCGTGTCCATGACAGCAGGTTGCTAGGAGGCGAGGTGATGTCTAAGGAGATCTCGTGCGATCACGCCTCTCTGTTTCATGCTGTGTCCAATATCTACCAAGCTCATTTTGGAGATACTATTGGGACAATATATAGCTCAATAGTTGCTATTAGAGCTGATCTGCTCTGCCCAGCTTGGCACTGACCAGTCTTGTTTGGTCAAAATTTTGCTTGACTGTTCCCAGTGTATGTTCCCCCCATGTTAGGGTCAGTGTAGTACACCTTGTCTCTTGATGCTGTTCTGCTTCGTAGACGGATCAATCTAGAGATCAGTTACATCCGGCAATGTGTTTGTTTTCATTAGAAACCGGTTTCTTACTAGACTTCCATGCTGTGGATGGACTTCATTTTGTTACCCGTTTGCTTGTCCCCATTGTTGTTGAGGAGAAATGTTGCACCAACACAGCCTTAATTGTTTTATAGTTTTCTAAATACATTGTCATTTTATTTAGTTTTATTGTTTTAAAATCATGTTGTTTTTACCACTTGTAATCATATTTTTTGCTTTAATTCTTTGTCATGTGAAGCACGTGAAGCTGCACTTGTTGTTTGAAATGTGCTATACAAATAAAGATTATAATTATATTATATTATTACTCATTTGTGATTTGTTTTGTCTTTATCACTTGTTGCAGTATCCTAGAGATGCTGAGCTGCTCCAAGTTTTCGGACCTGGAGACATGGCTTTGCATGCCCTCGACGCTTCTCCCCAGGGCCCTGGAGTCCACCCGCCCCTCCTCCTGCTCCAACTCCTCCTCCTCTGCCTCCTCCAACCCATCCAACACCTCCGACTCGCGCCTCTCCACCGCCAGCGAGAATGGGGAGACCGACACCCCTCACAGGTAACGCAGGGAAGACTAAGAGGGGCTCTGCCCAAGGAAGTTTGAGAATAATGCGACTTTGCAAACGGAAACTTTTTGAAATCAAGTTGATGAAGATGAGGGGAAGATGTGTGTGTGTGTGTGTGTGTGTGTGTCTGTGTGTGTCTGTGTGTGTGTGTGTGTGTGTGTGTGTGTGTGTGTGTGTGTGTGTGTGTGTGTGTGTATTTCTTCCTCTTCACTTATTTTTTGGGGAAAACAACAGGGCCACACATTTACAACCCAACAGGATTTTGGTCGCAATGGCAATAAAGCTTTCCCAATTTGAACGACTGTAGGCTATAAAAGTTTCCCCTGTTGTCTTGGTAATGGGACCCCAATGGAAACATAGCTTTGCGTGTCATAACTCAAGCCACAGGCAACAGTCTGTCTGCGATAGAGAGGTTTAATGGGATTCGGAATGGCCCCCTTGAACAAGACTTTTACAATGCCCCACACTGGGAAGAATCCTTGTCACCCTCCTCCATTCTTTACCTCCATTATCAAACAGGAAGTGCTTAGCCGTTACTATAGCGCTGAAAGTTATTTGAGGAGTGCTGACCTCTGGCCCTAAGCATGTAAGGGAACAGAAAGAAACAATTATCTTAATAGCTAGTAGGGAAATGTAGTCCTAATTGGCGTTAATGTAGTCCCGATGTTGGGAAATGTAGTCATAATAGCATAGGTTGTAATAACTCTACACAAACAAACTAGTGAGAGAAATGCAGCAGTGATTACTTCCTTTCCTGATAGTACACTATACTCTGTCGTAGGGCTCCAGCTCCAGCTCCAGGGAGTATAGGGTCACATTAGAGTCTCAGTCTGCAACACAACTCCCCCAGCCATACCAAGATCAGGCGATGTGGCACTCGAAACACTTGACTCTCGATTTCCCTCAATGAGTTTATGTGACACACACACACACACACACACACACACACACACACTGCTAGGTAAGAAAATACCCCCATCGGGCAGTGAACATTTGAGAGGCCCATTGTGTTTGTCTGGGGACCTCTGTGCCCCAATGTGTGATTATATTGCCTGCTTAACATTGGCTGCTTAGCCAAGGAGCCTGGGAGGAGAAACACACACACACACACACACACACACACACACACGCACAGTGATTGACGGCTCCGATTAGCTGTCTTGTTCCGAAACTCTTTCTAATAGACCACATACTTAATAGAAATGAAGGTTGGTAGGCGGAGTGGGCAACCGTGTTCTTGACCCCAACCTGACGGGGTTATCGAAGCGTCAGTGATGTTGCTAAGTTGTCGGGAGCCGGGATGTTGAGCTGGGAGAAGATGGTGGAGTTTTTCCTGCGGCGCAGAAAGAAAGGAGCCGAGAGCAGAGGATCATGGCGGAGTCGCAGCTATGTGGTCACGGACAACGTCAGGTACCGGAGTTTAGAAGAGAGAGAGAGACAGAGAGACCCGAGGCGTAGATCTAGCTGTCTGTTCATGTCTTTATTTACAGGAGTTCTTGATGTCGGTTTGTTTGCAAGTGGAAGGTTTACGGGGGTAAGGGCAATCAAACACACCAGAACTCTTTCTCATATTTGGAACGTTTTCGAAACCTGTTCATAAGAAGTCATATTCATGTCAACGTTTTAAATTCAAAGTATTCAACTCTTTTTATTGGCACATTGCTTGTGACGCAATTCCAAAGTGGATTCTCTTAATGAGCTATCATTAATATTTTAGCTCTGATGTTAGTGTACTTTTGGTGTGTGTGTGGGTGTAGGTGTGTGTATTTTGAGATCGTGTATGCATGTATTTCTGTGTAGAGCTGGTGTGTGCATGCTTACGTACAATGTCACAATTGGACAGAAATGAACAACTCTTAACCTCAAGTTGAGTAAAATGAAAGCACCTCTTTCAAACTCTCCAGAAAGACAAACAAAGCATCAGGCTTGTCTTTTAATCACAGACAGCAGCTGAAACCTGTTTCCCCATCAAAACGTCACTTCGCCACGGTTGGAAAAAGGTTTTCACACCACAGACGACAAGTAATTGACGAGGGTTAGGATTGGCTAGATTAATTGACGCTTGTCGGATGAAATAGAAACGTTTGAATCAAATTGCTTCCATCAGTTCTCCGGTTATGAAAGGCCGTGGTGTACTCTGTTATCGTTTTGTAATCGTGGATATCATAATTCAAGTTTGTGTTCTCCATTATTAGTCGTAACTGATTTAGAAACCGAAGACAGTTGTGCTTCAGAGAGATACGGATATTATGTGATGTTTAATAGCGTTATTCTTTAGCGGAAAACGATAGTTTGAGAGTTGACGCTTTCTGTTCCGTTAACACTGCCGTCGGCCCAAGAAGCCAGGAAGAAGTAATTATAGTTTTCAATGTCATAATACGTGTGGGGACTAAAGACCTGCGCCACTCAAATGTTTGGGTGCATTGGGTTTGAAGGAAATCCCTTTCTGAAGTCTTGTTTTACTGAACAAAGTAGCCTGAGTCGTCTGTCTGTCGGTCTGTCTGTCTGTCGGTCTGTCTGTCTGTCGGTCTGTCTGTCTGTCTGTCTGTCTTTCATTCTGTCGGTCTGTCTGTCTGTAGACCTCCAGAGGGAGGAGCCATGTTCCTGACCCCTGCCCTGGGGAAGAACAGTCCCTTCCTAGCCACGCCCCTCGCCCCCATCCTCTCCTCCACTCCCCGCTCCCCAAGCCCGGTTACCATGGCTATGACCTCGGCGACCTCGGCGGGGGACTCTGCCTCGGCGAGCGGAGTCAGCGTGCGGAAGCGTCGGCGTCTCGCCGCCAGTCCTGGAGGACTGCACTGGAACTCTACAGGTACAAACGTCTGTCTGTCCGCCTGCCTGTCTGTGTCTGTCTGTCTGTCTGTCTGTCTGTCTGTCTGTCTGTCTGTCTGTCTGTCTGTCTGTCTGTCTGTCTGTCTGTCTGTCTGTCTGTCTGTCTCTGTCTGTCTGCTGGTTCATCTGCTAGAAATCCCCTCTGTCTGTCTGAAACTCTGCAGGTCTACGTCACAGATCATCTATAAAAGATCAATCAATCAATCATTTAATCAAACATGTAGTGCAGATCTACAAAGCAGGATGTCATCACTCATCCAGGTGCATGTGAACCGTTGAGATGTTGAGGTATTGCAGTGTAGACTGACTGTCTTTTGGCCAAAACCTGACGTGTTATTTGGACAGACCCTGGGTTTGGTGAGTGTGTGTGCGGTCTGTATTTGGACAGACCCTGAGTGTGTGTGCGGTCTGTATATGGACAGACCCTGGGTGTGGTGAGTGTGTGTGCGGTCTGTATTCGGACAGACCCTGGGTGTGGTGAGTGTGTGTGCGGTCTGTATTCGGACAGACCCTGGGTGTGGTGAGTGTGTGTGCGGTCTGTATTTGGACAGACCCTGGGTTTGGTGAGTGTGTGTGCGGTCTGTATTCGGACAAACCCTGGGTGTGGTGAGTGTGTGTGCGGTCTGTATTCGGACAAACCCTGGGTTTGGTGAGTGTGTGTGCGGTCTGTATTTGGACAGACCCTGAGTTGGGTGAGTGTGTGTGCGGTCTGTATTTGGACAGACCCTGGGTGTGGTGAGTGTGTATGTGGGCTCCACCAATCTCCTAGTTTGCTGAGGAGTGGACGTGCTGTTCGAACCGATCTGTGTTTACCCAGTAGCGGGTGCAAATACACACACACACACACACAGTTTACAGTGTGTTTGAGAGTTGTTTCCCTCAGCTCCTCCCTCCTTGGGAATGATAATTAGCTTCCCGGCAAACAGACAAACATCATTCCTCCTCTTACTCAACGTATCTCTAACTGATCAGGCGTTCTTGGAGTCGTGTGTTGAGAGATATTTATTGGTGTGTTGTTGAAACCCTCCCTCCAACACAACTTAAACCATCATATTTTGGATTGAGCTCAGAAAAATTAGTTCATATACAGAATATCGCACCTATCTCTCTTTTTTTATAGCCGTATGTATACTCTCGACTACTCTACTACATTTGGGGGAGAATGGAAGGGAGGAGAATGCTGTGTGCATGATTACTTTGTTTGCCATATTTTGACCCGTCCTCCTAGCGACAAGTGCTAGGAGCGAACGTGCCGCGGAGGAATCAAAAAGAGAAGTCGAAAGTTACGAATCCCTTATCCTCTGGTTGCTCTTTGGTTCCCGTATGAAGTTCAGTCTGTAAGGTCTGACATTTGTCCACTAGAGGGGGGTATAATACCAGCAGCCTGCGACGTCAGCAGAGGCATAAGCTCATCTGACCTTCACTAGCCATGTAGTCATAACTATATGTGCTTTGGATCCTGTCTTGTTTTAAACCGTTTTTTAACAAGTTTATAAAATGACCTAGTTTCTTTCAAGGCGAATAATGAAAAGACAATTTACCATCTGTAGGCGGTTAAACCCCTTTTTAATTAAGGATTTAATATGAAAATATAAAAATCCTAACACCGGCATACTGAAAATATTGATATCAATTTCATTTTTAATGTTCTTTTCCCCCTGGTTCCATGGTAACATAGCTCATCTTCAGTCAGGTATATGCTGTGGAATGGAGATGTTTCATGCCATCGAGTGTATAACTCAAAGCAATGGTTTAATAGGCTGACCCATTGAGCAGGGACTTCTGCGTTGCATTGGGGATCGTGCCCGCGGCCGCAGCCCATAGGAAGTGTACCAACGTGACAATACGACACCAGTGGCACCCGCAGAAAACTTTCTTTAGGGTGGCCTGATTGGGCCAGTAATAACCTTAGGGTGGCACACCAAACGTTGCTCAAGTTTTTGCTCTTGATATAGACTGTTCTGTTTTTTACCAGCAGAATAATAAACAACCGGTATGCCTTAAAACCCAACACTCACGTAGTGCTGCGTTCAATTGATAGTTTTGCAAGGATAGAAATGTAGCCTATATATACAGAATCTTAAGTTAAAAAAGGGGGGCAAAGCATGGGACGTAGGGTGGCCTTTGGGGTGGCCGGTACATTTTGTTGGGTAGCACGTGCCACCCCAGGCCACCCCTTGGGGGCGCCAGTGCGCGACACGCTCTCTTATCCCCTCCACCACTCGCTAACGCAGTGGCACCGCTTACAAAATGTACGTTCTCGTTTTTGCAACTGCTAAACTGTTATTTATTTGTATTCTCTATTTTTTACTGACCACAGATGGAAGCATAGTAAGAATGTACTGAATGGACTTAAATGATAGATGTGCATTTCCTTTAGGGGGGTCATTGTTTTTTCAACTGCTCGCTAAAGTATTTTTTTTTTTTCTATCTTTTTTTTCCTGACCACAGATTGAAGTAGTAAGAGTCTTGAGGCCGCACAGTTTCCTCACAAAGCCGTTAATTGATTTTAGCGGTCTGACCAAAATAGCACTTCTGATATCATGAATACTTTTTCTTATGCTTGCAGTGGCCCTATTGCCCACCGGGCGCAGTCTTCTGACAACTCCTCTATTTCTGTTGAGGTCACAGAATACCTTGGGTTGACGGGAGTTTGTTGATGTCCTGGAATGCAACACCATTTCAGGGTAACTGGAGAGAGACCTGTCTCTTCTTAACTGTTCAAAACCAGACCACAATGATAATAATAATTATAACTCGAATTGAACAGCGCCCTTCTAAGAACCCAAGAACACTTTACAAGGCATAGACAAATAAAAGAACGTTTGCAAAAGGACAGTTGGTTTTTCCTGAGAACATTTTTTTTAAGAGCAGGCTAAAAAGGTACCACCTTTTCATTAAGGCCTTCCAATAGCTATTTTTTCTTCTGTCTGATATTGTCATATTCATGCTTTAATTATTTAATTTCTGTGTTTTATCTGGCACCATGCAACGAGTATTTGGGTATTATGATAACCACTCTTTAAATAAAACGTATCGTTATCATTTTTTCATTCTGCCATGGATTAGTGACTAACCACTTCTGCCATGACGGGTCCAAAAGTGCCTGACAAAGGACTTTGTCTGTGCTCAATTGCTTATGACTAACCGGCATCAGATCACTGAGTGGTGGGCAGGCCGAGAGTGGTTTCTCCCTCGCGGACGTTTCGTTCCGACTTCCTCTCAGCGGCACTAAGGCCATTTCGTCCTGTTCCCGATCTCTTTGGTAATGATTGTGCGTCGAATAGAAAGCTATATTTGCTACCTTTTTATTCCCCCCATTCACGATGGCAGGGAAGTCGGATACAGCAACCTTGAACTCATGTCCTTTCAAGGCTCTCAATGAAAAGAAAATACATTTCCGCTCCTTTTTGGTGTTTCATATCCACTCACCTGTGGACCTCTCGGTGCTTTTCTGCGCTGTCTGTGGCTCGACATTTAAAAAATCTGATCCTCCTGGTATATATCTGCCACGGGTATATGTAAGTCTGACGGTGGTATGACTAGTGGCTGCTAATGTGGGAAGTCTGACGGTGGTTTAAAGACCACGCTTGAAGACCCCCCCCCCCTCTTCACGCCGGCGCCGATGTGGAGCGCGAGTCTTTGCCCGGTCACGCCACTGGGACAGCTGACGACGGGAAGGCTCGAGGGCCCGTTCAAACCGGGAGAGGGGGGGGGGGGGGGGGGGGGGGGGGGGTGATTGTCAAGGCCCGAGGCGGCCCACTTGGACTTGGGGGAGTCGTCCTCGTGGCATCCTCCATGCGCCTTCGCTTGCCGTTTCTGGGGTCAGACGGACGGTTTAGTTTATATCACTCTATGATCTCACTCTATGATCTCACTCTATTATATCACTCTATGATCTCACACTATAATCTCACACTAAAATCTCACTCTATGATCTCACTCTATGATCTCACTCTATGATCTCACTCTATGATCTCACTCTATTATATCACTCTATTATATCACTCTATTATATCACTCTATTATATCACTCTATTATATCACTCTATGATCTCACTCTATGATCTCACTCTATGATCTCACTCTATGATCTCACTCTGTGATCTCACGCTATGATCTCACTCTATTATATCACTCTATTATATCATTCTATGATCTCACTCTATGATCTCACTCTATGATCTCACTCTATTATATCACTCTATGATCTCACGCTGTAATCTCACTCTATTATATCACTCTATGATCTCACTCTATTATATCACTCTACGATCTCACTCTATGATCTCACTCTATTATCTTCCTCCCTTAGAACACTTGCAGGTTAATGACCTAGGCTAACATTGTTGTCACAGATTCAAACACAAGGCTGTATTACCCATTCACAGAGATGAAGTGCTGCTATGCATTACCTAGCGTCTTTCAAGCTGAGTTTGACACTTCTCTGTGTGTGTGTGTGTGTGAGAGAGAGAGAGAGAGAGAGAGAGAGAGAGAGAGAGAGAGAGAGAGAGAGAGAGAGAGAGAGAGAGAGAGAGAGAGAGAGAGAGAGAGAGAGAGAGAGAGAGAGAGAGAGAGAGAGAGAGAGAGAGAGAGAGAGAGAGAGAGAGAGAGAGAGAGAGAGAGAGAGAAGATGTGTGTTCCCAAATGCATCTAATGGTTTCATGTTGTGCGAGATCCCTGCCAGCTAAGAGAGCTGCAGTATCAACAGCTCATTACTCTGGTGTGTTCCCTTGTCAGAGCTTCACACACCCACACACACACACGCACGTAAGCCTGCACACACACGCACACAGCCGCAAGCTCTGCCATACTACACCCAGGGAGGAGGAGAACAAAGTAGGCGAGAGAGAGAGAGAGAGAGAGAGAGAGAGAGAGAGAGAGAGAGAGAGAGAGAGAGAGAGAGAGAGAGAGAGAGAGAGAGAGAGAGAGAGAGAGAGAGAGAGAGAGAGAGAGAGAGAGAGAGAGAGAGAGAGAGAGACTTAAGGAAAAGGGCGGAGAGGTTGCTTTGTCATTGTTTCTCCTATTCCCTCAAGCATTCCCCTGTCTCTGATTACTATACTTACTTAACCTGTCCCTTTCTCCCCCCCCTCCCCTGTTTCCTTCAGCTCATCCTCCTCCCCTCCACACCAGAGTCATCTCCTCTTCCTTTTAATCGCCAGTCCCTCCTCCCCATGTCTCCTTCACTCTCATCCTCTCCTTTTTCTTTTCATCCACTTTTCATCGTCCATTTCAGCCCCCCGTCCCTCCCTCCAATGCCGGACCCTTGCTGGGCGACGGCTCCACCACTGCAGCTGTTGCCGTGGAAACGGCCGCGCGGCTGGTTACCGTGCGCCAGGTTTCTTTTCTTTCTTTCTATTATTGTTTTCCGATCTAATTCTGCGTCGCAGCGGAGGTGTCCCCGGGGCTCAGGGCCACTCGGAGCATCCACACAGCTAGACCCAACATCACGGCAGTAAATGACAACAAACAATGCACACTGGTGGACATAGATTAACCAAAGGGTGTGTGCGTGCGTGCGTGCGTGCGTGTTTTTTCCCCCTCGGTAGTAAACATAGGCTATTATAGGCGTTATTTGTAATGCAGTCATGAATAATCTGAGGTCTAGAAATGTGCCTGTTCCTGAAATCGGCCCGTTCCCATTCCTCCTCTTCTGATACCTGCCAGTACGCTGTCTAACTGGGAGAGAATGGCACTGCTCAGAGACACACTCGCCTACACTAGCTTTAAGTGTATACACTTTATTTTATGGATTGGTCCTTAGATATTTAGTCAATTCTTTCGATTGACGACACTCAGAAAACCGAAGCAAACTAGTGTCGGCTTGCAAAGCGTCAATATATAACATGTGTGTCTTTTAAGGTGCTGACTGAGAAGCACGGGAGCTAAATTGCTGCTGTTGCTCAATATAGTCCTTGGAGTCAATGCTACAGAGCGCTAATGGGCAGTCGGTTTGATCAGCGATCGCAGGTGCCAGGTGTTCCGTACGCTAGCTTCCTTTTGACATCCTTTTCTCCGCAGCCCTCACTCTTTCTGACCTTTTCTGGAATCTCTCTCTCTCCCTCGTTCTCTTTCTCACTTTCTAACTCTCTCTCTCTCTTTCTCTCTTTCTCTCTCTCTCTCTGTTGACGGTATGAGACAAGTTTGATGTGCTTTCATTTGCATTTGACCAAAAACAAGTGGTTTCATGAATAAAACAGTCGTCCTGGCCTCCTGATGGGCGTTTGCGCTGATGACCCCAGCGGTGGCGGGGATGTAGCCACACTGCCCTCAGCAGCAGCAGCGTGACAGAGGGCCATTAGCTGGCTGGCTTCTCATGCAGTTTTAATGGCACGCAGGGTGAGCCTCCTGTCAGCCTGATGGCGCAGAGCCCTCGGCTCAAGATCAGGTTAGCCCGTTGGGTCTCACACACACACACACACACACACACACACACACACACACACACACACACACACACCCACACACACACACACACATAAACATGAATGCTCACACACGTATGGACTCCCAACACACACACACACACACACACACATAAACATGAATGCTCACACACGTATGGACTCCCAACAACCACACACACACACACACATAAACATGAATGCTCACACACGTATGGACTCCCAACAACCACACACACACACACACAAATGCGCACGCGCTATCACAACAACACCGATATATATGTGTGTATACCTGCTCACCACCACACAATGCTGAGTAAAACGTAACGTGAGGCCAGCTGACCTGAGATCAGTGTGTGTGTGTGTGTGTGTGTGTGTGTGTGTGTGTGTGTGTGTGTGTGTGTGTGTGTGTGTGTGTGTGTGTGCGCGCGCAAATTCATCTTTGTTGTGCTGAGAGAGGTAGGTAGGGGCATGTGGAAGGGATAGTGAAATGATGTATATTTTATTAGGATCAGTGCTCTGTGGACTGTACCTACCCATCTGGCTAGATAGCCAACCAGTCAATTAGCCAGCCAGCTAGAAAGCCAACCAGCCAGCAAGCCAGTCAGCTAGATAGTGAGCCAGTTAGTGAACTATAAAGCCAACCAGCCAGTCAGCTAGTCAGTGAGCTTGATAGCTTAAAGGTACATCTGGCAGCATAAAGCATCATATGTCTGCTCCCTAACGGTATCTGTGTCTGTATTCTTCTACATTCATCTGTACAGACAGACACGCTGTGTGGTCGTGTGTGTGTGTGTGTGTGTGTGTGTGTGTGTGTGTGTGTGTGTGTGTGTTGCTCTTTTAACATCTATTGTCCTCAAAGGGGATCAGGTCTCTGTCGTGTGTGTGTTTGTGTTTGTGTGTGTGTGTGTGTGTGTGTGTGTGTGTTGTGCCCGTGCAGTGTCAGCTGACGGTGTCTCTGGTGTCTCTTGTCCATCCAGGCGCTGTTCAGAGAGACTTCACTGTGACACCCGACCCCTCTCCCGTCTCCAGCCCAGGACCGGGGGGGAGCGCCGGGGTGAGGAGCCTCCCTACGGGGGGTGAGGCAGTGGGGGAGTCACCGGAAGACGGGAGCGTGCGGGGCGACCGGCAGGCCCTGCGGAAGACTATCTCCGTCGACGACCGCTGGCTGCAGCCGTCCGGGCGGGAGCTCCAGAGCAGGCTGCTGGGTCGGCTTGAGAGAGGCAAGAAGAAGCTCCGCAACCTCCACGTGAGTCTGACCCACTCTCTCTGTGTGTGTGTGTGTGTGTGTGTGTGTGTGTGTGTGTGTGTGTGTGTGTTACAGCTTGGAACCTATATCTCCAAGTTTTCGTCGCAACAAACTAATAATGCTGCATGCAACTACTTAATTCACTCTTTATTTGTGTGTGTGTGTGTGTGTGTGTGTGTGTGTGTGTGTGTGTGTCTATTATATCAAGGTTTTTCAGGGTGTGTGTGTGTGAAGAGGGGGGAGGGGTGTCGGTTAGTTAAGGTCTTTAAGAGACTGTGTGTGTGTGTGTGTGTGTGTGTGTGTGTGTGTGTGTGTCGTGAGTTAAGGTGTTTTAAGTCCGTGAAGGAGAGATTGCAAAAAGCAACCATTAGGTTTTCTTTCTAAAACCTCTAGCTTTTTTAAACACTGTGGGCTGTGTGTGTGTCTCTCCATTCTTTCCTATTTATACGTTTCAAAAGAGACGGCTTCAAATGAACCTCTTTCCCCGTACAACCTTCAAACTCAACCTTCAAACTCAGTCTCCTTCATTTGTTTGATGCAGCAATTCACAGCAATTATCCAGAGTTTACTCCAAACTTTATACAGTGAAAAGTGTTCTTGTGTAACTCTGGTTACTGACGATGGAACCACTGTCAGTCAGTCAGTGAGACAGTCAGTCAGTCAATCAGTGAGTCAGGGACAATGTTTTCTGTATCAGATCATTTGAGGACAGCGTTGTGAATACAGCAACAAGAATTTTACGTTTTAACAGAACTCTGGAGGATAAGAAACAAAATGATTATTATACTCAATGCCACCATTACAACGTTGCCAATGGCTGAATGGTTTCACTTCAGCCCAGTACTGCTAGGACACACACACACACACACACACACACATACGCCATCTGCTGTCGAACCACTCTGACAGACGTTTTCATGAAACCATTATTTATCCAGGAGAATCACACTGAGAAAAAAAAATGTTTCAAGCAAGACCTGGGCACAAGGCAGCAGCACAAATCTACAAAAAATGTAAAAGTGGTTTTCAACACACACGGTCACCATATTACACTTAACAGGAAAGCACCTGCATAAAGAGTCTTACATACATACTCATAATGTTGACCACAAGATGAATAAGCAGTCAGTTATGAATCATATTCTCAGCATTGGCTAGGAGAGCCTAAGCATCACATAAGAGTCTCCAGATCCTTAATAAGAGCCTTTAATTTACCTAAGGTGATATGCTCCTGTAACTTCGGTTCTTTTTTAAACAAGTTCGAGCGAAATCGGGAGGCCCAGGGCTACAAAGCTGCAGTGTTATACACTGAGGGCCGGCCATTCAGCCTTCCTACGGACCCACTGTGGCCAGTGGAGAGGGGAGGCTAATTAGGTGAGGGGTGGCGGGAGTGGACGTTGGGGTTGTAGGGGTGGGGGTTAGAGGTAGGGGAGGTGGGGGTGAATGTGAGGGTGGGGTTTCTGTGTTGGAAGTGGAAGTGGAGCAGGTAGAGGTGGTGGTGGGGGTTGGAGGTGATTGTGGTTGGGTGGAGTTGGTTGGAGGTGGTGGTAGTGGTTGGAGGTGGTGGTGGTTGGAGGTGGAGGTGGAGGTGGTGGTGGTGGTTGGAGGTGGTTGTTGTTGTTGGTGGTGGTGGTGGTTGGAGGTGGTTGTTGTTGTTGGTGGTGCTGGTGGTGGTGTTGGTGGTGGGTGTTGAAGGTGGTGGTGGTGGTTGGAGGTGGTTGTTGTTGGTGGTGGTGGTGGTGGTTGGAGGTGGTTGTTGTTGTTGGTGGTGCTGGTGGTGGTGTTGTTGGTGGGTGTTGAAGGTGGTGGAGGTGGTTGTTGTTGGTGGTGGTGGTGGTGGTTGGAGGTGGTTGTTGTTGGAGGTGGTGGTGGTGGTGGTGTTGGTGGTGGGTGTTGAAGGTGGTGGTGGTGGTGGTTGGAGGTGGTTGTTGTTGTTGGTGGTGGTGGTGGTGTTGGTGGTGGGTTTTGAAGGTGGTGGTGGTGGTTGGAGGTGGTTGTTGTTGTTGTTGGTGGTCGTGGTGGTGGTTGGAGGTGGTTGGTGGTGGTGGTGGTTGTTGTTGGAGGTGGTTGTTGTTGGAGGTGGTGGTGGTGGTGGTGGTGGTGGTTGGAGGTGGTTGTTGTTGGAGGTGGTGGTGGTGGTGGTGGGTGTTGAAGGTGGTGGTTGTTGTTGGTGGTGGTGGTAGTTGGAGGTGGTTGTTGGTGGTGGTGGTGGTGGTGGGTGGAGTTGAGCAGCTCTTTCTGCCCCTGAGAGTGTTGATGCCTAGACAGGATGCCACACAGTGACTAAAGGTCGTACACTTTGGTGTTTGTTTCATCTTCCATTCGACGTGAGTGAGACCCCTCCCAGTATAAAATATCTTCAATGATCGTGGGCAGTGTAAGACATGGAACTGTTTTAGTGGAACAGATTTGACTGCATATTTTCACATTTCAAAGTCTTCAGTTGACTGTCAAAAAACAAGACGATTTCATTATATATAAATATTTCAAAAATCGAAGAGTTAATAGTTTGTTTTTAGCAATTAACTAAGTGCAAAGTGAGTGAACAAATGAACAATCTAAATCAAATCAATATTTGCTGAGACCACTCTTTGCTTTCCAATATTTGCCAGCATTCTTTCACACCTGCCTAAAACGTTTGCACAGTACTGTGCATATATAATGTGTGTGTGTGTGTGTATATATATATATATATATATATTATAGAAAGGACGGATACATATGACAGGGGGGCATGAGAATAGAATATGATTTAACTTTCGATGAGGACACACTGGGAGGAGGACTCAGGGCACTGTGTACGTCTGTGCTGGGTTGTTTTTCAACACTAGCTGAGGGGGGATGTGAGTGGGTGAAGCCAGTTTTAATTTTCTCTTCTTGCGTTGACCTGGTCCACTTTGACACGGCTAGGATTTCAGCCTGGGAGCCCTTTACTTCCCTTTTGTCTTTTAGATAACACGGAGGAGGTGTGAGGAGGGCTAAATATGTAAAAGAGATAGTTATCTCAACGGGACTCATCTGGTTTAATAAATAAAGAATGAATAAGTACAATAAAAAGGTGTGTGTGTGTGTGTGTGTGTGTGTGTGTGTGTGTGTGTGTGTGTGTGTGTGTGTGTGTGTGTGTGTGTACATTAACATGTATGCTTGGGTTGTGATATCATTTTGTTTTTATTTGTGTATTTGTCCACTTGGTGTGTGTGTGTGTGTGTGTGTGTGTGTGTGTGTGTGTGTGTGTGTGTGTGTGTGTGTGCGCGCTAGACTCATTAGCTGACAGTGTCACACGGTGAGCTGATGTTTGTCAGTCGCCCCCACATCTTTCTCTCCCCACTTCTAGCAGGAAGGCGAGCGCTAAGCATGCTGGGTGAATGGTGACATTTTGCTGGGACCTTGTTGTCCCAGCGACGCTGTGTCTATCGAAGCTGCTCAGGCATCGAGTGGGCGACACATCTGCCGCTGGATCATGGCGAATACGTCTCTTCTGATCGGCCGGACCGGGCGGCACACACACACACACACACACACACACACACACACACACACACACACACACACACACACACACGTGCTGGTTTTAATTCATCAACAAAAGCAAACGTTTGTTTTCGTTTTGGTTTGGACATCTTTGAATAGACCATGAGTCAGTTAAGCTGTTCCCACTTATGCTCCCCTGCTAGTAGCTGCAGCTTTTATGGGGTTGACGAGCGAAGGGCAGGTCTCCATGGGACTGAACGCCCCCCCCCCCCCATCCCCCTCCCATCCCCGCCCCAGGCTCACTGTCACTTGACTGGGCCACCATGGGAATACACCCAGCAGGGAGTCTGTCTGTGGTCTACTGAGATAAAGAAATAAATAGATAAATAAATACCAGAGTGCCTTTTGTTTTGGTGGAAGGTTTGACTGCTGGTAGACGGGCGGATATGACAGGTGGCCCACCTGCTGTTTCCAAAGTCCGTGTGTGTGTGTGTGTGTGTGTGTGTGTGTGTGTGTGTGTGTGTGTGTGTGTGTGTGTGTGTGTGTGCACGCGCTCACGCACGCACGCACGCAGTGTCGCATTATGCAGCAGGGCTTTCATTGTGTGGTGATGTAATGCGTTCTTGATGTGTGTGTGTGTGTACGCCGACAGGCTTTGCCTCTCGTCTGCTTTTGGATTCAGAGCGAAATGCAAACCTGATGATCTGCGTTCATGCTGACGTGCATCCCACCCCCTCACCTCGGAGGCCAATGGTTTCTGAGCCGCATTCACTCTCCTGGATAGACTTTGGGACAAAACAAGGAATTCATCGCTCTCTGTTTACCTGGCTGGGAAGCTCGGATTTCCACGTTTGTTAGGAGTGTGTTTTGTACACCCATATGAATATGGAGGGGAGAGGTTGAGATGGCTGTATAAGTGGCTGTCATTACCGGTGGGCGTCTGTGAGCCCGGCGAGCTTACGCAGACCTGATTGTTCAGGATTGTGTGTGTGTGTGTGTGTGTGTGTGTGTGTGTGTGTGTGTGTGTGTGTGTGTGTGTGTGTGTGTGTTTGCATGCTTCAGCTTATTTAGCGTGTGACGCCGCCACACTGTCTTCCCTCGGCAGAATGGCCGACCTCGGTTGTCCCGACGACCAGCCCGTCAACAACCAGGCAGTGTTTACAGTCGGCCCTGGTTACGCGCCGCACTACTCGGCCTAACGGCGATTCGTCACAAACAAAAACACAAACGAGCGAATGGTCTCCTGGGCAGTTTGGTGTATGTAGCTGGCGAGCTGCCAAACACTAGAGCCGTAGGTGGATAGACAGACGTGTTTCACAATGTGTGGAACAGGG
Source organism: Aplochiton taeniatus (assembly GCA_017639675.1). NCBI lineage: Eukaryota > Metazoa > Chordata > Actinopteri > Galaxiiformes > Galaxiidae > Aplochiton > Aplochiton taeniatus. Next base: position 13,377,405 of record CM030187.1, read on the forward strand.
CTTTTTGAACGTGGTTTATTAATGATTATAATAATACGAATGAACAACGCTAAGGGCGCAATCGATGAAGCGTCATGGTGTCGCTTGGAATGAATGTGCCCGTAGAGAACGATGCATTGGGATATGTTTATTGAAGGAGAAGAAGAGAGAGTGGGGATGAGGTGAAGTTGGGGGGGGGGGGGGGTCTGTGTGTGTGTGTGTGTGGGGGAGTGACGCGGGGCGGGGTGGGGCGGGGGGGTGGTTTCGAAGAGGCAGGTCTAGCTGATCTTATTTAATGTCCCATGAAACATTTCTGTAACGGCGACAGAGTGTGCTTGTGCAGTGCTCACAGGGCGAGAGGCCTGTGGTGAGGAGAGCCGGGCGGTGTTTTCGTTAAGCCCCTTCTCTGTCTCGCGTCTGAAATGTGGCAGGAGGGCATTCACACACACACACACACACTCACACACACACACACACAGGTTGTCTCGAGGCAGCCAGACAGACAGAATGTGCATTAAGCCGTCTTGTGTTCCCTGGGGTCCAATCATATTGGGCCACAAGTCAAGCTTGAAGCTCTGAACATCCATTAAATCAGCTCCGTTGCACCCAAATCCTCTGTGAATTATCGCGCCGTGAAATATTGGCCCCCATAAATTCAACCTGCCATCTGATTAGGCCCGATACCCCCACCCCCCCCCACCCTAAAAACAACAACAACACTGCCTCTCCAGGCTGGGCGCTACCTCGTACCCCCGTTTTCCCAACCCTCCCAGCACACACACACACACACACGCGCGCACACAGAAATAAACACACGCGTTGCCTGCCTTTGTGCCTTGTCTGTGTGAAGCTCAACATGCCAAATCAATTTCCTGTACAGAATGATTTTCACTGGCACGATTCTCAGGAAAGATCCTCCCGTTCCGAACTTCCCCCGGTGGAACGTCAGTCCCTCCATATCCACGTTCACCCAGGTCTCCGTCCCGGACCCAACTGGTTCCATCCAGATCCAGCCCCCTTGGTCCAGCCCACTGGAGGTTGAAAGCTCCCCCAGGCAGCTAGCTACGTCCCCGGCCTGGAGCCACTTCGGCCTGGGGGTCAGGTGCCTGTAGACCAGACTTGGCTGCCAACATTGCCAGACCCCCCCCCCCTCCCTGTCTCTCCATCCCACCCTACCCCAGACTGGAGGCTTCTCGTTGGGCCATGAATGCTAGCTTTGCTCCTCTAATTAGCCCTGGGAGAGAGGTCCAACAACAGCGCCACAGTTCGGCCCCCCGACTAATATCAAAATAAAGCCTTGTTCAAATTGGCTGAGAGAGAGAGAGCGCGTGTGTGAGAGAGACAGGTTATTTTGGTTCAGATAAGCAGTGCGGGAAACTACTTGGCAGTGCAGTCCACACACACACACACACACACACACACACACATTCTGTAATGTAAAGTCACATAGTCAAACCCAAATATTCTGTAATATAATCTCAAATAAACATGGGAATTTCTTTGTCACTGCCATAGCCTCGCCGTCCTTCATCCACCAGAGCTTATCACAGACCAGCACTGCACTTCCACCAAGCAGCCTAAAGATGCAGGAGGCAGGAGGCAGGAGGCTGAATCCAGCTGGAACTGGATGATATTATTAGGAGCCTAATTCAACTGTTCCCGTTTGCTTGACAAAGTTGTGAGGAAAATGTAATCTAAGTTTTTGAAGTTTTTTTTATGTAACCCTTGACGCAGTGCATTTATTTCCTTGAGAGACGGGTAGGTAACCCGTTTTTGTCCGTGACCTGTTGGTTTGTGTGTGTGTGTGTGTGTGTGTGTGCGTGACCTGTTGGTGCGTGTGTGCGTGTGTGTGTGCGTGTGTGTGCACGCGTATGTGTGTGTGTGTGTCTGCGTGCGAGCGTGCTGTTGGTCCGTGTCTGTGTGTGTGTGTGTGTGTGTGATGATGGGAGGTGGAGGAGGGGGCTCCTGTGGTGTTCGGTTGCATAAGACCCCGACACAGTGGTGTTTCTGTGGGCTGGCTGGCGAGAGAGCGGCGGGGAGGGGGGAGGGGGGGGGGTCTGTCTAAGGCCAGCCAACCCACAGGGGAACATCATTCTGTGCTGATGAAGTTATGAAGTGATGACACACACACACACACACACACACACACACCTCTGTCTCCTCCGTCACGCACTCTTGTCCCCTAATGGTGTGTGTAATGTCTCCCTCCCTCTCCGTCTCCCACCTAGTATTTCCAGAGAGAGGTTTTCCTTCCCAGGTACGCTCATATAACGTACCGTTTGTTGCTCATCGTGGTCTCTGACACCAATATCATGCCAGCAAAGCTTCCTCACGTAGCAACAGTGAGTCCTCCAACAGTCTAGAAACGTCCGCGGCTTAAGTTACGAGTCGACAGAGACAGAGACAGAGACAGAGACAGAGACAGAGACAGAGACAGAGACAGAGACAGAGACAGAGACAGAGACAGAGACAGAGACAGAGACAGAGACGTGAAGGGAAACCCCCCCTCCCTCCCTGACTCCATCTCGGTGACCTATGTGAGCATTAAAGGTCACCTTCTCTTGTTTTCACTCAGTTCAAAGCACTTGTTACAGACAGCTCTCGATGCCTGCACTTTTTCATCCTCGAGCGGTCTCTCTCTCTCTCTCCATCTCTTCATCTCTTCATGTCTCTCTCTCTCTCTCTCTCTCTCTCCATCTCTTCATCTCTCTCTCTCTCTCTCTGTCTCTTTCTCTCTCTGTCTCTCTCTCTCTCTCTCTTCATCTCCCTCTCTCTCTCTCTCTATCTTAGCCTAGCCTAGCCTATCTTTCCCCTTGCCTCTCTCTCTCCCTCCCCATCCTCAGACAACAACGCAACAACAAAGACTCTGGTGTGCGGCAGGGCGGCCTGTGCCCTTTGGGAATGGAACACCGACTGACCACTGAAACACAGAAGACGAACTTCAAGATGTTTTCGAGTCGACGTTGCTAGGGGGACCCATTTTTCAGACGGACGACTCCTCTCTCCCTGTGCTGATGTATGCCGTTGGATTATACGTGCTGTTTGAACGGTCCATATGTATGGTCAGACTATCCTTCGGGTAGATAGCCAGATGGACGTCTCAATGTGGTGCCTATGTGATGGAGCTGAAGTGTTCGGCTCCTGAAAACTGTCGTTTGTTATGTGCGGACATGCTGACAGACAGATGTACTTCTCCCTATAATCACCCAGAGCTAATCATCAACCGCGCATAAACTGCGCGGGCTGTAATGAAAAATAACCGTCCGGCAAGCGCACCCACACACACACACACACACACACACACTCTACGAAGGTATTCACCTGGACTTCTGCGGGTCCACAACTATAAAGCATCTAACTATTACAGCAGGCTAGGGAGCCATCAGCGTAAATTGTTTTCGTGGGCCAGATTGTGACGGGCGAGGAGGCCCCGTTAAAAACCTCCTCCTGACTACGTTGGCCCTCCTCTGCTGTTGGTGTTCTACGTTCCCCGGGAGCGGCGACACACTCAGACAGACGGCACAGGCAGCTGTTTTCTTTTCTTTTCTTTTTCTTTTCTTTTCTACTTTGCCGCGTGCGACGGCCCTGGCGAAAACATCTCTCGTTCATGCTGGGGTCTCCATGGAGACGCGGAGCGGCGCGTGGCGCGGACCGCACCTCTTTTGTTTGCCGCGCGGCGCCCCACTCCGGCGTTGAGAGGACGGGCCCCGCTGGTGACACACACACACACACACACACACACACACACACACACACACGGGCGCGCGTGCGCACGCTTGCCCTCGCAGTCTTCACACTACGTTGCCTGCGGCTGTTGTTGTTGTTATTGTTGTTGTGGTTGTTGTTGTAGCCGTCGCTGCGCAGGCCGTCACGACGCCGAGTCATCTCAGGGGTTGTCTTGGAGACGTGGCCTTGGCGAGACACGAACTCGCACAGACGGGCAGGAGAAGACAAAGGGAGGCCACACGTTACCTTACACTGCAGACACACACACACACACACCCACACACAGCAATAACAATAATAATAACTTTATTTTAGGAGCACCTTTCTATGACTCCAAGGACACTTTACGATGCATCTCTCTCTCTCTCTCTCTCTCTCTCTCTCTCTCTCTCTCTCTCTCTCTCTCTCTCTCTCTCTCTCTCTCTCTCTCTCTCTCTCTCTCTCTCTCTCTATCTCTAGAAAGTGTGTGCACACTGGGCCTTTTGAGAAGTAATAATGTCAGAAGGCCTTTCAGACTCTGCATTTTTGCTGAAATGCTGTATTTCTCCTTTTCCCAAATGA